>OZ038400.1:6195520-6532712 GCA_964036045.1 Eutreptiella sp. 'Long Island Sound 2002' | reverse complement strand
CCCGCCCCCCTCCTTGGCCGCCGTGACGGAGGGGGGGTTCAGGGCAGGGGTGCCCGACCTGCCGTGCCGGGGGGGGGGGGGGGGGGGTCAACCCAACATCTATGGCTCAAAATGATACCCACGTCGCGCTGATCATTTTGACTACTCAAATGTGGTGGGGGGGGGAATTATTGGTGGAAAAAAAATTTTCGGGCCAAAAATTTTGTGTTCCTGCGCCTTCGCCGCCAACATCCGTTCTTACACAAAACAAAGGGCCCGACACGGAACCCCATTTCTCCAACCCCCCCCCCTCCTTCGGCGGGCGTCCATGTCAGCCCCCCCCCCCCCCCCGCAGAGCAATTTTCAGGTTGCCTTGGTCCATCGCAGGCTCCCTTTACCTCCCCTTGCCCTCCCCCTAACTAAGGTTTGTCCTGGATGTCAGGAAACAAAGCCCCATACGCAAATGCTCATTTGCCCTGGCCCCGCAGAAATAACGCCCGCGGAGTGATCCACAGGGCCAAAGCGGCGGGCAAGCGCTAATGCCGCAGACTCGGTGCAACCTGACCTACGGGGACGCGTACGTAGGGAAGGTGGCCGCCGTTCCAACCCCTTGGCTGCCAGCGGGGACTGCGGCAGGGTTTTCCACCGCCACTTCAGCCAAGGTAACAGCACCCGTCTGATGATGTCCTTTCGCCCTGCACAGGCTGAGATACGTGCCAGCAGAAGGAGGGAGCCAGCTGGAGGTGGGAGAGGGCGGTATCCTTGAATCCACACCCCTGTCCCCAACTCCGGACGGCTCCAGGCGAGGGTTTCCTCAGGGCTGTCCTGAGGGCCAAACTATAAAAGAACTGCCAGCGTGCGGTATGCTCGGGCCTCTGTGGAGGGCCAGCCGACGACTATTGCAGTCGGTTGGCCATCAACTGCCGTCGGTTAAGCCCCAGCCTCCGTCGGTTGAGTGTCAACCGCCATCCGTTAAACCGAATCCTGCGACCGATAATCGTAGGCTGTCCTCAGTGAAAAAAAAAAGTCAGGGGGGGACATTACGTTCCCGCAAGGACAGCCCTGGGTTTCATGCAGTTTGCAGAGCTCTCCCTTACCAAATGCCAAGGCACTACGCATGAACAGGGACGCATGCCTTGGGTGAGGCACCCATGGCCAGGCTAACATTAGAAGAGAGGGGGGGACGAGAGTCTGGGACCTAAAAGTTTGGGAACCAAAAAGGGCCCATTCAGATTTTCCCGATTGTAAATTTCGTTCGTCCCGCGATGGGGGGGGGGGGGGGGCTAGTCGGCCGTTCTAATGCAAGGCTGCCCCTGGCCCTTCAGCGCTGTGCCACGACTGCCCAAGGCCCTTCAACACCGCACCCAGGCACACCCCAGCGCTTTGAGATCGTCTGCGGACGCCTGCCGTGGGCAGTGGAGGATCACGAGGCACTGGGGTTCGAGCTCAGGGCGTCCATCAGCAGCAGCGTCAGTTTGCTCTCGCGGAACGGCAGTTTGTTGGAGCCCTTGCGGATTCCTGAGACAGAGGGCGGAGATGGGGCCGTGCTTGGGCTGTGCTACAGGGGGACGTACGCGGGAGTGAGGGCGAAGTGAAGGGGCGCATGGGACGAAGCCTGCCTCCAGCGCCCACACACTCCGACGTGATGGGACTGGGCTGGGCCCCGGTGGTTCTCAAAAGCAGATGTGGGTGAGTCCTATCCGGTCGCACATCGAAGGGGCCCAAGGGTGCGGCGGGTGGGGGGGACCTAATTAAGGTGAGCTCAGCGGAAGGGTTCGGTGGAACCTTTGGTCTGGATTGCAACCACTCAAAAAGGCACATTACTTCAAAAGGAGCGGAAATGAAATGCGGTGGGGGCCGGAAAAGGGGGGCGGGGGGGGCACTGCACCAGTCAGTGGGGAGGATCCAGGAATATACAGCATTTGGTGACCCGTGTGGCATCCAGGGGTCGCCCGCTCAACGCCCTCAGAATCCCGGCGGAGGGGGAGGGGGGCGAAATACACAGCCCAACACGCCGCAAAGCACATCTGAAGAGCGACCGGGTCGGACCCGCCCACATGTGATGTGTGGCTGGGTAGAACCCCGTCTGACGCGGCCAGACATGCACGCATTCGATGTGGTCATCAGCAGGACAGGGTAGGACCCACCCGCAGTTGATGCGAACACCCCGGGAACACCCGCGGCGGGAACATGGCACCCCCGGCCCCTGCCAACACTCCCCCAACCCCCCCTCCCAAAGGAGCTCTGGGCTATCGCACGTGTGTGCAAGAGGCCGTCAGCACAAAACACCGAAAGAAATATGGCTTGTGGGTGGCCTGGAAGACCATGGGCACCTTTCTATCACGAGGGCATGGGGCGCGAAGATTCCAGTGGGCAGGCCATTGACATGTGCGCACACCGAGGCCAGGCAGCGGCACGTCGCTGACCACCGCGAGCAGTCACCACCGGATCTGTCTGTCAACTAAATGCTGAGCTCACGTACCGCAGGCAAAACAGAGGGGGGGGGGGGGGGGCAGAGAGGTATTAGAAGGGGGGGGGGGGGGAAGGGGGGGAGGGGGGATGGGACCCAAAATTTTGTGTGCCAAAAATGGCACGAACAGATTTTCCCAACCGTAGATTTCGTTCTTTGCCACAATCGTCCCTTTGGGCTGGGGGGGGGGGGGTCCCGGGGGGGGTTACCCCCCCCCCCTCTTATTACGGAAGGCCCGGGGCCTTCCGCAGAGAAGGATTAGCAGGGGGGGAGGGGGGGGGGGGTCTGGAACCCAAAGTTTAGTGTTCCAAAAATGGCCCAACAAAATTTTCCCGATTGTAAATTTCGTTGTTTCCCACGATGGTCACTTTGGTCGGGGGGGGGGGGGGGGTCCAGGGGGGGTTACCCCCGCTCCTCCTACAGTCTACGGCCATTCTAATACTTCCCTGGCCTCCCATCGTTCAACAAACCGCGCCCGGGGTCGTGACAGACAGCACGGGTGCACGCACAGGCGCACGCGTCGCGCGCTCCACACCTGCCAGACATTTTCGCGAGAATGGCCAAATGCAGATTCGTGGCCTTGATGATGGGCACTTCCTCGGGGTCTTTGCACCGCGTTGCGTCCGACGCAGCGGCCAGCTTGACGAACTGCACGGCGCACGAGCGTGTGGAAGGCCACTGCCCCCCCCTCCCACGGCACAGCCCAAACCTCTGCCAACCGTCGTGTAACCGCCAAATACGACACCCGGCGCTTTACGGCTCCGCAGCGGCCCCTGGTAGACCCCCCCCCTGCGCCACCACTTCCGCCCCTTCAGAGCCCGACTCCCTCCACCGATGCCCCAAGGGGGGGTGTCCACACAGCGCGGGCACAGCGCCCCATCCGTAAGTCCGGTGTCCCTTGACCGCCCTACGGACCGCCCCCCACGGCACCGCGGCGGAAGGCATACGTCCGCGGGGCAACAACAGCAGATTTGGAACGCAATCCGGCGTTTTGAGTGGGAAACGTGGCTTTGTCTGAGGTCTTGGACTGAGTAAGAAACTGAGATGTCCCGTGCCGGGGAGCGCAGTAGTGACTGCGGTCGCCGTGGCCATCGGGGGAAAACAGGTCCAAAATGGCCCACTTTTCGCACAGCGCACGGTGCGCCCACTTAAAAGGGGGGGGGTCCCGGGGCACGACAAAGAGGTCCCGACCTGAAATATGAGTTCACGGGCCGCAGACTGGCGCTCTGGATTCGAGGCGATGGTCACCCTCAGGACGGCCACGACGTGGGACAGCTTGGCCCACCGGCCAAACGCCGCCAGACCTGCACATGACGTGGGCATGTCAGGGGGGGCGGGGGGGGGGTCTCAAAAGGTCGGGCGTGGACCCGCCACTGCGCTCCAGCCGTGCCCGCCTTCGCACGGCCTTCATCGCCATCGCAGTGCCATTCATGTGCGACTGGCCACTGAATGTCCCATTGGCCCATTGTGCTGCTCCCCGGGGCTTGGGCTTCTTGGTTCAGCGCTTTACCGCCGGGTCACGTTGTCCCCATTTCCAGGGCTGCAGGCGGGGTACAGATCGACAAACCAGGCCTCAGGAATACCCGGACGAGGTGGGTGGTAGTAAATCTAGCAACGTACCCGTAATGTACCCAGTGCCAGGAAAATGGGGGAAAATGGGGGGAAAGGGGGGAAATGGGGGGGAAATGGGGGGAAATGGGGGGGAAATGGGGGGAAATGGGGGGAAATGGGGGGGAAATGGGGGGGAAATGGGGGGAAATGGGGGGGGAATGGGGGGAAATGGGGGGAAATGGGGAGGAAATGGGGTGTTAAGGGGGGGAGGTGGGGGCAAATAACAAAAATTGTGGGGCTAGGGTGGACTGGTTTGGTTTCCCCATTGTCCCCCATTCATCCCCATTTTCCCCATTTTCCCCCATTCATCCCCATTTTCCCTTGGGAGCTTTCACCAACGCACCCCCCCCCCCCTTGTTGCCGTATTGCCAATCAAAACCATGCTTTTTTGACCTTTTCAGCCCCAAAATTCCCCATTTTCCCATCGAGCACCCAAAATTTCCCACACTTTCCCCATTCCCCCCCATTTTCCCTAAATCAGCCCATTTCGGATAAGTGCACGATAACGTTCCGGAAACAGGTATTTCTGAGGCCTGACAAACTTCCGGCCGCGCCCGACATCAGGTGTCCATCCCGACCACATCAGAAGGGACAACGCACGGCGAACATGTCAGCGCCTTTTGGAAGGGGTAGACATATTCTCCAGCAGGCTCAAGGCTCAAGGCTCAAGGGCCTGGAAATGCGGTGGGAGGGTGGGCCCATGCGGATTGGGTCCCACCCAAAAATGCGTTGGAAGGGGAGGGGGTACCCCCCCCCCCCCTCCAGGGCACCCAGCCTATGCCCAGCCACTGTGTCCCTGACGCCAACTGCCAGCCTCAATGGCATTGGTAACCGCCAGTAACCCCCAACCGCTTTGGCAACCCCCTCCAACCGCCTGCCCAACCGCTTCTGGGGCCGCCTCTGAGGCCCCCTCCCTTCTACTGCACCCCTGGCCCCACCCCGTCCACCATGACTCACAGGGCCCCTGAGCCCATTGCGGCGAGTCCGGGCAGTGGTCCCATTTGGAGTGCACTCACAGAAACAAGCCGTCGAAAAAGGTCTCGAAAAGAGTGTGGGCACGTTCAGGGCCCCGTACACTACCGCGTGTTTCCCCCGACCGTCCTCTCGACCGCGGGCAGCCGCGGGTGCCCAACGCCACACACCCTGGTCACATAGGGCCTGGACTTGGTCTGCGTCGCCGCAGGGCCGGTGCTTGGCCATCACCGCGGATTTGATCTCCATGGCCTACGCGACGCATGCGGAGGTGCCGGGGGGGGCTGTGGCAGGGGGGGGCAGACACGCATTGGAACGGAGGGGGGGGGGGGTTGACCTTCCTCGCTGCCAACGGGACTCAACATATTTGGCGCCAAAGGCGCCGGAAGTTTTTTTTGCGCAACAAAAGCCCATACTTGATTGACCCTCCTCCTTTTCAACAAAAGTCACAAGCAATATACTTGTGACAAAATCTGCGTCCACAATAAGAGCGTATCAATTCATGACAGTCCATTGTTCAATGTGAACAGCTCAGTCACACACCTGAACATGACCCTGAGGAGCACACAGGAAATCGGCGCCAAAGGCGCCAAAGAAAATTTGTTCAGGTGACTTTGAAGGGAAGGAGGGGGGTGGTGATGGTCACGGGGGTTACCTCCTCCTTCCATTTGTTTTTCTAGTGCGTGTCTGAGTGGGGGGGGGGGGGGCTCACTGCTTGACCCTCAGACGGCGGCCCCAGCGGCGCCTCAGGCCAATCCACACGGACGGTCGGGGTGTCGCGGAACTGAGACTCATTCAGACCACAAATTGGTCATTGGAAGACCCGTGGGGGTCCTTTGCTGCTGGCGATATGACACATGGGGCGCCCAACCGGAACTGAGGGAGCCAGCACTGGAGTGCGGTGGCATGGGTGCCTCCTCCTGCCCTTATGGGGGTGGGCGGGTGTTCAACTCCGGGGCTTCGAGGAGGCCCTCTGGCTAGCCCCCCCCCCCCCCCGCCCAAAAAAGGCTCAATTGACAGGCCCTCCAAAATCCCACCAAGACTGACCCGGGCCCCGGAGGTGACCCGGACCCAAAATTCGGCAAATTTGGAGGATTTGGAATCAGCGCGTCGAGGGGGTTCCCGGTACGCGGTCATCACGAAGACCCCAGGCCGGGAGGTGCTCACCACAACCGGCAACGTGCATGTCACACAAGGCCATGGGTGGGGGGGGGGGGGGACAACACCAATGACCCCACTGCAACACGCAAACACGCACCTTCGGCGCCACATTTACTGTGGGCCAAACCCGGCCACCCTTTGAGACTGCCTGGACCCGCACGGCAAAAGAGGGGGGGGGGGGTTGGCACAAGGCCTCGGTACCAGGTTGTTTGCCTTTGGCGGCAAAAGGGGGAGGGGGTGTCGCATGTGGAAACCGAGCCCCCCCCCCCCCGAGTCGCTTTAAAGCGGGAGGGGGGGGGGGGGGCTCCCCCCGAACACTACGGCCCTGACTCCACCCCAAAGGCATTCCCATACCCCAACAACAGCCCCAACCGCATTTCCAACCGCCAGTAACCGCCCACCCCCCAACCGCTTTCACATCCCCCGTGACCGCTCTACAACCGCTCTGGGACTGCCCCGATGGTCCCCCTTCCTTTCAAGCAAAAGCCTGCCCCCGGGGGCACGTGCTGTCACATATCTGCCAACCGATATTTCACAGGCCCATTGCCATGGGGCACCCGCACCCGCCCCGGTCTCACGCACAGCGCTCCGGGGCCCGTCGATGCCACCGCCGCACCGCCAGCGCGGACCCAGAGCAACGACCTGCAAGCGGCGCTTTGCGGCCCCCGGTCCTTCGGGCTTTTTGGCGTTGACATCGGCCTTGCTACTGCCCAACAGAAGGTCGTAGTGCTTGTCCCCGTACAGCCCAATCAGCGACACTTGCGTCTGCAGCCGCTCCTGAGGGACACGCGGTGCTCACGGATCGGAGGTCGGCATCCGTTTCGATGACCTGCCCCGGCCCCAAATCAGCTCCGGGCGTGTGCCTAACACGACACACGCACGCGCACACGCGCGCGCTCGCCTCCCCAGCCCACCACATCAGGTCCCTCGTCCCGCTGGGCAGGCGAGTGCAAAGCGGGTGCGTGCGTCAGCCGATCAGTCGCCGCACCACTTGCCCAAGTACCCACCCACCCACCCACCCACGCAGCCCACCCATTTCATCCACCCACCCATCCACCCACCCACCGCCCAACACGCCCCCCCCCCCATCCAGTCACGTACCCCACCCCTCCATCCCCCCATTAATAAACCCATACATAAACCAATCCACCATCTGTCCACACCAACAATTGTCAGCAATTCCGGTGGTCCTCCAGCAACAACCCACCCCACCCCATCCCAGCCACCCACCCAGGCATCCATGCATCCAATCCAATCCTATCCTATCCTATCTGATCTGATCCTATCCGGTCTCGCACCTGTGCCCCGGTCCCGCCCCCCCACCCGGATGGGATGGGATGGGATGGGATGGGATGGGGTGGGATGGGATGGGATGGGATGGTATGGGGTGGGATGGGATGGGATGCGTCGCGGTCTCACCCTGTCCCATCTGGTCCCATCCCATCCCATTTGGTCCCATTGCATTGCATCCCATCCCATCCCATCGCATCCCATCCCATCCCATCCCATCCCATCCCATCCCATCCCATCGCATCCCATCGCATCCCATCGCATCTGATCGCATCCCATCGCATCCCATCGCATCCCATCGCATCCCATCGCATCCCATCGCATCCCATCCCATCGCATCCCATCGCATCCCATCGCATCCCATCCCATCCCATCGCATCCCATCGCATCTCATCGCATCCCATCGCATCCCATCGCATCCCATCGCATCCCATCGCATCCCATCGCATCCATCCATCCATCCATCCATCCATCCATCCATCCATCCATCCATCCATCCACCCGCCGATCACTGTCCTAAAAGGCAGCCCTGGGCACATGCAGTACGACACTTTTGACTCAAAGTACACATGCAACACTACCGGGACAGCCCCCATCCACATCCCCGAGGCCCACACCTCCGACAACTCACTGAGTAACGTCCCCGCCGTGTGGTAGAGGAATCCCGGGCTGTCCGCACTGCCGAACATGGTCTGCAACACTCCGCTGTCTGCCGCTCCATAGGCCAAGATGCAGCGGGCTGCAGTGGAATGTGGGAGGGTCCGGGCATAAGAGGGGAGGTGCAGGTGGGGATGCGGTGGTATGGCCATTCACGCCCTGTCCCCTCCCCAAAGCGGCTTCCCCTGCCCCCCAGTGCGGCAATCGTTTGCATGCCCCATGCCCAGCCCACTCTCCCGCGGGTGGCTCTGTGCAGCGGGCTCCAACACTTGCAACGTGCACTTGTGTGGCTTTTGCCGGGGCAGACCGGGTAATGGCAGGGCGGCCTTTAGGGGCAAGCGAGAAAACATCCGCATCCATTACGCCGAGCTTGGCGGCTGTAAAGGAACCGACAACGGCAGGAGACTAACCGAGGGCAGCTGAAGGGTGACCGACGGCAGCTGGAGGATAACCGACGGCGGGGGAAGGAAGGGCGGGGATGGGGAGAGAGTGGGAGAGCGTTGGGAGTCGGTGGCAAAGCGTTGGGAGAGGGGTCGGAGAGGGTTGGGAGAGAGTGGGAGAGCGTTGGGAGTCGGTGGCAAAGCGTTGGGAGAGGGGTCGGAGAGGGTTGGGAGAGAGTGGGAGAGCGTTGGGGTCTTTACGGGAGCGGTCTCTCACAAAATAACACCGCTCTCGGGTAATGGGTACGACCAAGGGTCGTTTGGGTTGACAAAAAGTGAATGCCACTGACCCGTTAGACTTGTTGGCCCCACCGCATGGCACCTGGTCAAACATGTGGCACCTGCAGGCCAGACAGCACGGGCCTTCCACCGACAGGGGTCCCCTGAACGCTCGTCCGAAGGGGTTGTGACGGGGTGACGGGTTGATGGGTCGCGAAGGAGAAGTGCGGTCATGCCTCGTTCGGAGGATTGTTTTGCGTCATTTTTGTGTGTCACCTGGTTTGCCAAGTCAAAAGCTCATTTTCGTGTTTTGAGGTATCACAAGGGGGGGGGGGGGGGGGAAGGCTTCTGGTTATCAAAATTGTTTGATTGGTAAAACAGTTGTTCTTTTTTTGTCATTTGGTTGTTGTTGCCTTTTTTGTTTTGCTGTTCTTTGTTCGCTTGCCTGGTTGGGGGGCGGTGGTCGGGCCATCTCGGCCCCAGTCGCCACACTGTGGGCCACAGAGCGGTGGGTGCGGTACCTGCCATGAGATCCCTCCCCCCCCGTCCCCCTTCAGGGCCACTCGGCAATGGCCCGTGCCCCACACCGGCCACCCCCTTGAACTACAAAACCCAGCACCCCCTCGACGTCGCAGCGCACGCCACACCGTCGCGGACACAAACCCCCTGCAGCATCCACACAGCACACGGAAGGGGGGGTTGAGGGGGGTTTTGGCGCGACGCATGGCATGGCTGTCTGAAGCTGGCGGCACCGCCCGGCTCCCACCGTTCCCCCTTGTCCTTTCTCTGAATCTCTTCCCTCCGCAAGTAGCGGTGCCCTTCGGCTTCACATCCCCTCGTGCCCTTGTCGCGCCCCTCCTCACCTCTCTGCGCCCCCTTCCTGTCCCTTGTTCGGCTGTGCCCACGGGGCCCCCGGGCTGTCCCTGTTTCACTGCTCCGGGTCGGGTCCACACGGAGGAGGGGCAACGGCCGTTGCCCTCCTCGGTGCCTGAGGGGGCGCACACACCCTCACTGGCGGCGGTGTACAGCGCACTGCTCACTATCGTGGACTCTCGGCTGAACAGGTCGGCGATGGTGTCCTCCTCAAGGAACACGTGATTGAAATTGTACTTGACGGAGTGAATGGCCTGCAGGGGCAGGGGCTTGTGCGGAGGGCCATGGAAGGGGGGGGAGGGGGGTAGGCCTACGGTGGCTCGCACCGCCTGCAGTCCTCCCACGGCCCCAGAGCTTCAACGTCTGGCATTACACCCGCCACCATCTCCGCAAACACATGATATCACACATTTCCTGGATCAGCACCCATTGCACAAATGCTGCTTGATCAGTCTTCGGCTCTGTCATGAAACCACCTGAGCCCATTCTGGCCCACAGGGAAGCGGGGGGGGGGGGGGCTGGAGGCCCGCCTGGGTGAGGGGGGCCTGGAAGGGGCGCTTTTTTTTGGCGCAATCCTGATTTCCACTGCAACGGTCTGAATTGTCATTGATTTGCTATGTACAGGGTGTACGCGACTATGGACAGCGGTAACATACACCCGTAGATAATGATACACAAAACTCCTGATTGCTGGGTTCATGAAAGAAGTGACAGCTTCTATAATATACTCACTGTCTGCATGCGGACTACTGAGTTTCTGTTCTGCCTTTTTGTTGGGGGGGGGGGTTACCCAAATTACATGCCCCCAAGTCATGCAATGATGTGGCTTCAGGCAGCCGCGCACAAACAATGGTCCTTCGGGGGCTTCGGGGGCCTGTGGGCTCCCCAGGTCCGGTCCCTTTGGCAACCAACTGTTGCCGGAGGTCCCCCCGGGGGCGGGGGGGCGGAGGGGGGGGGGGCATTGCGTCCTCCTGGAACGGGCAGAGCCCCCCCCCCCCCCCCGAATGGTGACGTGTGAGCTGTCACGTGTTCATTGGTTGAGGCAGGATCAGCACAACACAGAGCACATGCACTTCACAAGAAGGAGAGAAAACGCTTGTCAAGAGCCGAACACGGCCCGAAGCGCCTTTCGCAAAAGGTCTGTGGGAAGACAGGGCAGGTGACGATTGTTGCGGTAGAGAGAGGGCAACACCGTGAAAGCAGCACATACACACAGTCGGAGACAAAACAGACAGGCTGCCCCTACCCCATGCCCATCCACCCCAACCCTTGAGCACATCTCTCAGGCATCCGCGCTCACCGCCACCGGACGCACCAACTCACCAAAGCAGGATTGTGGGGTCTGGAAAAATGGGGGAAATGGAGGGAAATGGAGGAGAATGGGGGGGGGATGGGGGGTAAATGGGGGAAATAGCGGGCATAGCACACGGGGTGTGGGTTGTGGAGGGTTGTGGCGCGATGCGTGAGAGGAAATTGGGAGTAAAATGGGACGAAATACCCATTTTTCACAGTCCCATTTCCCCCATTTTTCCGGAGGTCAACGATCTCCCCCCCAGTTCCCTTTGTAAACATCAGCGCACCGCACTCACCGACGGAAAAATGAGAACTTTTGCCACTCACCAGCACTCACCACCGCAGCGGATGCCTGCCCATGCCCACCGAACCCAACCCTTAAGCGCCACTCTGAGCCCCCGCCCCCCCCCCCCCCCGGATCCCATTACCCGCCCCAAAGCAGGACCCCGCAGCGCATTCTCCAAAGGGCAGCCGTGCCATCCCCCAGCGAGATCCCCGGTGGCAGCACAGCACAGCACCTACAACCCGCAGCCAGTGAAGGGAAGAGGGGGGGCACAGTCACAGCACCTGGTCTCGGTCCACCTCGATCACGTCGCCTGTGATCTGAAGGGGCATGGCATCGGCCGGCGCTGCCGCACCTGCAACACGCAAACACGACCGGAGCGTCCATCGCCCCGACACATCAACGGGGGGTTCGAACACATTGCCCCATCTTGCAGCACGGACCTATCCTGCCGGGGGGTGGGGGGTTGGCTGGCTACTTTGTGCTTCTGGGAGGGAGTGGCTGCACGGTGCGCAAACGGTGCGCGCGCGGCGCGCACAGCATTCAACACCTGCACATCTTTGGTTCTCGGTGGCCGATTCCTCCCAATTTGCTATTTGGGGATTCAACTTTGTGATTTAGAGTCAAAACTTTGCGATGTTGGATGCCAGCGGCGATCTTGAGGTGTTTGCCGTTCCACCCGGGAGCATTTGCGCACCGTGCGCGCAGCATGCAGCTGCTCCCTCCAGTGACGATAACAGCGACAATAACAGTATTGCGTTTTGTACTTGTTGTGTAGAAGGATGATGAAGGCACGTTGATTGTGAGTTGTTTCGGCGTTCAGGATACAGATCCTGTCAGCTGCGAGGCTGAGCCTTCAACTTAGGTATCTGTTGCATTAGGGTGCAGGACCAGAGGCATATAGTACCTTGAAGACTCGCATGTGCAGTGCACCGCCTCAAAGCGTGCGCGGCCGGGGCGGCGGCATGCAGGCAGGGGCCGTGCCCCTTGCCCCGCTTTGCTCCAGCGGCCTGCCACCCGCCGCCGCCCGCAGCCTTCCCTCCCTCCCCCCAAAAGGACAGAGACGACGAAGCGACGAGGGGGGGGGGGGGGAAGGAAGGCCCGGAAAGACCTACAGAAAAGCGCGGCGGGGCAGCTGACAGGGAAGGGGGTGAGGGTGTGGCCGTGCCCATCATGAGACCTCACGTGAGGCGGGGGGACTGGATGGCGTGCCGGGGGGCTGGGGGACCCCCTGTGTGACATTCCGTCGGGTTGTTGTTCCTTTACGGGGCCCTGGACAGTCACCCGTTCTTCCCTCCGCATGTTGCGTCGGGTCGCTGCTTTCTGTCGGCCCCTGCGGCCGGTGCTCTTGCTGGTGTCGTTTCCGCGTTCGCGGAGCCCAGTAGTTGGTGTGTTGGGGCTGTGCTGATGTGGCATGGGGTGCCGTTTGCGCGTCAGCGGCGCCCAATAATTGGCGTATTGAGGATGTGCTGGTTGCCGGGGTCGTTTGCAGGTTAGGTTGCCGGGCCCCCCACCCCTCTTCCCCCTCTTGGGTTCAACATGGGTCCAACATTTCTCACTGAAGTAGGTGGGGGCACGACGGCTGTTTGGACATTTTTAGGGAAACGTTTTGGAAGTTTTGGGCGAATTTTGTGGGAACCGCGCGCCATCTCATTTTGTCAGTGTGACGGAGGGACTTCTTGATTCCGTACGGGGCAACCAAGAGCCCCCCCCCACCCTTGTTCAGCCTCTCTGCCCCCTGCCCCCCCCCCCCCCTGTTCAGCCTCTCTGGCCCGCACCCCCCCCCGCCCCCTGTTCAGCCTCTCTCCCCCCCCCCCACGGGGTGCAGTCTCAAGCCGCAATGCCGTACTGAGCGGCAGCAACTCTTCACAGATGCCACAACCCACTCCCCCAACGACTGGCCCACAGCCGCAGCTCATGAGGGGGTGGAGCATGAGACCAACACAGGACACGGCACACCGGCCGGGGGCACAGGCCAAAAGAACATTGTTTTTGCCAAAAAAAAACAAAATTTCTCGGGGGGTCCAGTAGCCACGTGATCATTGAAGGACTCAAGCGAACGGCACTTGAAGGGCACCCACGGAGTTGAAGCGGGGGAAGGGTAACCGGCGGCGATTAGAGGGTCACCGGCGGCGATTAGAGGGTAACCGGCGGCGATTAGAGGGTCACCGGCGGCGATTAGAGGGTAACCGGCGGCGATTAGAGGGTAACCGGCGGCGATTAGAGGGTAACCCGCGGCGATTAGAGGGTCACCGGCGGCGATTAGAGGGTAACCCGCGGCGATTAGAGGGTAACCCGCGGCGATTAGAGGGTCACCGGCGGCGATTAGAGGGTAACCCGCGGCGATTAGAGGGTAACCGGCGGCGATTAGAGGGTAACCGGCGGCGATTAGAGGGTAACCGGCGGCGATTAGAGGGTAACCCGCGGCGATTAGAGGGTCACCGGCGGCGATTAGAGGGTAACCGGCGGCGATTAGAGGGTCACCGGCGGCGATTAGAGGGTAACCGGCGGCGATTAGAGGGTAACCGGCGGCGATTAGAGGGTAACCCGCGGCGATTAGAGGGTCACCGGCGGCGATTAGAGGGTAACCGGCGGCGATTAGAGGGTAACCGGCGGCGATTAGAGGGTAACCCGCGGCGATTAGAGGGTAACCGGCGGCGATTAGAGGGTAACCCGCGGCGATTAGAGGGTAACCGGCGGCGATTAGAGGGTAACCGGCGGCGATTAGAGGGTACCCAGCAGCGATTAGAGGGTAACCGGCGGCGATTAGAGGGTAACCGGCGGCGATTAGAGGGTAACCGGCGGCGGTGGTTGCCCGTCATTTTGTCCACCAAAGACCGCCCTGCATGCCAAGCACCGCCCTGAAGGGGCTGGGGCACTGGGCACACACCCACGGCCGGTACGCGGGCCACGATGGACACGCGGGACGTGTCCCGGAACCCCTTCGACAGGCGGGTCGCGCACTGCGAGAACCGGATGGCGCGCTGCCACGTTCTCGCGTAGTCCTGCGTGGGCGACGAGGTGGACCCCGGGGTATGGGGGTCCGGGGGGCTGAGGAGTGCGGGCACCAGGGCCTCCGGGGCAGAGGCCGCGAGCCCTGTGGCGTGGGGCGCATCGGAGGAGAGGCCCGCGTCGGGGGTCGTGGCGGGGGGGTCGGGGATGGGGCACGAGGCGGTCATGTCCGCGGCGTCGGGGCGGGCGCGGGCGGGGGTGGCGGCAGGGGTGTCCGGGGCCGGGCGGGGGGCCGCAACGGCGGCGGTGGAGGGCGGGGCGGGCGGGACGGGGACCTGCTCCGGGGCGGGCGTGACGGGGGGACTGGGGGTGGGGGTGCGGCTGGAGCGCCGCGGGGCGGCCGGACCCGCAGACGGGGAAGGTGGGGTGGGGGCGGGGGTTCCCATGCACCCGTTCCTGTTCAATACTGCAGAGGCACAGGCAACAGCAAACATACATGCCTCATACAACGCAGAGGCAGTGGTACAAGCGATGTGCTTCGCATCACGAGGGGACAGCCTCATCCCCGGGCTTTGTTTATAAGAGGGGGGTGGGGGTCTCAGAGCCCCGAAAGAAAATCTTGCCAAAATTTGGCTGAGGGAAAACTCCCCCACTCCCCTAGACCCCGAAGGAACGCTGGGCTATCGCACGGGTGCACAAGAGGCGGTCAGCACAAAGCGCAGAAAGAAATTTGGCTCGTCAGTGGCCTATAAGACCATAGGTACCTTTCTGTCACAAAGATGAGACGCGAAGATGCCTGCGGACAGTCCACTGAGCAGGCAAAGGGCAGTGGTTGTGCAGCGGTACGTCACACACCATCGCTATGCTACAGCCGCTGGATCCATCTGTCGATTAACTACTGAGTTCGCTGATGCCTGGAAAAGCAGGTGTCCCCTCCCCCCGCTATGGGATACAGATGCATGTGCACGACCGGCACTGTTCAGAACAAAGCAGGAGTGCAAAGCAAAAGTCGAAAAAAGAAGCTCTTCAGTGACATGTCATAGGCGCCTTTCGCTGCAGTAGAAGTGAACACAGAGATTGCGAAACAAGTCCACTGCACCTAAGTCCCATCAACTGATCCTGGTTGAATGGCTGCATGAAGGCCCCCGAAACAGGAGCTGGGCCCAAGGTCAGCTCTCCATATCAAAGGGGGGTACGCTCTCGGTGTGATGAGCAGGAATAAATACGTAAACGGGCTGGGGGGGTCTGGGGGGGGGGGGGTCCCACAAAGGGCCGCCCGTTTGGGGGGGTCCAGGGGGGAGCCCCCCCTGCCGAAATGCAGCATATCCGCAAGGATGCAAAAATGCACCACACTGCCCCATGTGGCATACACATGTGTCATAATGTCTGAAGACAGGCAATGCAACTCATCTTTTTGAGTCCATACATTGTGCCCTCACCTAAACACCCGGCAACACAAACAGGAAACACGGAGGAATGCTCATCGGCATCGACTTCCTTGTCGGAGATCCATCAGAGCTGGACTTGCCTGAGCAGCAGGCAGCGCACCTCGCAGTCTTGGGGCGCTATTATGGCTGGTTGTCTTACAAACTCGCACAGAGTTGCCATTGGGGTGTTCAGAAAAGGTGTGGAACATGCTTTCTGTGCAGCATCGTATGCCTCTTGCCTTTTCTTCCCACTCCATCCATCTTGAAAGCGAAAATAGGGGTTGGTGGTTACAACGTCGTCACGTTTTGCGTGGGAGCACAGCCGGACCGGGGTGCCAAAGAACAGACTTATGGGATGCTGCGACATGATGTCTGCAACACCCCGAAGAGTGATACGAGTTCAATGACCAAAGAGCCCTGCGATAGGTGCGCCGAAGGCGCAGGGGGAAAAAAATGGCCCAAACGAAAAAGGGTTCCCAGAACTCTGATTACGTGATTTAGAGCGAGGGGGGAGGGGGGGACGGGGTCCCGGGGAGGAGGGGAGGGGGCCCAGGGGGGGAGCCCCCCCCCCCCCGCCGCCGAAATTAAAACTAAAGCAATGCCCTGCCCTGCCCCTGTGCCCTCCCCACCCACCCCGACCCTGGCACTGTGTCCTGCGCCCTCCCCACCCACCGTGTCCTGTGCAAGGATGCGGAGACCTTCATCTGCGCACTTCGGCCCCAGCTCCTCTGCACCGCTCTCTGCAGGTGCAGGTGCCGACACATGTGGGGCCTCCTCCGCTGCAGCAGTGGGCCCAGCACCAGTTGCAGGTGCCCTATCTGCAGGGGCCTGCACCGCAGGAGGAGGATCGGCACCAGTTTTGGACGCCACATCTGCGGGCTCCGCCTCAGCGGGAGGAGGATCGGTACCAGTTTTGGGCGCCACATCCGCGGGCTCCGCCTCCGCGGGAGGAGGATGGGCACCAGTTTTGGGCGCCACATCCGCGGGCTCCGCCTCCGCGGGAGGAGAATGGGCACCAGTTTTGGGCACCACATCCGCGGGCTCCGCCTCCGCGGGAGGAGGATGGGCACCAGTTTTGGGCGCCACATCCGCGGGCTCCGCCTCCGCGGGAGGAGGATCGGTACCAGTTTTGGGCACCACATCCGCGGGCTCCACCTCCGCGGGAGGAGAATGGGCACCAGTTTTGGGCACCACATCCGCGGGCTCCGCCTCCGCGGGAGGAGGACAGGCACCAGTTTTGGGCACCATATCCGCGGGCTCCGCCTCCGCGGGAGGAGAACCACGAGCAGAGGCCACGGAGGGGCTGAGGGCCGGTGACTCCGGCAGCAGCGGTGCGTCGACCTCCAGAGATGCAATGGCGTCCGGCATGAACACCGCCACCCCCACGGCACTGCCGCAGGCCTCGGAGTCTGACAGCTCCTTGTTGAGGCCGGACGTCACAGGGGTGGGGCCGGAGAACGTGATGTCCACGGTGGAGCTGTCGGGGCCGTTGCGGAACTGGGCGATGTCCTGCGCGGCAGTCGGCAGCATCGTGCCCTTTTTGACAACGATGGAGGGCGCATCTGTGGCAGTGTCGACTGCATCAGGGGCTGCCGCATCCGCCACGGTTGCTGCCGTGGGCGTCAGGTCGCTGGACAGGCTCTGGCTGAGGATGGCGGACGTGCGCCGCAGGACGTCACACTGGGGGTCTGTAGGTAGAGTAGGGCAGAGAGGCGTCTTAAATTGGTATGATGGCCTTGTGGTCTCACCCTCGGTTCTCCTCATGAGAGGCCTTGGCTTAGACCTCTATTGAAGGCACTGGAAGCAACAGGGGCACAATGGTCAGGGCTAAGGACAGGCATAACCCGACGCTGGGCCTCTAAAGGCCTGAATTCCTTGTGTACATGTCCCTGGATGCCACACCAGCAACCACCACAACCCCTCGGGCTTGGCTCTGTTCTAGCCATCAGCAAAAGGAAAGGGCTGGCGGCTGGACATGTGGTTTGCTATACGGTTGCAGCTCCAACACGCCAGAGGCTTGGGCAGGTGGGCTTTCAATGGGGAGGGGTTCGATAGAGCCCCATGGCTAGACCCCCCCCAAAAAAAGGCTCAATTGACAGGACCCCCCAATATCCTACTGAGGTTGACCCCCGGGCCTCAGAGGTGACCCAAAAATGGGCAAAAAATGAAAATGGGGTTTTTGGAATCATCACGTCAAGGGGGTTCAGAAAAATCATCATTTGCCATATATTTGGTGAAAAGAAAAATTGATCATAATGATTTTCGGCGCCTTGGGCGCCAGAGTTGATAACAACTGATTAATGGTGCCTGTCATTGAGCCCTTTTCCCAGGAGCCCTTTTCCCAGACCCCCTGCCCCAGACTTTGGGGGGCTCTATTGAACCCCCCCCCCCCCCAGTTGAAAGCCCTACTGCCCCTTTGTTCATGTATGGCGGCTGATTCTGGCACCAGGCCACGTTTTTGAGAGGCAGGGGACCTCAGCCCAAATTGGACATACCCATCCAGACCCTCCCTCTAATGGGGTGGGTGAGGGGCTGGCAGGACCAACGGTACTGTATGTCCAAATATGTGGTCTCATCTGCTGATTTGGGGGTTGTGTGTTCATGTCTTAAAGGCAAAATGGGGTGTTGCTGTTGAACTACATCAGCGATATGCAGCCGTATTGGACGACAGCCGAATTGCACACTGACGTCTGTCTCTTGTCCACCGTCCACATCGAACTTGGGGATCGATTGGTTGGGCAGATACAGTGTGGGTAAAAATTATCCCACAACCTCCCAGACCGTGAGAATTTGTACCGCTTGTAATATTTCCCCACTGTGAACTTCTTACGCCCCCTAGCCAACGCTCTTTGATACTTTCTCAGTTGGCTGTAGGGGGTTCTGGCAAGAGCAAGCATCTTTTCTCCTGTTTCGACCAAGCAAGCCACAGACTGCCTGTTGCTGTTGGAGGATCAAAGCGCAAGCGACAATCCTATCAGTTACGTGAATAATCCATGCCGTCTTCATGTGTGCACACGTGCGTTTGGGTGAAATCATCCCAGGAGGGGCCTCAGACCGTGATAATTTGTACCGCTTGTAATTTTTACCGCTTGTAATTTTTATCCGGGGTAATTTTTACCCGCACTGTACCGCCATCACACTGAGATTCTCTGTGGGTGTGCAGCAATCAGTGCCTGCAGCAGCGCCTGGGGTGTCTAAGGAGTGGGGTCTGGCAGCTGAAGCAGGACAAGGAACAAATTGGAACAGTTGACAATGGGCAGCGCTGAAAATGCAGGGCACAAAAAGAAGCGACAGCAAGAAATGTGGAGCACACTGGTATATCCTCAATCAAAAATATTTGCAAACACTACCGAGGGGTAGGGATGCGGTGGCTTAAGGAAGTGAGCGGGTGGTAAAAAAAAATGTGACCCTCTATTCCTAGCCACCGCCAGAACAAAAACGCCGCCACAGCCATTTGCACCCCCTCCGTGCCATGCCAGCGAAAATGATCTGTGGAAGAGGATCTATTATGTCTGATCTGTGAGTCAGCTATACAATCATTTGTTATTGTTCTTCTGCAAATGGCACCCCTCATCTGGTACAACTGCTGCACCGATCGGGGGGGCAGATAATCAGTGCCCCGCTTCGAGTCAACGTCCCCAAGCGGTTGGCCGCCATGTGCAAAGTTGCGGCGCAAGCAACAGAGTGGTCCCACCTGACATCTCGCCTGAGGGTGCGGGCCCGGCAGGGGCGTCCTTTGGGACGTCTGCTGGCGCTGCCTTGCGGAGGTCGCTGTCGGCGGGTCGCCTGGAAATCTGCCCTGAATTGCAGCGGCGTGGGTGGGGCTCGCCCTCAAGCCCGTCGGCATGTCGGTCGGCATGTCGGCGGTGGGAGGGGCTGTACATGCCCCACTTGGGAGGCACCGCGGGGGATGTGGCCAAGCTTCGGTTCGCAGGGGTGGACATGGGGGAGGAGAAGCCGGTGGGCAGCATGATGGGGGCCAACTTGAGCCTTGAGCCTGGGAGGGAAGATGCAGCAGCAGTCGTCCTGTGCCAGCAACAGGCACCTGCATCTGTCAGTCGGACCCGCCCTGTGGTGTTGGTCCTGTTTCTGCAACCACCCGCACTGGCCGCCGTGGCGGCGAGTGCCCGAGAGTGGGAAAATTACCCATTTTTCCATCGGTGAGTGCGGTGACTTGAGCTTGACGAAGGGAACTGTGGGGAAGGTCTCTGACCTCCGGAAAAAAGGGGGAATGGGATTGTGAACAATGGGTATTTGAGGTCACCAACTCACCGAACCAGATTTTTGAGTCTGGGAAAATGGGTAAAATGGTGGAGAATGGGGGGAAATGGGGAAGCATTTCACAGATCAGGATGGAAAATGTAGGAGCCACTTCCGGAGTGGGCGAAAAATGGGGGATCATAGGAGGAATGGGACGAGAATGGGACGATCCTGCGACGTCACGCATCCAATGTGAGTGGTCCTACTGCAACTATGCGCAGCCCCGGCACAAAGAGTACCAGCTGTCCAGCACCAGCTGAGGCAGAAGCAAGCAGCAGCATCACCACCGTCAGGACCACCACCACCTACACGAGATGCTCCAGCAGCAGCCTCGTCAGGATCACCGACCACAACAGCACGCGCACCAACACTTGCAGCGTCAAGAGATCAGGCACCAGCATTGGCACATGTGGTTTGTGGTGTGTGGGATGTGTCATGTGTAGTATGTGTGTAGCGTGTTCAACGGTATGGCAGTCCTCTAAATTGGCGTGGGTGCACATCGCACCCCTCTATGCGGTCCAGCCCGCCCCAATACCCTGCCCCTAGTAAAACCTCGACAAAACGTAGAGAAAACCCCATTACATACCACAGAAAAATATGGAACCTTGTGGGGTTCCTCTGCATGGTTGTCAGACATGAAACGGGGCCCAACAGCCAAAGAAGGTGTTGTTTGGGCTTCACATAGTGTGCCATATTGCAATGTTTCTCCGCTTGGGGTGAGATTGAGATGGGCTGTGTATTCTTCAACTGGGGAGGCGGGGGGGGGGGGGGGGTTGAGAGAGAACAAGCAGATGGTTTTCAGCGAGGAGTGTCCCTCTGGTGTCTGGAACTTGCAGATTAGGGGGCGACTACAACACAAAGTGGAGAACAAGATGGTGAGTTAGAGCAGTCTTGCTCCTCCGATATTGAGTGCAGACTGGGTCGTCACGAGTGTCGAATGCAGCGGGTGGTATCTGATTGTGGTGAGCTCTTGCAACAACTGTTCTACAAATGCGCTGGGGACAACGCATAGTGTGTGTATGTGTGTGGAGTGTGGAGCGTGGGGCATGTGGTGTGCAGGGTGCGCCCTGTGGGTGTACGCGTGTGTGGGGCGTGGGGTGCCGCGTGGGATGGAGTGTGGCGTGCGGGGGCTTGGGGGGAGGGCTCGATGCCCCAAGAGTGTGCCTCAGCATGCCGCCCCCTGCACAACACCCCAGCGCTGTCATACTTGACTGTGGATCTTCTGTCGTCTGCGTTATCTGTAAACAGTGCAGCGTGGCTCTTGCCCCGGGTTTGCGCGTGCCCCGCAGCGGGACAGTGTAAGCCCACCACCAAAAGCACATGCCCACCCTCTGGCGACGCCCTCTGGGGTCCACAGCGGAGGTCTGGAGTGGGCTCCCGTCCGGCTACCTATCAACCCTCGCGCCAGCACCAGCACGCACGTACACCAGCCCCACCAGCACTTGCACGCGCACAAGCACCTGCATCAGCACCAGCCCCAGCCCCAGCACCAACAACTGCGTCAGCATCAACACGAGCACGAGCACAACCGGCAGCAACCGAACAAGCACCACCAGCGGTGCCAGTACCTGGGCCACCATCAGCACTCGCACCAGCATCTGCACCCGCACCTGTGCCCGTACCAGCACCAGCAACTGCATGTGTTCTATGTTGTGCTGTGGTAGGGGCAGGGCAGGGCGGGGCGGGGCAGCGCAGTGTAGCGCAGTGCAGTGCATTGCATTGTGCAGTGCACTGCATTGTGCAGTGCACTGTGCACTGTGCAGTGTGCAGTGCCGTGCCGTTTGTGCTTCTGTCGAACCGGTGCCGGTGTTGGTGTTTGCGGGCACCGGTGCTGGTGCTCGTTCGGTAGCCGATGCGTGTGGTGGCGATGGCGTTCATGCCGCTGGTCACCAGCACCATCCACCGCCTGCGCCGCACGGAACAATGCACCGCGCTAGTCATGGCGCCGTGCCTCGTCAGCCCCTCTGTCCCTCCCCTGCCTCCCTCTCCCCCTTTCCCCCCGCGTTGCACTGACTGCGCGCCCGGCGCAATGCCGCACCCATCCCCACGGGCCGCACTGGCGCGCGTGCCGCAGCAGCAGTGCCACTTCCCCCAGTTCCACCGGCGCGGGCGTCAGCAGGCATCGCGCCGCACGCGCACGGCGTCCAGAAAGCGCAAGTGCGGTGTTCGTGCCGGTGCTGGTGCCACCTTGTCAAATCTCTCCGTCTCGGTTTGGCATTGCACGTGCTGCACCGTTATTGCCACGCGGCTCCCACGGCGGGGTCTGCCCGGAAGGCTGCCACTCTTGAACTCCGGGGCCATCACCGTCACGGGCACTGGCGGGGCTGCGGGCTGGAGCACCGGGGGGTCGGTCTGCGTTTCACTGGCGACCCTGACGGGGGGCGCAAACCCTGCAACACAATGAGATCCAGCGGGAACCTGCACTTTGGTGCTACGCTGCAGTGCCGCACTGCCTCTCGCCGCACTCTGCTGCTCCGATGCGCATTGCATTGCGCGATGCGATTCAATACACTGCACTACACTGACGGAAGCGCGCTGCGCCACGTGCCTGCAGGGCACTGCCCCGTGTACGACTGCGTCATGCACGCCCTGCATCCATCTGCAGCCTGCACTGCACAGAACCATGAACTGCACGAGTCACGGCACCGGATGGCACGGCGTTGCACACTGGACGGCACGGCACGGCACGGCCTCTCCGGCCCTACAGGTCACTGGCTCCAGTGCGCCTGTCCCTGCTGGCACTCATGGGCAGCCTAACAGCCTTACAGCCCAAGGGGGTACACAAGACCGATAGCAGGACACTTTCCCTCTCCTGCAGTGAGAACACTGCTGTCGCACTGCATTCCCCTGTTCTTGTTCTGGATTGCACAGGCAGCTGACAGCTGACGCCCTTTGAGACAGTTGTTGCCACAGTGCTGGCAGCAGGGATGTGCATAAGAATGGGGTCACCTTTTTTAAGGGGGGGGGGGGGCGGGGGAAGGGAGTTCGAGCGCCCCCCTCAGTGCCCTAACCTGGCACTGGGTGCGACAGTGACAGTGACAGTGACAGTGAATAGGGGCACAATAAAAGACCAGAAGGCACTGAGGGATGCAAGTGCATGCAAGGGATTGCAGGATACAGCTTGAAGACCCTGAACCTGAGGACCCAGGACATCGGGACAGCAACAATGTGACAGTCCTTCCCCGGATGACTGAATGTCATGTGACACCCATGATTTGTCCAGTGTTGCATGTTCCGGGGGGGCCAGGTTTGTTGGTGTGTGTCACGCGTCACTCTGGGGGGTTTATCCCCCTCCCTGGCTGGCAGTTGCTTCTCTTGTTTTCCATTCCATATTAAGGACAATCCCAGGGCAAGCCTGAGATGGTTTGCTGCTTGAAAACCCCTGCGTTGCCAGGGCCCCCGGCCCCTGCCGCCCTGGCTGGGTGCGCCCCTCACACCTGGGGTGGCGCATGTTGTACCATAGTTGAGGGCCTCAGGCTGAAACGGTAAGGATCCCCCACCAAAAACACTCATGGTCCAACAAAAAACACGTTTCACCTTTCTTTCTTGTGGCCCCAAGCCCCTAGCTGTTGGCGATGGGGGCTGGACTGCCCGCAGGTCTGATAACCAATGGCCGTTGGTAGTTGCCTTGTTTTGGTGGAAAACCGCAGGTAATCCAAATGTCATCGGACCAAGCAATTGCTTCCTTGTCTCTTCTCGTGCCAAAACATGCGAAGAACCCATGCAACCCGAAACGTTCTGGCGCAGCCCTCACCCAGGCACGAGGCGCCCCCCCCCCGGGCGCCCTTGTGCCGCCCCCACAGCGCGCAAAACCAGCTCGCAAGAGCGCGCGCTGTGGGGCTTGTGATAGGTCCCCACGCCTGCCACCCCCGCGCCCACGGAAAACGGGCAGCGGGCCCCGGCCGCACGCCCCAAGGACAGGCGGCCGAGCCTCAGGTACAAGAAGGTACCCAGCAGCTCACAGGAACCACCTCCCCCCACAAATTCTCGATAGACCGATCCGGATATTCATTTCCACTACCATTGCCAAAGGCGTGATTGGTGGAAGAAGGGAGTGAATGGTGAGTTCCATTTTCCTGAAACAGTGTGCAGCCCCTCTCCAAAAAAATGGGTTCTTTCCTCACATAAGGAATCATTCCAGTCCAAGTCCTAGAAACCAAGTCCTCCGCATGTGCTCAGCTGGGGTGCAGGGCATGCTGTGCGCGCACTGTGCAAGTTGTGCCTGCAACTAGAAAGTATCGTTTGCTTGCCCACGGTTTCATACACCTGTAACTACCAAGCAGCATACTCATTCAGCCCCTTGGTTTGGCACAGCCCCAAGTTTTGAAAGTCGATGTGGCTTGGATGTTGCTCTTCCTCAATGGTGTTGGCATCTCCAAGGTTTTCCCTACCTGAGCAGTGTTGAGTGACGTGTTGAAGCATTTCTTGCTCGGCCACCAGGCCTACCTTCACCCTGGGTCAAAATTCAATTCAATTTTGATGTGACATGGCATTCAGAATTGTCATGGGCTTGCAAATTTGGTGGGATGTGGCCAAGAAATGTGCACAGATTGTGCGCTGTGCGCGCTCACGTGCCTACACCCCCCCACCCATGGTCCCTGGAATGGGATGTTCCAGTCTCTTGCACGCCTGTGCACTGGAGTGAATTATGGTGCACTACTCTTTTGCAATTGAAGACCTGTGCTTTGGGTCACAGCGCTGTATGTTCTGCTCGGACAGTCCTTTTGTTGTCAAAGAGGCTTCTCAGGACTGCTACTCCAATCTTAAACTAATGGCAGAGGGCAGTTAACTGAAGGCCCTCCCTTGACAGTCACTGCCAGAATAGGGGCCGCATGGTAGTGGCAAAATGGTTGCTGCTGTCCAGCAGTCGGTGCCCCTGACAGCAGTGGACGCAGGACTGGCACGAATCTGCCTTCTAGGCTGATGTGAGTCTGTCTGCCTGTCTGGATTTAATGTTTGTGGCATCAAACAACAGCCACAGTTGTGCAGAGAGTTGAGAATGTTGAAAGGCAAGGGAAGCAGGCATTAGGGATGAAATCTGTCTGCCCTCTGGTTAGGTTGGATCTTGTCTGTGAGTACACTACGTATGGTGGTTGAGGCTCCATTGTGGTTGTACAGCTCCTTGTTCATCCCTGGCATTGTTATGGTCCTGACTGCTGTTTGTTTGTCATCATGAGGGCCGCCCCAATGGAATGCGCTTCTTGGTGGTACCTTTTCTAAAAGGTGAAGAGGGTGAGATTTAGTCGAGCAGCATTTTTGCTTGTGGCGTGCTTCTCATTATGATGGCCGACTGACAGCATTTGGTGATTCACGAACAAAGGGTTGATGTGCAAAGGAGTCCAGCAAGCATTCCTTTCTGCATGGGCAAAGGTGCTTGTCATGGGGCATAAATTTTTTCGGGGGGTGCTCAAGAACCGGCTCAGTCCTGGATTGGGTTGCCTCCATATGCCAGCATTTGTGCAGCTCATACTTACAGCAAGAGACTAGGCATGATACTGCGGGATATGGCAATGCCCCATGGATGGAGCCCAAAATGTGCTGGGCCAGTTTCAATTTCTTGGATCTTGGGGTCTGCATATTTGTGGAGACGGCATCATCTGCTCCAACAACGTGTCATTTCCAGATGGGTTTGTGTGAACAAATAGAAGTTGCATGGTTTGGTACACCGCCAGATCATTGGTGTGCTTAGATACATGTGGTTTCAACAGACCAGGCTTTTGCACCCCATTTGTATGTTCTGCCCCCTCAACCACAGTCACCCGCCAAGGCATGTCATTGAGGTATGACGTGGCCCCCTGCCCCACATTCCATTTTACTGTTTCCTGGAGTGTGGCTGCTTTCATATGACCTCTGGTGAAATTGCATTCTAAGTTCTAAGGCCTACGATGGTGTACCGTACTCTGTATTACCTGCAGACAACCCACTCCCTTTGTCGGGACGAAATTGTATTGTTGCAGGCAAACGTGGGATTCCCAACAGGTTTTTGTACGTTTCATGCAATATGTCAAGTTGGTTTCACAATAAAAAAGCCACTGGGGTGGGTTTGCTGGCAGTCTCTGGAATCGATTCGCTGTCACGCTCCCTGCTTTTGACCCACTGCATGGTATGCTGGGATCTTGTCTGCTGTTTGTTTGTTGTTTGGTTCAGTAACTGTGTACATCTGTCACAGCAGTCAGGTGTCTGCACAGCTTCTTTTTTGTATTTCTTCGAAGTCGTCCAAGATGCAGGTGAAACCTGCTTTTGCATCCTGGTAAAGCACTTTGCTTGAACCAAACAGGTGTAATTCACTGTGCAATGCTTTGGGTCCAAATTGATCTTTTTACAGCATGCAACTCTGTGGTTTTGTGCTTTCCAAATCCTTCTTGTTAGCATCGAATGCTTGTGCATTGTGTGTGTGGGGGACTTCGCGGCGGGAATATTTCGCGGTGGGATGTTTCGCGTTTCAAAATCGTGCAAAATTTCTCACGTAATTTTCAGGCTGCTGTGCGAAATAAACCCGCTGCGAAATTTAGCAAAATGTTTTGTCCAACAGTTGCCTGAGTAAGTCTGTTGTGCCCTTCCACAAGAGCTGAAACAGAGAAATGTTGCCATCAGAATCTGCAATGGGGGATCTTGTGATGTCAATTGCAGCCATCTAAAACAGTTCTTCAACTGCTTATTGCAGCCTTTGTTCAATGGTCTGAGTACAGAGTAGTGCGCCTTGCCTTGGGATTGAACGGCAACAGCCATGCATCAGAAAACACCAGCAACAACCAGGAAATAACAGCAACCACCATGAAGTAACAAACAACCAGCAACCAGCAACTCATCAGGAAGGAACAACAACCCTCTAGGACTGAACTGCAAAGCATCAGCAAATAACAGCAACCACCACCAACCAAAGGTCGGCTCACAGCATGTGGGTGTGAAATTTCCCACAGCAAATTCAGGACTGCATGCGAAAAAAACACTGCAAACAGCACTGCACTGCACACTGCACGGTGTAGTGCACTGCACTGCGCACTGCACAGTGTAGTGCACTGCAATGCACTCCACTGCACGCTGCACTGTGCTGCACTGCTCTGCCTCCGCCACAATACAGCGCAGAACACTGTATACTGCACTGCAATGCCCCGCACTGCACAGCGGAATGCACGGCACGGCACACGGCACTGCACTGAACTGCACTGCACTGCCTCCACCACAACACAGCGCAGAACACTGTACCAAGGCCCTAACCTGCAGACCCCCTCCCAACACATGCCTTCCACTTCACCACAACACAGCGCAGAACACTGTCCCAAGGCCCTACCCTGCAGACCCCCTCCAAACGCATGCCTTCCACTTCACCACAACACAGCGCAGAACACTGTACCAAGGCCCTAACCTGCAGACCCCCTCCAAACGCATGCCTTCCACTTCACCACAACACAGCGCAGAACACTGTACCAAGGCCCTAACCTGCAGACCCCCTCCCAACGCATGCCTTCCACTTCACCACAACACAGCGCAGAACACTGTACCAAGGCCCTACCCTGCAGACCCCCTCCCAACACATGCCTTCCACTTCAAGGATCTTCTCTCGCAGGGCATCCGGCAGAAGCAACAATCTGCACCCAAACTCCCGCTTGGTCTGGTCCAGCCCGTGCCTCTGCGCCCGCAGCTCCTCGAACTCCCTCGCCAGCGTCGTCCTGCACTGCGACTCAATGGTCACCGCCTGCGTCACATCGGACAAGTGGAGGGCGATGGGGTGATCGGGTCTGAGACAAACTCCGTTTCCCTTCGTTTCAGTGATGCAGCAGCCCGACACCCTTTCCTACTGCAATCCCAAGTGCAACCACCCTTACCGGAAGTCACACGCACGCCCTCTCTGTAAGTGCTACCAACTCCAACAGCAGGACTGGGGCAACCGGGCTTGCAATTGAGGGGGGGGGGGGCGATAGAGCCCCCTGCCCCCCCCCCTCCCCCCAAAAAAGGCTCAATTGACAGGACCCCCAAAATCCTACGGAGACTGACCCCCAGGCCTCGGAGGTGACCCAGACCCAAAAATCGGCAAAAAATGAAAATGGGATTTTTGGAATCTGCAAGCCCGACATGCCCTGTTCCCAGGACAACCGCCATCACGCCAACCCCCGCTGCAGCTCCCACACCATCACCCACTTCTACTTCCACCCAAATCGCCACTGTGTCCACCAGCCGAAGTGATACTCAAAGTTGCCGTACCAGCGGAACGCAGACGCCATTGGGATGTGCCCGCAACTCCCACATGCCCCACGCCCCCACGGATGCACCTCGACAAACCACATGCCCCGACGGACCAAAATGCCACCAAAGGGTCGGTGGCGCACGGGCACAGGAGCTCTCTTCCTCCTTTTTTCTCTGCCCCCGTGCCTCTCCCTCCCTCTCTCACACACTCGCCCCACTCCCCCCTCCTGAACACAGACGATACCTGCGACTTCAGTCTCTCGCGCAGCTCCTGCGCCTCTTGCTCGGCCTGGCGCAGCTTGAGTTCCAGTTTCCGCATGGCATTTACAGACTCCTGCTCCTTCTGCGCCATCGCCTCCACCTCCATTTGGTTCTGATCCAGCCTGCATCGCCCCGGAGAAGGCAGCCTCTGTCTTCAGTCACACACACACACACACACACACACACACACACACACGGGGCGCCCTCCGAACTAAAGTAAATCAAAGGAGACAGAAAATCTGCATCACCATCACTGTCCAAATCTGCGACCACCGGCCGCGCCTCTACCCCGTGTTCACGACCAGCCCGCACGCAATGTTGACCAAAGCAATTGGGTTGACCAACCACATTTTTCTGTCTCATACATGGCACCGAATGCTGGGTCGCAAAGGGTGGGTGTTGGAAGCGCAGATGGATCAGCATGTCAACAGAGATCCCCGGACCATGACCCCTGCAGACTATCCAATTGACAACGTTGCCTTCCAGAAGGCACGCAAAACTGCAAAAATCGTCAGCTGCTCCGTTGTGCTGGGCGCCTGGATGCCCCCAGCAGGCCATTGCTTAGGGACCACCGGGGGGTCGTTAAGCAACGGCCTGGGGGTCATGTGGGGCCCTAGGCAGCCACGGCCGACCGACCGACCGACCGACCGACCCACATCAGGTGGTCCTGTTGAAACCGAAAAAACTGCGGGCGGTGTGTGTCGGCAAATCCTAGAGACCATCCAAAAGAAGAGAGAATCCAAAAGAACGAATGCTGGCGGTTGTGGGGACGGGGAAATTTTTCTGGGGTCCGATTTTTGAGTTACCGGTTTTCCAGCAGCAGTGCCATGAAAACGTGCCCCCCCCCCCCCCCCACTTCTCACTGTCTCACCATCGCATCGTTCCGCCTGAGGTGGTGGTGCACCAAGGGTATTTGGATTATTTGAGTGTAACTAGAAGGCGAACACCGTCAATCGGGGTGTAGGCAAAAGAAACGCCCCAGTATTGCACATCGGGGGTTTCACCGTTTCGACGAAAATGGGCGCATTTGCAATTTTGTGGCACTCGCAACCTTCGGGAGTGACAAAAACCTTCCTGGGCTTGGAGGTCTGCCCAAGCCTAGCCATACAACAAAGGGCTAAGGTTGTCATTAAATTGTTTTACGCCCAGTTTGTGGCACTATGCGTGCGGGATGGTGGTACTTTGAGTGTTGGCAATCCAACTGGGAGGAATACTAAATTAGAGTTGAGTGTGTAATAGTTTCTGGCAATTTTTAGCTTTCTGTTTACAGCAAATCCCGCAAAACACACACCTTTCTTGATAGTGCACCTAGCCTTAGCGGTGTGAAACAATAAAATTGTCTTGTACAATACCGCCAATCAGACCACCAGAAAAAGGAAGCGCCAAACGCTGTGGTTCCCAAAGTTGCGGAAACAACACATCCTGACAGTAGATACTGTACATTCTTTTTCAAATTGGTGCATCCCGTTCCAAGCTTGGTAAGCTCGGCAACAAACCACTAATCCTTTTGGACTTTTTGCTCTACCACCGGTTCGCAAGACTATGTTTATTGTAGAATTTTTTCCAAATCGGTAAATCAATTGCTTTGCTTCCCCGCTGTATTGAGCCTCTAGCTCCATTGGCGCCGAAGGCTCTTTGTCACGTGCTCTCAGTGGGACACAGGGATAAAGACTTCAGCCTTTTAAGCCCAAGGCCTACGCTCCATGAACGAATGCACTCTCTCTCTCTCTCTCTCTCTCTGTCTGTCTGTCTGTCTCCCTGTTGTATTGATAATTTTTTTTATAACCGTTAAAAGGCGATGGGATGAACATACAGTGTACCGATTACATAACACTCACGAGCTACACCCATTTTCCTCTCCCCACCCGTTCCCCCCCTTTGCCTCCGTTTTCCTTAAACACTTCGCTCAGCATCCCCCCCCCCCTTTCCCTCTGTGGTGTAGCTAGCACACTACTAGCAAACTAGCACAAAAAACCAAAATGTCCTCCACCAAATCCCCATTTTCCCACGTTTTCCCTAAATTCGTCTATTTGGTGATTGCACTTACTACAAGTACACTGTTCTTGCGCTGTTCTCGCAAAAGAAGCGTTACATCAGCGCATGTTGCCCCCTGTGCAGGTTCAGACCAGGTAGCTCTCCGGATACCTACTACACACAAGTGATCGGTGGTACCAAGCACTTTTGATGGCTGAAGTAGAGCAAGGGTAGCACAATACTTCCGCTTGGTCGCCTTCTGACAGTACACTGGGTGAGGCGCACGGGTGATGGGGCCTGTCGAAGACAATGAGCCACAACCTCTCCGGCAAGAGCAGTTGTCGCAGTCACTTGTATTTGGATCCTGCAGTGCTCTGCGAGGGGGGCGAGAGGTTGCCAGACTTGCCACTAGCGTCTGCCAGCTCAGACACGATCGGATGGAGCAGGGTCCTACTGAGCCACACGCTGGACGCCGCACGTTCCTACTGAGTTCTGGTGGTGCGAAGGGCGGGTATTACTGAGTGGCCCTTGATATGGGGCCGATTGCAACTGAGAACCAGTTTCCCTGCCGGACGCTAGTGGCATGTCTGGGTTGCAAAAGCTAAAGCGAGTGCTCAGGCCAACGACCAACCGCTGGAGGAGACCAATATCAGTTACCCTTGTCGCATTGCCACTGCCGCTGTTCTGATGCCTTGTACATACCGCCCGCACTGCACTTGCTGCGTCAGCTGCTGTGCCTCCGCCTTCCACTTCTCCTCCTGGGCCCGCACTTGCCCCAAGCGGTGATGCATCGCCATCAGGCCATCCTCCGCGCTCTTGCGCAGCTTGTCACACAGCTTGAGTTCCTGCGGGGCAGTGAGCGCACCGTGAGGGCCACTGCCGCGGCCGACAAAAGAACAGGCACAGTGACCCTGCCACGCATACCGCCACCGCTGCCATCGCCTGCGCCAACGTCATGGCGGCTGAAACACATTACCCCTCCCCCCTTGTAAAAGCTACACCAATGTACACAATTATTACAGTCCCTACACCTACTGTAGCTTGGACAAGAGTGTGGCTTGCGCGTAACACATACAACTGCCGACACACACGTGCGCAGGCCACATGTGCTGAAATTGGCAGTTCAGGACCTATGGGATGCATCAGACTGAAAAAAAAAATTCCTGGTGCACCAGCAGGGGGCCACATGTGCTGAAATTGGCAAATGTGACGACAAACCCATGTCTTATGCAGCCATACTACATTTCGTACGTAATTAAATTAAGCACACAATTATTACGGTCCCTACGCCTCCTGTAGCTTGGACAAGGGCGTAGCTCATACAAGGGGGGGGGGGGGGGTGGTAAGAATGGCGTTCGACGAGTGCAGACGTCTGCCCGGCAGCGAAGAGTGTGCCCGCGCCCATGCGCAGGGAGTGTGCGCCAACACCGCGCAGCGTCGTAGTTTACTTTTCCTTGCTGCTATTGGCATTGGGTGTATTGGGGCTTACGACCATTCTGTGATCCTCGTACAGGAGATCCTGCTCTTGATAAACCAAAAATTTTGGAATCCATTTATTCTTACCTGGATGACTTTGTTTTGGTGTTGGTGCTTTTCATGTAAATGGTTTATTTGGTCCAGGTATTTGCGTTTCTGATCCGAATGGAATTACTGGAAGTCCTGTTGCTCCGCTTGGGGTGCGGAAGGTTTTGATTCCTATGATCCAGGTGGTATTGCTTCGCACCATACTCCGGGTTTTCTCGGTATTGTTGCAGATCTTTTCCATTTCAGTCCAACCTCCTCAGAGATTATACAAAAGTTAAGAATGGAAAACATTGAAACAGTTTGAGTAGTATTGCGGCTGTTTTTTGGTCGGCTTTTATTGCACCCCCGCTCCCCCAGGGAATGTGTGCAGGGGGGAGGGGGCAGCCACTAACCCATATCCACAACCCCCACAACCACCCCCAACCCCTCACAGCCACTGCAGCCCCTTCCAACCCCCAGGCCCATCGCTACCTGCGCCAACGACTCCGCATCACTCTTGTGCGCCTGCACGTCCCCCTCCAGCGCCGCGATGGCCGCCTGCGCGTGCATGGCCTCCGTCTTTGCAGACGACAGCTGCCGCTCCTGCTCCGCCACGGTGCTTTCCAGGCGCGAGATCTGCGAGTCTTTCTGGGCCAACACCTCCAAGAACAGCACGTCGTCATGCCCCAAGTTCGAGGGCGTGCACGGGGGCCCGTGCGTGAACGTGAAGGCGCGGATGAGGGAGCGGGGCCCTTTGGAGGTTTGCGAGTCGAATGAAGCGAACTTGACCGCGTCTGAGGGACAGCAGGGGTCAGGGGCAAGGCAAAGCGAGCAGCAGACCAGGGATTTGCTTAGCCACGGCGGCGGGGTGCCTGAGGCCTTAGGCACCAGCCCCGCCCCACAGCTTGCGTCATTGTTCTTCTCTTCCAGGGCCACCCATGGGCTCGGGGAAAATTGAAAAGCCCCGGGGGGGGGGGGGGTTGGAGCCCCTGTTCCAGACCCCCCCCCCCTTTGGAGGGGGGGCTCCAAGGGCAGGCGGGCAATGGAGCCCCTTTTTGTGTACCCCCCCTTTCCCGTGCTGACGGGGTGATGGATGTACAGCCGTTCTGACACTTCCCTGGCCCTTGGAGCCCTTCTGGGGCACACATCGTGAGGAATTGGCCTTGCGGCCCTTTGGAGCCCCTTTTCACAACCCAATCCCCTTAACTTTTATGGGGCTCCAAGCCCCCCCCACCCCCCCCCCCGGGGCCTTTCAATTTTACACCACCCCTGCCCTTCTACTCCCAGGTTGTGGGTCCGATCACAGGATTCCGTGGGCTCTCTAGGGCTAGGCGTACATACCAGTCAGGGGCCACCCCTGGCCTGTGTGTGTGTGTGCTGCTGCTGGCCCCACTCGGCTCACATAGGTCATGCCACACTGGGCCAAAGGGGGGCAGGGGGGCAATCAATTCATCGTGCGCTGAAGTACCCGGGAACAACGTGCGAGGCAATGCTCCACTTGCGTGCCAGGCCTGCTTTCAGCAGTCCGAGCGAAATGCAAACTGCAGACCGTGCGACTGCAATGAACAAACTCGGTAAGCAAAGCCCCGAGGTGGGACCACCCCTGTCAGTGCTATGCTACACTTCGGTGCCATGCTACACTTCGTGTTCGTAGAAGCAAAACAGCTCAATCCCACATATGCGACTGTGCAGACTGTGCAGACTGTGCATATGCAACCGTGAAGGGTGCAAAGCGGCACTCATGCGCCAATGTCCCTGTTTTGTTTCGCCACGTACGATGAAAATGAGGAATGTCAGCATTGAGGAGAAATGAGAATAAATGCTGACGCTTTAAGGTGGGTTGGATATCCCCAACACGTTTCATTGAGGTGGGTTGAGTGGACTCTTCATAAGGCCCCAAAGAATCAGCTTGGATGTTGCAGTACAAACGCACGTGCCATGGGGCTTTCAGCCAACGGACTGTCCATCTTGGCTTCGCTAACTCATCCAGCAGTTGTTCTGCAGGGATGGGCCCTTTTGAGCCTGTCCAGCCCCTGATTTTTCTCGTGCTGGGCAGCTGCGGTCGCTCCTACATGAACATACTGAGAACCAATGCACAATAAAATCTTACCATAACCGAATGTTGGTTATGCCCGTACCGCTGCCTGTACTTCCGCCGTGTTGCACTTTTGGTGGAGTTTTGGGCAGATCGGGAGAGTACCACTCACTCCTGCTTCACCGTTGTGTTTGTCCGTCCGAAAGTTGGGCGGACCCGTCGGTCTGGACAGATTGTAGCCTTGAGCTGTAAACATTAGCAATTCCTCTTCAACCTTTTCAGCCGACTCCAAATCCTGTGCCTGACAGCAAACCACCTTCGATTGTGATTTGGAGGGAGGGGTGTGGGTTCCCAAAATGTTGACTGTGCCTGTCTGATGCAAAGTTGTGCTTAGTGGTTTGCCTACCCTGGGGAGGGGGGCTGGTGGGTGGGTGCGAGGGCAAAAAAATTCCCTAAATGCATCCCTAAAATGCGCCTCTAATGTTTGGCTCCCTATTCGAAACTTCTTTTTTATCTAGAGGAAAATTTTCTGGTTTCGGATGGGTGGGTTGTTCGGCCTGGATGGGTCCTTCGGTTCTCACCGCCTTGAGCTGCACAATACATTGTGCTCTCCGTTTTTGCTGAGCACTGCACTGTTGGTGCCCCTGCCCGGACCCTCTCACACGCCCGCCCTAACTAATGCAACCGAGGGGGGAGGGGGGGGGTGTCCGGCCCATATTCCAACCCAATCTCTGAGCCATTCGTCCCCAGGCTTGAACCCCAGAAGATGTTCCAAACCAAACCAGAAATTCCAGAAATTCTCTGTGGCTGACAGAATGTATCTTGTTTCACATTCAGGTGGGTGTCAGGATATGGGTACCAGAATGCCGAGGCACTTCGGCCGCTAGTCCATTTGAGCGCTGAAGGCAATCAAGGGGTCCTCTGCTTGGTTGGGGTGTTTCACCACCAACTGAACCATATGCCGCACAGTCGTTGCGTGGGCCGACTCAACAACAGTCAAAGAGACAACCGTCAGTGCGAATGGAGGTGTTTCTGCACAGCACGTGGCGCCAAATAGCAATTCAATTGCCCCGTGACCACCCAGAAATCCACCCTCCTCTGGGGAAGCACACGTGCACATGGCAAAAAGCAACAAAATCCTCATAGGACCCCAGCCAAATGTCACGCACCACCCTCCAAGACCAAAGGCCGGCAAACCCATGCTCCAAAACACCCATGAATATCAGTAGATGTCTTTTATCGGGCGGTCAATGTCTTGTGGCCAATGAAAGGGACTGCAATCTTCCCTTGTATGCACCATCATGTATACCCACCTCAAGCTCCATGAAATATCCTTTGGTGCATTATGGCCCATACTTGTCCCATATCTTAACATTGACTCGTACCGGGTAATACCGGGTGGCGTACCCACACAATGTTAAGTAAATTATCCACTGCCGTGGTGACCTTCCAAAAAAACAGCCTACTGTTCGCACGGTGCACAGTGCGCCCCCATTGTTCTCAACGCGGCCAATGGGCCGAAATCCCGTGGCGATGGCTGCGAGCACCGAAGGGTCATGGGTGCCTTTGCACTCCTCAGGATGCAGGGACAACACACCGCCTGGGGACTTCTCAGTGTCCACATTGACATTGATGGAAGGGCGTTTCATGGGACTCGAGGGCCGCGGGTGTAGACGGGAGACGGTGTCAAGTCCTCATCGGCGCGCCCCCCCCGCTGTGACAAAGTGTGCACAGGTGGGTGGGCAGAAGCGTGGGATGAAACGTGCAAAAAGCACAGGCAATGGGCACAGGGCACGGCTGCACAAAACCTGAGGGCCGGGAATCCATTCAATTTCGAGGCAAACTGTAAGGTCCAATTGGATGCAGCAACGAGACCTGGTCCATGAACAATTCAGTGAATCGCTTGGGTTCAACCACAATGCTGCTTGCGGAAGTATGGGGAAATTCCTGGAATTTTGCCAATTTTTTGCTGCTTTTGGATTTTTTTGGCATTGTTGGAATTCTTGAGCTTTTTTGGGGGGGAATTCTGGAGGAATTTTTTGAGGCTTAAAATGCACAAAAAAAAACCAAAGACAAAAACTGGGGCCGGGGGTCCCATAAATATTGGTGTCTTGTGTGTGATCCGCTGCCCACAAGACTGGAAGCGGTGCACATATGACAATCTGCGTTTGCTCAATGCTCAGGGACTCTGGTTTGTGGCCTGGATGGTTCTTTTCACATCAGCAGACTTCAACTACAATAGCCCCTCTGATCAGATGAGCCCCAGGTTTGAGGGTCACCAAGGGGGGGCTTCATAGCTCCACCCATGCACACAGATATTTGTTATACGAGGTGCCGAAGAGCCACAAAATGGTACCAACATCTTTGTTGTTTCAGGTGCCAGGTGGGTTTCAGTCCAGTGGAAGAAGTGGCCCACACAGAAGCCAACGACGGCGGTGAATAATAACCAATGGCAGTGGACAGCCAACCAATATCAGCTGGTGCACTTCATTGAGGGCAGTTAGCAGTAGGCAGTCCGATAGCTGATCTGATGTCCAGATGTCAAGGCGCAAAGCTGCACCCTTCTTGCTGAAGGGGAACTGTGAGAAGTACCCCCCCCCCCCTTGCGCAAGCACGGCCGCGGTCCCAGAAGTCAGGCCAAACCAGCGGTTCAACGCCCACCCCGTGCTTAGACAAGGCTGTGCATGCGCAAAGGGGGGGGGGGGGGTACCTGGATATCGAATCGTTTTCAGGTCTACGAACCAACAACAGCGCAAAAGTATCAGGAGTGTGGGCAGTGCTGTGCACGTGATGGTGTGTCACATTTTTGAACCATGTGGACCACCTCCCAACCTGCGCGGACTGGGAAAGACTGAATGTGCAGCCTGGAGTAGCCGCTGAGGCCCTGCATGTCCCTGTGGCAGAGCGACTGTGAGCCTGGTCAACGTCCTGTGCACCCCGGTTTGTTGATCCAGCCTGTTTGCGCCGCGGAAGAGGGGGGGGGGGCGCAAGCAGGTCTCAAAGCGCTCTACACATGCACCTCCTGGTATGCATATGCAGCAATGTTCGGCAGTTCCGCATGATCACAGGTATGATACAAGTGTGCTACCATACAATTGACTGCACCTGATGGCCTTGTTTTGTCAACACAGAGTGTTTGTATGCTACAAGACAGAGAAGGGCACCCTAATGCTACTGTCTTTCACCCGTGTCACCTTGCGTGGGGGGTGAGGGGGCACGTGTTTGGGTGAGAGAGGAATCTTTGTCCCACAGCCCACAATTGCAGTGCACTGTTGTGTTCGGCGTTCGGGGTGCCTGTGCCAGACACGATAGCAGGCACTGGCATGTGGTGCGACCTGCAGATACACCACTTGGACATCTCCAGTGCAGGGTGCCCTATCGTCTTCCCTGTCCGGGTACGGCGGGGTGGCAGGAGGAAGGGTAGTGAGCACCCAACGAATGGTATGCGGTTTTGCACCAGCGGAGAGCCTGCTCCGCAGTGAGGCCTTTCGCTCGTCCTGCGTTGGGCCTCACTAACTCCAGGAAGGAAATCCTGAAATTTCATCTGAGATCCAAGGCACAAAGTCCGGGACAACAGACAGCCCCTCAGGAGAAGCACTGGGCATCGTTTAAAAAAAAGGGGGGGGGGCGAGGCAGAGCAAAGCCCCTTCCCTCTGTTGGTGTTGACCTTGCAAATGGGGTTCTGTGGGCTCCGCGGTCCTCTTGGGTGGTGGCATCCCTTGCCCCCAGGTCCCTTTGGTGCCCTTCAAGAGGGAAACGAGGGCATGTGGCTCAGCTGTCACAGCACATGGCGCCCGACATTGTCGGTGCCGAGTCCGAGTCCGGGATGGGGCAACAACGCTAAGCGGTCCTCGGCGCTAGGGTGGCCTCGGCGACCTGTGAGCCGGAGGGGACTTGCTAAGGCCCGCCGGTGCCACGAGGTCGCCTGCTCTACCTCTACCTACTCTTCAAGGGGGCCGCCTCCTGAAGGGGTTTGGTGTTGGGCTCAGAGGCCGCAAACCACATATTCGAGCCACACTGCTGAGCACTTCCTGCAGCAGAGCATTGGGGAGCGCGGGCACGGGGATGAGGGAGGCATGCACCTGTGGAAATGGTCCAAAGAGTTACTCAGATGCCGCGCGGCAAGAAACACATGGCGCCCTCAACCCATGCAGGACATTGCCAGCGCTGCCCTGACCAGGGCAGCGGGTGGAAAACAAACTGCAAACGTGCCAAAGCAGCACCAGGGCCACGGGCAAGCAAAGCACCTCGACAGGAGCCGGCGGATGGTTGCAGCTACCTTTGGACCCTGGACCAGGCTAACATTAGAGGAGACCGCAATCATCATTCACACTGCATCAGTTCTGGTGTTCAATGGGATATGCTATGAACAAATCTAGATGAACTACTGCGTATTCATCCGTCATAAAAGCATACATGACTACGGGAGAAGGGAAAAATTCGCGCCAAGTCAAATTCGCGGTGGTAAATTTCGCTGTGGGAAATTTCGCGGTGCCCCCTGGATTTTGTGTGGTACCCCCCCCCCCCCCCCGCCAGAGTCCACAGTGTGTACTGCTGGTGTGCGAGACATTCGCAGAGAACCCGGAATTTCGCATGGGAAATTTCGCGGCCAATTTGAAACGCGAAAGTTCCCACGCGAAATCAAAATGCCCCGAAACCCCCCCCCCCCCCCGTACACTCAACATCGGAAGATTATTAGAGGAGGGGGGGGGGGTCTGGAGCCCAAAAGTTTGTGTACCAAAAATGGCCCAATCAGATTTTCCCGAATGAAATTTCGTTTTTTCCCACGACGGTGGTCACTTTGGTCTAAGGGGGGGGGGGTCCAGGGGGATCCCTTTTCCAAGGGTGAGAGGAGAAGAATGGGAACATCGCACGCAAGGCACACTAGATAGACCATGGCAGGCCAAAGCCCACATGACCCTCCACACATATCAGTTGTGTTGTTGACCACAAAGAGAGTCGGGGGCAGGGGCTGGAATTCCTTCAGAGCAGGAGGAGGAAGGGGGGAACGTGGTTGGGAGGGGGAGTTTGAAGTGGGAATTGAGCTTTCTTCCTGTAAACAGTGCACCGCCAATACAAGAAAACATAGCAACATGCAGCTGTGCATCAGGCATCACATCCATCGGAACACGAGCGCAAAGAGCATCCTGGTGAAGATGAGGAGGAGGAGCAGGAGCAGGAGGAGGAGGAGGCGCAGGAGACTGACGCATCCATGTGGCACTAACAGTCCTCAGCAGCACTAACACTGACATTCCCTCCTCATCTGAGCTGCTGCAGTCTTATCCCCCCCCCCCCTTTGTCCAGCCCCCTGTGTGACATTCCGTCTGGTTGTTGCTCCTTTACGGGGCCCTGGACAGTCACCCGTTCTTCCCTCCGCATGTTGCGTCGGGTTGCTTCTTTCTGTCGACCGCTGCGGCCGGTGCTCCTGCTGGTGTCATTTCCGCGTTCGTGGAGCCCAGTAGTTGGTGTGTTGGGGCTGCGCTAAATGTGGCATGGTGTGCCGTTTGCGCGTCAGCGGCGCCCAATAGTTGGCGTATTGAGGATGTGCTGGTTGTTGCCGGGGTCGTTTGACTGTTTTTGCTGTCCACGCACCTCTGTCCACAGGCCGTCTATAGCCTGCCTCGCTGTGTTTCTGTGTGCGTGAGGCCCAGGTGCCCTGTTCCTCCACGCGTTGTCCCAGCCGTCCACCATATGTCCTTTTCCCCCTCACGGCTGGTCTGCCGCTCCTGTTGCGCGAACAGCCCATATGGGCTGCGGGAGACACCCCCCACCTGATGTCGGTTGAGCAGGGGTTGCCCTGGCACCCGGTAGCGGCGGGGCTGGCTGGCCAGGCCATCCCCTTTGTTGTCGCTGCCTCCCATGCACACCCCCCCCCCTTTTTCTATCCCCCCCGTGGGGGTGACCCGTCACTTGACCCATGAACAATAAGAAATCAAGAGGAAATCACAGGCGCCAAAGGCGCCGAAGAAAAATTTCAGTTTGGTATACTAGAATTCAGGTGACTGTTGTGTGGTGTCCGTCACCCGCGGGATGGGGGGGAACCATCATTTGGTGACAATCCCGGGGTGGGAGGGAACCGTCGTCCCTGTGGGGGGGATGGACATGGGGAGGGGGGTGGTCCAATTTCTTTCAGCACAATCCCTTGTTATTCCTGGTAGCCCTGTGTTGACAGACAGGGCATCTCTTATGCCGCAGGGCAACAATAACATCATAATTTCCATGCAGCGATGGCCCACCGTCTTTTGTCACCCACCAAAACAGGACATGACATCAAGTACCCCCCCCCCCCTGCAAGATCAACACCAAAGTCAAAGGGGGGGGTGAAAGAATAAAGGGCAAAGTAGGAGGTGGTTCCAAAATTTGACGGAAACAACACCTACTGCTGCTGTGACAGGGGCGTTGCTCTTGCAGTTGATTTGTGTTAGCTATTGACTTATTTGAGTGTACTTTCTGTTGGTTATTGATTGATTTCAGTTGATTTGTGTTGGTTGTTGACTGTGGGGCTGTGTTTGGTTCCTTCTTGGGCTCTACCTTGGGCAGTAGCTTGACGTCTGCTTGGGTCCCTCTCAGGCTGTAGCTAGGGCTCCTTTTTGGGTTGGCTTTGCTGTTATCTTTCCCTTTGACTTCATTAGACTCCCTCTGGAGTTATAGGTCTGCATATCAATTCAAGTCCTGGGCATAGTTCATTCTCCAGTGGTTGGTCAACCATGTCCTTGCTTCCCATGTCCTCAGTAGCTTTGATAGGATAATTGTAAATTTTCTCTGTGTCCAGGCCAGCTGGCAAAGCCCCCTTACCGGATGGTACTCGAGAAAACTCTCACACACATACCTCTGTCCCTCTTCTGTTCCTCCACTCCATACCAAATCCAATCCCCCTATCACACTACTGTAAATAGATGCGGCTGTCAATGTGGCGTCTTATGCAGTGGATGGCGCCTGGTGGTCAGTTGGTGCACAACAGCTCTACCATCGGGTCCAGTGTACTGCCATACCAAGCAACTCTTGACAGGCGTGTAGGAGCATTTGGTAATACCCCCCCCCCCCTTGGATAAGCTGGGCCAATGTACACAATTATTACAGTCCCTACACCTACTGTAGCTTGGACAAGGGCGTGGCTTGCGCGTAACACATACAACTGCCGACACACACGTGCGCAGGCCACATGTGCTGAAATTGGCAATTCAGGACCTATGGGATGCATCAGACTAAAGAAAAAATTTTTCCTGGTGCACCAGCAGGGGGCCACATGTGCTGAAATTGGCAAATGTGACGGCAAACCCATGTCTTATGCGGCCGCACTACATTTCGTACGTAATTAAATTGGCGGCGGTTGGCGGTTGGCGGTTGGCGGTTGGTGGCGGTTGGTGGTTGGCCGTTGGTGGTCCCAGGGGGCGGTCCTTAAGGGCGGTCCCAAGCAAAAAAAAAAGGGGGGGGGTTCCTTAAGGACCACCCTGACCCCATTGCGTGCATGACATGTATGGTGCAGTGCTGCGATGCCACACCGAACGTATGAAGGCGAGCCATGGGTTACGTTGCAGAGTCAACTCACAGGCTCGCATCGCCTGTGAAGGTTCGGCCCTCGCCCATCCGCGACGGGCAAAGGGCCCGCCTCTGCGTATTTTCCGCAAAAGTTGCGCCCCGTGGGCTCAAAGACGGCGTGTCTGCCCTGTGCTTGCCCCGCGCCCAGGCAACGGCAGTGGCAGTCTCGGGGGTTAAGTGTCCGGCTTCGCGATTTGAAGATCCCACATTCGCACATTTGAGGGAAGACCAGGGGACTTTGGGGGCCCAACTGTTGTGCATTGCACGCCCTATCGTCGTGCCTGTCGCCGGCGCACAGGGCGCGCGGGGGCAGACCTTCCCACAACCGGACAATAGCGGCGTTGGGGTGGTGTGTGCAGTGCAGTTCTGCCGCGCACCAAAGCACACAGCACCCCCCCCCCCAAAAAAAAACGCTGTTGCAGTACCCCCTAAAGGAATTCTGGGCTATGGCACGTGTGCACAAGCGGCAGTCGGCACAAAAGCGCAGAAAGAAAATGGGCTCGTCAGTGGCCTACAAGACCATGGGGACCTTTCGAAAAAAAATGGACACTCAGTCCCCCCCCCCCCGTGTCCAGCGAACGATAAAGGCCTCAAAAAGTACGGTCCGAACCGAAGTGTTCGTTGGACACGCCGTTCGGTACCCAATCAATTCGGGCCCTAAACCCAGAACCAAATCAATGAGGTCCCAAAAAATTACGGTCCGAACGGGAGTGTTCATTGGACAAAGCATTCGTTGGGCACGGGAGGGGGGGGGGGATGTCCTACTTTGCCCTCTATGAATACCCCCCCCCCCCGATCAGAACAGCAGTGGTGCTGTTTTCACCAAATTTTGGGACTTTGGTCTTGTTCTCGCAAAGGGGGGGGGGTCCACCGCACTGGGCCAGCACCGTCTGGTTCTTGTGGGCTGCCCATTGGGTACAATGACAAGACGCAGGCCGCAGTAGCCCCCCAACTGGCCTACCAAAGGGTAAAGCAAACCGCACGGGCGCAAGGGGGATGTGCGCACCAAGAAAGCTACAAATGACACCCAGAAAACCGGCTTGGAACCTCAAAGTGCCCCGGCAAACTGTGGTACACGGCTGTGGTGCCAGATTTTGGCATTCCCAATTTCGCGTGTTCCTAATGCCCCCCCCCCCCCCCGACCCCCGGAGTAGTCAAACAGGACACGTCATCCGGGGGCTCCGTTGACACAACCAAAACACGTTCGGGCCCACAGAGGGTCAGAATGGGCGGTGGCGAGAGGCCAATGGGCGCCGCCAAAGGCAAACAATCAGATCCCGAGGCCTTGTGCCAACCCCCCCCCCCCCTCCCCGGAACCCAGTGTTGTCCCCAGGGATCGGCAAATTGGGGCGTCGTTCGGGAATTCCGGGTGCGTGGATGGTCCGCGAGGCCCCCACCCCCACCCCCACACAAATTGCGGAAGCAACACCTGCCGTTGGACTGACAGGGGCGGTGTTGTCGCACGCGGGGGGGGGGGGGAGGGTATTCACACGGGTCAAGCGGGGGCCATTGGTGTGGCGTGCCAAGCAATACTCTCGTCCAAGCGACACGGGTCTGCCAACCCATCGGGGCTCGGGCCGATGCTTGGACAGGGGCGCAGGACGGTCGCAAACGGCGTTGCAACACGTGTACCCCTCCGTGCACTCAAGACGTGATGGTGGCCTGCGGGGGTGGGGCGGGGGGTGGCTACCGGTGCGGCTGGCGTTGTGCAGCAGCGGGCGCCATCCCGAGCCACAGTCAGGGTGGTCCTTAACGGGGAAAAAAAAGTTCCTTGACACATTTTTCCCAAAAAAGGCCGCGGGCACACCATGTGTTGGCGGTGGGCGGTCGGCGGTGGGCGACTGACGGTTGGTGGCGGTTGGCGGTTGGCGGTAGATGGTCCCTTGGGGCGGTCCCTAAGGGCGGTCCTCAACAAAAAGAAAATCTAGTCCCTTAAGGCCCCCCCACAGTGCCCCGATGCCCGGGGTATGTCCGAGGCCGCGGCGGCCACACCCCCGAGCGGAAGGCTGTGGGACGGCAGCGCGCGGGCACGCGCATCGCATCACATGAGACAGAGGCTCGTCAGCGGCCCAGAAAAAGCCACAGGCCCCTTTCTGCCAACAAGCATTGCGTTGAGGACGACACGAAACGTGCTGGACCCCCCACCGCCCGACCCCGTGGGCCCCGGACCCCCCCCCCCATCCCGTCCAGGTCCGAAGGGGGTTCCATGGCCCCCATCGCAGTTGGCCCATGGGCCCCGGCGCTTCTGGCGGTCACAGGCCCCAGGCAGAAGCAGAGGGCAACCGGTTAGAAAGGGTGGACTTCCGGGCGATTGGGGTATGGGGGAGGGCCACCGGGTTGGAGGGCCACCGGGTTGGAGGGCCACCGGGTTGGAGGGCCACCGGGTTGGAGGGAAGCGGGTTGGAGGGAAGCGGCCCGCCCAGCCGGCATCACACGTCCTCGGCCACGGTCCCTGCCCATCCGCAAGGCGCCCCCATGACAGCCCCCCCGAAACGCGTTCCTGTCCAGGCCGAGCAGCGGCTCAGATTCGCCACCATCAAGTCAGCACCACCGCAATTCTGGAACCCCCCGCCCCCCCCAAAAAAAATGGGTTTGGGGCACAAGGCACTGCGGGGGCCTGCGCGGCCTTGCCGCCCGCGCTCATGTCACTCACACAGGGGCCCGGTAGTTGGTGCACGGGGGTTGTGCTGGTGGTTGCGGGGGTCGTGTTACGGTTGTCGCTGCCCACGCCCCTCCGCGCTCTGGGCGTGCGGTTTCTTTCCGGGGACCTGGACAGTCAACCGTCCTTCCCTTCCTGTGCTGCGTCCGGTCACTGAGAGGTGGGTCCAATTCAAGTTGCGTCAGGGGTATGACTCAGGGAAAGGCGGGGTCAGGAACACTGGGGTCAAGGGGTCAGCCACGGTGGTGCGGGTCCCTGTGGCTGGCCAGGGTCAAGGTGTTGGATGTCGGTTCAGCAACCAGTTCCTGAGGCCTCCGCGTGGGGCCGATCGACGGCAGTTACCCGCCAACCGACAACGGTTGCTGACCGGATGCGCGACACGTCGCCGATCGGAAAAACCGAAATTTGCAGTTGGGAAAATCTGATTGGGCCATTCCCAGTGCACAAACTTTTGGGTCCCAGTCCCCCTCCCCCCCGCCTCCCCCCCTTCCAATACCTCCCTGCCAAAGGGGTCCCCACACACCCTACAAGGGGTAGCGCTGGGGTGCGTCCCCCCAAACAGTCCACCGACGACAGAGTGGCAGTGTCCCGTAACGGGATGGATTGCAAGCGTTGAGTGTGGGGAAATGTGCACCCCCCTTGTCCTAACATAGCGGAAACACGGGGTCGTGTTTGGACAATCCGGTGTTACGGCGCAGCATGTACCACGGAACACATGTTCCAGACATAAGCCAACCCTCCCCCCCCCCGATGACTACTGCCCAACACGCCAGCCTACACCCCGGAACACAAGAGCACACGTAATTTCAGCTGCACCAACACTTTGACCCCCATAGTGACCCTTCCTGCAGCCCGCACAACGTTAGAGCCCACGTTCTCTATTGGGTTGCAATCGCAAAAACAGTGAGTCCAAAAAACCCCAAAAGTGCGGAAACACGGGGTCGCCGTGTTTGGAGAAGCCCGTGTTGGGACAGGGGCAGGGATGCATTAGAAGGGAAGGGCCCGTGGAGGCGGCCCCAGAAGCGGTTAGGCAGGCGGTTGGAGGAGGTTGCCGAAGCGGTTGGGGGGCGGTTACTGTCGGTTACAAATGCCATTGAAGCCGGCACTTGCCGTCAGAGGGACAGTAGCCGGGCATAGGCTGGGCGCCCTGGAGGGGGGGGGGGGTACCTCCCCCCCTTCCAACGCATCCCTGGACGGGGGGGGGGTTGAGTGACGCAGTGTGAGACTTGTCGGACATCCCTTCTCGGGGGGTCACCCCACACAAATATTGGAACACATTGTTTCGTCGACCCACCGGCGGCTGATGGAGTGCAGCTGGCGGCAGTTGCAAAGATGCATCATGAGGAAAGCCCCTCGCGCACCAAAAAAATGGGTCAGCCCTCCCCCAGCCCTAAGGCTTCGCTTGAAGGGGACGGGGGGGCGATCGGGGCAGTTCCAGAGCGGTTGTAGAGCGGTCACGGGGGGTGTGAAAGCGGTTGGGAGGTGGGCGGTTACTGGCGGTTGGAAATGCGGTTGGGGCTGGTGTTGGGGTATGGGAGTGCCTTTGGGGTGGAGTCAGGGCCGGAGTGTTGGGGGGGGGGAGGGGGCTCCCATTCAAGCGTTACCCTGCCCAGCCCTTGGTCAGTATGGCATGAAACGCCAGATTCCTCCGATCAGTTTGCTCCACATGTACGTGGGCTCGACGTACAACTGCACGGTGACCGGGCGCTGGTATTGGATGCTCAGCTGCTGGTTCATGGTCTTCATCAACTGCTTCATGGTCCTGCCCCCTTTCCCAATCAACATGGACCGGATCATGTCGTGCTCCACGTGGAAAGTGGCCATCAGGTGGATGTTGGGCCTGCAACGTCCGAACAGAGACCCAGTGAAGGGCAGGCACAGGGGTGGGCGCACTGCGTGGGGTGGGCGGGCAGGCTTGCCGCGCGGGCCCTGGGGGGGGGGGGGAGCGGGAGTGGAATGTGGGAGGGTCCGGGCATAAGAGGGGAGGTGCAGGTGGGGATGCGGTGGTATGGCCATTCACGCCCTGTCCCCTCCCCAAAGCGGCTTCCCCTGCCCCCCAGTGCGGCAATCGTTTGCATGCCCCATGCCCAGCCAGCTCTCCCGCGGGTGGCTCTGTGCAGCGGGCTCCAACACTTGCAATGTGCACTTGTGTGGCTTTTGCCGGGGCAGACCGGGTAATGGCAGTGCGGCCTTTAGGGAGAGCCGAGCCCGACTGAGTCACACATTCAATGTGGGTGGCTCCTACCGAGTGCTGAGCATGCCCCTATTGCGTGTTGTTCAGCAGTGCATGACACAGGGGGGAGTCCTAGTGAGTGCGAGGACACTGGGTGCAAGCGTGGAGCGGGGGGGGGGGGGCAGAAAAGGTTTGTTGGGGGGCCTCGACATGGTCAGGTTGCAGTGTCCGCATCAGGCTCTGGCCGCGCCTGCCCGACGGCTCTCATCGCCTCTGTGCAATGCGCCAATGGGCTGGTGGAAAATTGAAAGGCCCCCCCGGGGGGTGGGGGGGGGCTTGGAGCCCCGAAAAATTTAAGTGGGTTGGGTTGGGTTGGGAAAAGGGACTCCAAAGGGCCGCAAGGCCAATTCCTCACAATGTGTGCCCCAGAAGGGCTCCAAGGGCCAGGGAAGTGTCCGAACGGCTGTACATCCATCGCCCCGTCAGCACGGGAAAGGGGGGGGTACACAAAAAGGGGCTCCATTGGCCGCCTGCCCTTGGAGCGCCCCCTCCAAAAGGGGGGGGGGATCTGGAAAAGGGGCTCCAAGCCCCCCCCCCCCCGGGGCTTTTCAATTTCCCCCGAGCCATGCACGGCGCTTCCCCCGTGCGATGTGTGAGCAGATGTTCATCCCTCAATCCTGTTACGGCGACCCTGACTGGCGGTTTGGGCTCCATAGGGTCAGGGGCCGCTCCCTTGCGGTGCTGCTCATGTTGGCCCCACTTGGCCACACGGTTTGTTGGGGGCTGCTCTGGGGACCCCCACTTCCTGCCTCGGGGCTCAAATGTCTGGCGGCACCCACCCCCTGTCTACACCCAGACGCCCTTGCCCACGCAAGGTCAGGGGCGGCAGCAGGGAGGCGGGCACGGGGGCAGCAGCAGGAGGCTGTTCACTGAGGCGGCGGATCGCAACAGCACAGCGGCGTGGCCGCAGCTGTGCTGGTCAAAACACTTGTTGATCCGAAGTGGTCCGGGAACAACTCTGGGAAAAGGCATTTTGGAGCCCCCACAGACCCCCGTCGGACCCTTTTGGGGCCCGGCAGGTTCCGGCCCCTGTGCGCCGCCCTCAGAGGCCCTAGAGCCCCTGGTACGGGGGTCTAGGCGTATAGTTGGGCGATTCTGAGGGGTAGAAACCACAAAAAGTGGGTGGGTGGGGGCTTTGGGCTTTGGGCTATCCTTCCCGCACCGAAGAGGGCCTTACGGGCCCACGGGTTGCCCCTCCGGGGAAGCCGGGCGCAGGCGCACCTCACATCCCCCCCCCCCCCCCAGCCACGCGGCCGGTGGGCGGGGCACACGCCTCCTAGTCCGGTCGTGTGGGTGGGTGGGGGCGGGGGGGGGGGGGGGGCAGGTAGGCAAGGTGCCCTTGTAATTGGTTTCCGAGCCACGTAGCTCAAGATATGGCCCATTCGGTTTTGGGCCATTGGCGGCCAAATTTGGGCCAGTTTGGGGTATCTCGGTGATCGTGGAGTTAGAGGCCACCAAAGGGCTCGTTGACACGACGAAACCATACTGCTCATGGCATATACCATGCACTTCCCTTCACTTGGGTGTTTCGAAGGGGTTTTGGGGCACCAGCACGACCAACGCCAACACCACCAACACCACCAACACCACCACTGATCCGTACCAGCCCTGGCACCGACAGGCACTGGTCCGCAGAATGAACCTCATCAGGCACACCTACAAATGCACATGGACCCATGCACAAGCACGAGCACACAGGGCACACAGAAACATACCCGTAGTCCAGCAGCCGGTCTATTACGATCCCCACGCCAATGGGCATGCCGCGGTTGTAACATGCGAAGGCAATCCGCGAGGGAATCCATTCCAACCCATGCATATCTGGTAGCAACAAGCACGTGAGACACAGAGCTCTTGCAGGCTGCCCAGATCTTGACAGTCAAGCCCTTTCGTAGGGGGAAATCCACTTCAGTTTGGGACCCAAACACTCGCGGCGTGAGCAGGGGGGGGTCTGGAGGGAGGGGAAATCAAAATTTTTACGGGGCTTTGGGCCAGTCCCCGTTTAAATCTGAGCACTTTGATGGACACAACAAGTGGGGCGGGGGGAACCCCGTTCCCTAGTACCATCAGTGAGAACAAATAAGGCATATATTGCTGCCTCGGGGGCACACACAGAGTGAATGTTGATTGAGATGACATAGGCCCTATTGAAAATGTTCCTCATCCTCATTGGCGTTGGTTGGGGGTCTGGAGCGCAGGTTGGGGGTCCGGCTCCACATGTAACTACTCCCAGTGAGACCTTTAAAGCGCCCAGACAACCTGAGATCATCCCCATGTCAAGTCGGTTTTATGTAAGGAGGGTGTGTTTGAGTTTGGATGTGCAAGCCGCCTTGTTTGAAACCTGCAGACCAACCTGGTGCAAACTGCATCACACGTGGATATGAATTGTGTGGCTGAAGATGTGTGAGGGGCGCCGGCATGTATGGCTGTACATGGCTCGTGCACGACCTCTGTGCAACGAGACCGGGAATGCGTGCACCTTTGGGAATGATGTGTTGGGCTACCTCTTGCACGTACACCGATTTGGGCCCTGTGCAGACCTGGTGTTCGTGCATACCGGTCCTACGTGGAATACGAAAAAGCATTTTTGGGACACATGGGACACACATAAATTGGGGATAGTTATGGGATCCACACAAACATGGGGAGGTGCATTATCTCGGCCAGCCTCCAACAGAAGAGCCCCTTTACAGCAACATCAAAGGTGTACCACACACCTCACTGTAGATGTACGAAGAAGGTTGATACAAATAAAAATTGGGAAACACATGGGGTTTCCAATTTGGGATTCAAGGGATCCACGATTTTGATCCCGGAGACACTCTAACATCTAACTGAGGTCTGGCGCTGTGCTCTCCTGAGCCATCGAGCGCCAACTCAAGCCCCTCGAGCCAAACGAAGCGGCAGAGCACAGGCAACGGAAATATCAGCACACTGCTTGCTCGTGGAAGCAGGTGGAAACAGTCATATACTGGGCCAACTCGCATCACCCAAGAAACAACACGATGCAAACGTCCTCGTGTCACCGTCCTTGGCTGTTCGTAAAGACCGGGAATTCTATTTCCGGACTACTGACGGGGCTCAGGGACAATCCAAAGCTGGATTGGCAGTTACTGGACAACCGGCGGCGGTTAAACAGCAACCAGCCGTGGCATGTGCGTCCAGACCTGGAATAGCTCCGCGGCGCATGCTGGTGAGGAAATTGTGTTTTTATGGTTGAACTCTGCCAGTTTGCAAACATTTTCTGCTCCCAATCCTGTGGATTGGGGAGTTGCGTCTGCCTTTTGACGAGACCAAAACCCTGCAATTATGGAACATGCACACCTGCAACGCTTTCGTACCAGGCCTTTGCTTAGTGGGGGGGGGCGGTCCAGGGCGGGTTGCTGGTGAGGAGCCTTGTGGATGGCGCTGGGTCCTACTCAGTTGCCCACAGGGCGGGGCTCCTTCCTACTGAGGTGACTGGCATGTGGGGCTGGATCCTACTGAGATCCCTTCACCAGGGCAGGGGGTCACCCCCAGCCCAGCCTATTGCACCCAATTTACACAACTGCACCCCTCCCTTCCAGAGCCCTCCGCCATTCCACGACAGGTTGTGTCGTTCCCTTCGGGGTGTGTACCTGAATGCACACCATTGCTAGTCTGCGAATAACACAGCGCACAGGATTGGGTGGGTGGGTGTCAGTGGGTACGCGCTTTACATCGCTCTCTTCGCCTTACGACACCATATTGACGGCAAAAAAAATTGGAAGCAGGTGCCGAAGGTTGAGTCTGGTAGATGATGTGGTACCTGGAGGGGGGGGGTGACCTAATTAAAATACAGACAAATGCAAACCAGAGGTAATGCACTCCACAGTCAGGCATAAGTGCATCTTTATTCTCTATGCCAAACCTGGTTGAACCTCAAGACACACACTGCGTCTGAAACAGAAAACAGAACATCATGTCTGACTACATTAGTCAGACAATCACAGTCAGTAGCTGTCAGTCAGACATCAGCAATCAGTGTCGGATAAAGACACCATGCATTACCGGCATGGCCGAAAAGAGCAACCCGCCGCTTGCCGGCTGGAGAAGACTCCTGGGGGGTGTGACCTAATTAAAATACAGACAAATGCAAACCAGAGGTAATGCACTCCACAGTCAGGCATAAGTGCATCTTTATTCTCTATGCCAAACCTGGTTGAACCTCAAGACACACACTGCGTCTGAAACCTGGAGGGGGGGGGGGGGGGGCAGTGGTGTAGGTTGGGGGGAAAGGGGTGGTCCGGGATAGGGTCAAATATGGGGGCACCTGGAGGAAAAGGAATGGGCAGGATTTCGTCCACATCCACATAAAACTGCTTCTGGCGGATTTCGTTCTTGTTCAGCCTCGCAGGATCCTTGAACCACACGCTCGAGGGATCTGTGAAGAAGATCATCACCACCTGCAAAAGTCAAATGATGTGGACACGTATGTCACCTTCCGAACCTTCGCACTACAAACAGCACCTGATGTTGCGAGGAGAAAGCCTTGGTTCACAGGCGACCACACAGCAATGAGATTGCAGTCATGACAAAACTTTGCAGCAGCAACACTGCATCACAGACCCTACGGCAGCTCAGAAACTTGGTACAGGGGTTTACGGTGGGTGCCAAGGCCCATAACACTGGATTTACAGACATACATACGTACACAATGCAAAAGCAAAATCAGCCTCAGCAGTCAAAGCATAAACTGAACAAGCTTGCCACAGATAAAGCGAGGGGTTGGGGTAGGTTTTCGCCTAAACTCTTGACAAAGCAATGCATTTGGTGTGTTTCCACACTACCGGATGTGTCCCCGCTGCCCTGCCCAGTCCCGCCCTTGCTGGTGCTCCGCCTTGAAGTGCATCTTTACTTGTTGCCACCAGCATCTCCATCGGAAACCCATACACCCAAAGCTCCCAATCTCCGTTTGGATGTTGCATTGCAGCGCACATCAGTCGAACAAGGTATTGCTCACGAGTGCTGGAACCATGGGTTGAAGAACGGTGCATGACCCCATTGTCTGGCCAGCGGTCCCGTCCCACAGGGACAGCGCGCATACATCAGGGTTAAGGAAAGGCACCGCTTTAACAGCGACATTCAGTGTTGGGATGGAACACACACACGTGGGTCCTGTAAATTGTGTGATGCGGTATTTCTACAAACCAACTGTGCAAGGTAGGCGTTATGCATGTATCTTACGAGCATGACTTGTGTGTCAGTCATTGCGGGGTGTGTGTTTGCTGTTTCAGCCATTTGGCAGCGCACCACGTCAAACAAAAGAAAGTACTTCTGCAAAAACATATGCTGTGATCTAGGGCTAGGGTTGGCATGAATGATTTGGCCCATGCCCATGAACCCTGGGGTGAAAGTCCCATAGACCCATGGTAATAACGAGGATGGGCAAGCCCTCAATGTGCATTGCAAACGACGCTCGACATTGGGGTTTGGGCCACAAGGAATTCACATCAGTGTTTAGCTCAAGAAAGCAGGCACATACAACTCAGACAAAAGACTCACAACAAAAACCATTTGGACGCCCAAAAACTAACGCCCAGTTCCCCCGGAGAAAACAAAGAAGGAAATGTGATGGGGTTTTGGTGGGGTGGCACAGTAACTTTTCCAAAAATATTGCACTGACTGTGTGATACGGTCCCTTGGGATGTTCGGGAACATCTGTACAAGGTCCAATTCAGTCCACTGGTATGACAGCAGCCATACGTACAGCACCTCAGGGGGTCCCCCTGAGTTGCTGTACGTATGGCTGCTGTCATACCAGTGGACTTCGGCTCGCCATGAACGCTTGCATGCCCGTGGTCAGGCCGCTTTTGTGTTATGCTCACCGGGGGACCATCCCAATGCACGCTGCACAATGTACGCTTGATGGCTGTTCTCTATCTCGTGTCCTCTAGGCCCTTGATGGCGGTTCTCTATCATCCTCGTGTCCTCCAAGCCCTTCTATATCATACTCATGTCCACACACAAGGCACGTTGCACAACGTACATTGCACAATGCGCCATGCACACTACATGCTGCACAGCGCACACTAGCCACTGCACGCTGCACAATGCCACATGCGCACTACAAAATGCACACAACCCGCCGCACACTGCACAATGCGCATTCGCACGACGCAAAAGGCACACTGCGCCCTGCGTATTGCAGCACAGCGTAGACCTGCCGGATTAGGTCTGCGGCGATGTCCTTGGCGCGTTGGTCGGTGATCTCGAACTGCTTCTGCTGCTCCAACCGCTCGTAGATGCTGGGTGCTGGCGGCGGGCGGGGCCTTCGGCGCACTCGTTGGATATCAGCGGCCTTGCTTGGCTTTAGCACCTTGATCCCTTTGTCCCCCACCCAATACTCGGCCGACAGGGCCGTGCGAGACCGTCCCACCCCCGGCACGATCCAAGGGTACTGTGCGCTCGCGGCAATCTGGGACGGATGGCGGCTGTAAGCGGCCACCACTCGAGGGGCGGGGAGTCCGAGAGGCGGGGGCACAATGTAGGGGACAAAGTGCGAAGCTTTGGGTGGTGAGGTGGGTCGGCAAAGGGTGATGAGAATAGCGGTAGCAGCCAACACGATACATAGTGGCAAGCGGTGTCGGAAGTGGCCTTGCGTAAGCCGAGGGGCCGCAAGCCTAGCGTCGTAATACATGGGGTTGCAAGTCGCCTTGAGGACCCGTACGGCCCAGTGCCAAATGGGGCTGAACACGGGAGTATGAAAAGGGGCTTGGCTCGAGAGGTGCGGCAAGCCGCGGTTCGTAGCCCTCCCCCAAAATGAACCGGCTTTTTGGTTGGCTAGGCTAGGATGGCGCACCCCGAAAGGCCCAAAACGGATGGCGGCCATGGAGAGCGGTATTGGCGTTTCCTAATGTTGTCCAGGGGGGTGTGGGGATATTGGAAATCATCTTGATGGCATTCCCCATGCCTACTACTACCCTCGCTGCAAGCCGTGGTTGGCTAGCCCGTCATAGCCCCCCTCCGGCCCTCCCCGGGCGGCAAAGGCAACAATCCACATACCAATGGGCAAATCACGGCCAAAAGGAAAGACCATTTCTTGTTTGGGCCGAGAAGTGAACCCAAGATCACCGAAGGACAACACATGTCCGTGAGGTCACTGTGCGACGTCCTACGGGCACAAGTGGCCACAACATGGCGGTCGTTTGTCCGATTTAAAAAAGTTGTTTGAATTTGTAGCGCGTAGCCTAAACATGTGGCATCAGTTGTAGGCCATCATCGACAATGTCCAAAGCACCTCAATTTTGGTGGAGTTGCACCATCAAATGACTTGAGGCTCAGTGAATCACATCAACTTACCAAGCCAAAATGTGCCTGTAGCACAACACCCAACCGCATATGTGGAATACTTTCTTCTTCATGTTTCCACATTCCGCTCGACCCTTGGCACACAAGGCAAAGATGGCCAAGAGGCTCGGGACACGTAAGGCATACGGACACTTTCCAAAATGCGATTAGGAAAAGCTTTGTGGAAATTTTAAGGCATGCCCCCATACGGGCGAACATGCAATCGAGGCGGGCAAAAAAGCACCGGATGAGAATCAAGCGGGCCCGCTGGCCTATGAAGTTGCGATTGAACTATTGAGCGGCGAGCACGCGTCGGCGCCTTCCTTTGCAATGTATTCGACATAGCAAAAGCATTCGTGGACGTACATTCGAATGCTCGACAAACATGCGGAAGACAACGGCAAAACCACGTCTTGCACGCACGCGATTCTTCACTAGCGGCACTTTCCACATCCTAATCTTTGGGCTAGATTGCCCCCGCAAGCCGGCACAATGTAGGCTCTCATGCACGAGATATGAGAACCGGAGGCGAAAGCATATGTGTCATTACCCTTGCACTCCAACTTGGTTTCATGTCACTTTGATAGGCCTTTTGTGTCGTTTGCCGTGCTATCCTTTGCCATTGCCTACCAATACATCTCCTTGAGATCAATCGATTCCAAGGTTGGTGGGTTTGTGAAGACACTCAAAATGACGAATGAAGGGGATACCCCACCACCATGCGCTCCTGTCATTGCGTTTGAGAACCATAGGTTTGGTGGCCGTCCGCCGATGCGGCTTGGGAGGTCAAACCCAAAAAGCAAGTGAAATCCATTTTTCGGTTGGCTACACGCGACACGAGAAAGTGTGGTAATGCACGATGGAACCTTTCGAACACAATGACAATTCGCGGCTTCTTCCTTTACAGCAACGCGCAGTCAAGCGGGCACAAAGCGTCTTCAGTGACCATGAACCCATGATAACATATGGATCTCAACCCAAATCCGATCTAAACGAAACTCCTCAGGCGGCGCGAAAGGCACACGGCACAACATACGATTGGCCACAAATATTGTGAGTACAACAACGAGGTTTATGGAATTTCCGTTCATTCCATCATCGCACATTGCCGTAAAACGCCACGCCACACTCCTCACAAAAGATGATAGTTATGACAAATGTGGGATAAAGGTAGGAACAATTTTTCATGCCCGACTCTATGGATCGGACCCTAAACTTCGCCTAATCTAAAAAAATCCGCTGGCGAATGCAATTCACAGACAAGCACAGATTTTTCCTGCAAATTGATTTTAACTGAAAAAATATTAGGAATCCTTGCCACAAACTACATGAAAAATTGTTGCCTAGCATGTGTAGTGAGCATCGGCAGTAACTTCACTAGACGGGGATAATGGTGACTGGGGAAGAAAAATGCCTAAAAGAAGGAAGATTTTGGAGGATAAAAAGGAAGATTTGGATCTACAAATTGGAAGGATTTGGGATGCACGGAGAGGGTGAAATCCAATGTGGGGAAGGGATTTGGATGGGAAAATCCGATAAATTTAATGGATGCGGGATGTCAAATGCGACTTGGGGAAGGGATTTGGATGGGGAAATCCTACAAATTACATCGATTTGGATGGGGAAATCCTACAAATTACATCGATGTGGGATGTCATTGGACAAATAGAAATTCATGGATGGGCAGATTTGGGATGTCCCAATGGATGTAAAAATTGTGTTATTCATCCCCATGTAGTGAAGTCACTCATATAATAGGCACTGACTTCACTACATGTGGGTCTATTGAAGTTGGATCCTAGGCACTTATTAAGGGCAATTGCAATGAAGGGCAAACAAAGACAACAAAAGGCATGCAAGGGACATGAACAACTTGACAAATTGATGAACTCAAATTCTCTGAAGGGTCAAAGGATAGTGTATCCGTAGCATGCAACTTTTGTTGGAATGGTTATACATACATTTTCGCTTCATGACGAGATTCAGGGGTTGAAATATTGCGACCCAGGCAGAGATGGAAATGGGGGTTGTTGTTGAGTGAACTGTTGGGGTTGTGTGGTTGGAGTAGGTGGATGTGGAACTATTGGTTGTTGTGTTGGAGGTGGTTGTGTGATTAGAGTATGATACAACATTTGATGTTGTTGGTGTTGTTGTTGTAGTTGTTGTTGTTGTTGTTGTCGTAGCTGTTGTAGGTGGTTTTGCAGTTGTTGTTGTTGTGCTTGTTGTTGTTGTTGTTGTTGTTGTAGTTGTTGTTGTTGAAGATGTTGTCGTAGTTGTTGATTCTGCTGCGTAAGTATTTGTAGTTGTAGTAGTTGTTGTTGATGTTGTTGTTGTTGTTGTTCTTGCTGTTGCTGGGTTGGTACCCCGGAAGAGGAGGATGCCACATCCCGGGAAGGTTGTTGTTGTTGTTGTTGTTGTTGTTGTTGTTGTTGTTGTTGTTGTTGTTGTTGTTGTTGTTGTTGTTGAATCGGGGTCGTGAATCACAAATCTGAGGTGCAATTGGGAATGTTCGGTGTTGCAATTTGTGTGTCACAAAAGTAATTTCAACGATTTTCATCATTCTCCAATGCCGCAAGCCACATTCAATTCCCATGCCCGCCCGGGGCATACGGACCACAACAGTATGTGTGGTCCGTATGCCCCGGGCGGGCACGGGATTGAATCCCGCTTGCGTACAATACATACATGATTGGGTAACCTATATACGTGTAAATACAGTAAGGCAGTTCAGGTGGGAGTATGGTTCCGCTGAGCGTACCTCTAAAATGGAGTGTAGCTCAAAAGGTAAACGGAACCATACTCACGTGCGTTCCCCGGTAAAACGCACTGCCACCCAGAGGCAAATCGGGGCTTGAATTGAGAGTATCATCCCCAACCACGATCCCGAAACGCGTCTAGCATCAACCAACTTTTGGAAATCTGAACCTCGATCGTTGCTTAGGTTCCTTAGCGTTGCTTATCTGCCTTATCTACACCATCCTACCACAAATGCAAACCAGAAAGGCAACCTTATCACAAGTCAAAGTCAAGCTTTCACGAACCTTTCCTTAAATGCAATTTCTGCAGCACAACGAAACTGGAACCAAAAAATCAACCTGACTGTATTGCGATTCATCAAATAATTAATTCATTAACTGCGGATGCGACAAATGCATTCCATAATTCAACAGAACATTTCTGATCGTCTTTTTTTCATCATTTTTTGTCTGTTACCGCAGCCCTTATTGCGACCTAATGTCGACCTGATGTCGACCTAATGTCGATCGACTTAGGTCGCCATTAGGTCGACAAATCCCCACCTAGTGGCGTCAGTGCCTGAGCATCGGTCGACAGCAGATGTCGCAGTGGCCCACAAGTTAAATGTGATAGGGGTCCTAAATGTACCGGTACCTTGCCTTCCAAATGTACCGCACAATGTGACACCAAAATGATCAATTATTCAAATCAACCATGTGAACCATTTCCACTGCAAGGATGGCAAAGGCAATCAGATTGAGGGCAGGAATGGACTGAATCAAACCATTTGAAGGAATTCCACTTGGATTATGACCAAATGAACCAAATGAACCAAATGAAGCCAATTCCAACCAATTAACTCTAATCAGGGCACCTGGAGGTGGTGGCAAGGGCAGAGGGAAGGGACATGGAGCAATCACACAGCAAAATGAAGCAATCCCACAGCCTGTCATCGTGGAGGGTCCCATGAAACTGTTATAAAGACTGCCACTTCAGTCAGCCAAAACAGCAGCAAAAACCCTCACACTGACTGTGTCAGCATGAAGACCCACATACCTTTCTGTAATGAACACAAGCTTTCCATCTCAGAACAAAGAAAAGGGATTCTTCCCCTTGTTGCGGGTGCGCAGAGCAGGCCCATCAAAGGGCGCCCTGGCGGATGTGTTGCGGGTGCGCAGAGCAGGCCCATCAAAGGGGGCCATGGCAACTGGAGCCCTCCTTCTCTTGGGTTTGGGCTCAGGCTCATGCTTAAGCTCATGCTCGGGGCCTTCAGAGGCAAATGTATGAACAAAATCAGACTGGCGAGTGCTGTTCCTCTTGCGCGACGGACGCACTGGACTCCTGGGCAGTTCGTCAGGTCTACTGTTTTCGTCAGGGGGACATCTGTCGAGAACTGTCGTTTGGGTGTTAGTTTCCGTGGGAGGTTCGTTCACAGCAATGGAGGAAACTTGGCTATCACAGACCTGAATGAGGGGCATATCGTCCTCAGGGTCGAAGCGAAACCCTGCCGCGGGCGCTGGCGCAAACTGTCTGGGCGCTGGCGCATTCACAGACACATTCACGGGCACATTCACGGGCACATTGCCTTGCACATTCGGGAAAAAATTCGGAAAAAAAACTGGAAGGCCCACTGGAAGGGCCACCGGAAAGCTGTAACCACCCATACCCAAAGGGAACGGATGGTGCAAAGGGTACACAGGCTGGGCAACAGGGAATGCGTTCGGATTAACGGTCGGCACTTGGGGCACAACCATATTGGGCATCGTGTTCGGAATCGTGTTCGGCGCCACCGGCGCGGCTGCATTGGAGGAAGTCGGCTCGTCGGGCAGCAGAGAGTAAGCCTTGGGTTCGAACTTGCAGTCGGTCGCCGAATGCACATTGCCTGCCATCGCGTCAGCCACCTTTCGCCGTGTCTCCTTCGAGACATTGTTGTAGATCGGCGGAGTCCTCTCATTCACGCCAATACACTTGGCAAGATCTGCTGTAGACACGGCAGCATTGCTTTGAACGCGGGAGATTGCAGCCTGTCGCCCAAGGGCCTTTGTCGTCACAGGCCGTCCGAGAACCTTTGAGGCAAACCGACCAATTTGCCGCCGCACATTTCTTAGCATTCGCAGCACTTTCCAGCAACTGGCCGTCGTCGCCCACTTCACGGAACATCCAGTTGTACGGCACTCCAAGGGGCGCAGCGCGCAGGTCGTCAAGCTGATTCGACAGAGCTTCGATGATGCACAATCGTTTGTCCGGCCCGGCCACCAACAGCTGATTGAAGAACGGCAGGTCCGAATTCGCAAGACTGGGCATGCGTTGCTTGATTTCGGGGAAGTTCGGCTCACACTGACCACTGCGAAGGTTCTGCTCGGATCCAATAGTCTCCTTTGTCAAAATGCAGGCGGTCACACATCTCAACCCGGGTCGGCTCAGTGTGATTATCAGTCGCATCAGCTGCCTGGCACCCGGCGAATTCCAATCAGTGCTGCGGCACAACTTGATCAGCTCCTCATCCGTTACTGGTGGCTCTTTCGGTGCCTTGTTCTGTTGCAAGTACCATAACCTGTAGCGTTGCATTGCATCTTTCATCATCGTCCAGTAGCGAGGCATCAAGTAAGAAAAAGTCACTCCCATGTCTTTCTTGGAGGGTTTGATCCAGGCCAAGCCCACCTTAAAACCCTTTTGTTGATGCTAAGACTAACTTAAGTATTTTTATTTCTCTTTTGAAGCCTAAAGTACACTTTCTCAAAGTAACTAGGGTTGTAACCCTAGCCCCCCATGAAGTTCACCCCTACCACTCAACTGAGCGGAGGTACCTTCCTTCATGGAGGATATACCGAAATAAAATAGGCATTTCATGCTTTAGGCCTTGGAGGTTAAGCCTAGTGGTCTCCCACCCCAAGACCCCTATACTCAATTGTTTCTACCACTTATTGTGGTTCTACTTTTTAACTGTTTCTGAATTCAGTTGCTTGGCCAAGTCATTTTCTGTGTTGGCCTGACACCTATGCCCCACATTCCTAACCAGCACCATTTCACCCAAAGGAGTGCACATGAAGTGCTTGATGCTAACTTGGAGGCTAGAGTCAGTCCAGTTTTCATATAAAATCTTTTGTATTATCCATTTGTGATTGAATCTTTGTGTTTATACCTGCTTTGTCTATCTGCAGCCCTTCTGTTTTACACTGGATTTCAAAACTATTCATTGATTCGATCCATATCCTGTTCGTGCTCTACTTGCTGCTTTGGTTTGGGTTTTCAACATCAAAACTTGCAGGATTTCATCAAAATCATTAGGTCACTAATCAAGGACATCTTTCCGGTAGCAGAGGCAACCCTTGAGAACCTTTCGAACCGACTTTGAGAAGTACACAAGCCAAAACCAGAAACAGAATGTCCACACCATCAGTACAGATGTCTGCCAGGTGCTGGCCAATTCAGAGTGTACAAGTTCAACTTGGCAACAGTGGGCCCACTTCGATGAGTGAGCCCAAGCTCAGAGCCGCATCTGGGTCTCAAGAAGATCCAGTACACAGAAGGGCGGAACAAGAAGCGCCCACATTAACCACAGAGGCCTTAGCGGCCCGTGGTGACAGCCTTCAGCATCTCCGCAGAAGAGTTGCTGCGTCAGTCTCCAGATCTGTATGCCCTGCTTCTTTTTCAACGGCTACCCCTGCTGGAGGACCCGAGGAAGAAGGCGAATTCAGAAAGAGAATCAACGAATATATTCTCCACGACGAGTACTACAAGTCCGTCACAGGCGAAGATGGAGAGAAACCACTAGACGCCTTGGGATCCCCACCGTACACGGACATGGGTTCCTACCCTTACTCCGGCCCACCTACGGACCTGGCCGACACAGTGTCTCTACCCAGGCGACCTCGACGGCCAGTATGGCGTCCGGAGCTGCCAATCACTAGCAGGAGCCCTGAAGTGTGCCCCGCATATGTGAAAGCTCCCCATCTACCAGAGCCAACTCATGGGGCCCTGGACCGTACGGCCGAATTACTGGCCAAATTACTGTCTGGGTCCGAAGACCCTGATGTGACACCCCTTTCTGAGGCTGTCAAAGCTAAATTGGGCATCACTGAACCCTTACCCCAGCCAGCGCTACTCTCACCTTCACCAGGAATGAGCACGTTGGCTGATGATCTCAAAAGATCAAGGGTGTCCAGGCTGCTACCCAAGGTCACTTGCCTCAGCCCTTTTCATCCTCGCGCCAGGATAGTCCCTATTGCTGAACTACAGGACGTGCCGGTGACAGAGACTGAGGAAAGAGGGCTGTCAGCCCTGGCACCTCTTGCCGGCGTATCACCTTCTGGCCTAACTCCGGGGGGTGGGAAGACGGGCAAACCTATTGCCCAGGCGAACATCCAGCTGGAACTGCCGGAGTTCGAACCCCAAAAATCTGCCCGAATGCGCAGAAGAATTTGCTGAGTTTCTTTTGCTGACTGGCCAATCCCATGTGGATGTGGCCACCAAATGCTCACTGCTGAAACACTCATGCAAAAAGAAATTTTTGCAAAAACAGGTGAAACAGATTGTGAAAACCTGTTCCACCTGGGCAGAGGTACTCCAGAGGTTGGAGAAAACGTTCCCAGTCTATGAGACTGACCTCAGTGTGCGCACACAGATAGAGGAGCTACCTATGCTCCCTGAGTTTCCTTTCGCTGCGCGAATCTCTGAATACGTGTGCGACCTGGAGTATCTATTTTCACGAATGAACGTGGGCTCCTACGGAGCCACTGAGCCCCACCTGTGGCTCATGAGTAAGATCCCCCAATGTACGTGGGATGATTGCTGCTCTACCTCTGAGAGGAAGAGTCGGACCCACTCGTACGATGAACTGGTGGACCTTCTGATTGAGCTAGCTCTTGAGAGGGAGAATGATTCCCACATGGAGAAATTCCTCAAGAAGCACTTGGGTCGAGGGGGAAACCCTACCCCCGAACGTGGCGAAGGGAAAGGGCCTGAAAATCTCACTAACGCCAACCAGGGAGTTGGTAAAGGAAGGGGTAACCTACGTGCCATGAATGAGGTTAAACTTGATGCAGGTACACCCCCTTTGTTCTACTGCAAACCTGTCAATGACAAGGGGGGGCCTTGTCATGCCCCTGACTGCGATCAACGCAGTAGCTGTATGCTGCAGATGAAACGACAGCAGCACACCAAGGATGGGAAACCTGTGACCCATCAGGATCATTTCAGGTGTACCATGACCTGTGGCTATTGTCGCAAACGTCGTCACTACGAAGACGAATGTCACATGAAGAAACGCGAGAGTGATAAACTCAAGCGGCAGGAGGCTGAACGCCAGAAGACCCAAACACCCACCAAAAACCCTCAGAATGGGGATAAAGTAGGTAAAGGAGGTGGCAAGGGGGGTGGCAAAAATGGACCCCCTAACCTTCAGAGGCGCTCATCAGCGCCCGTTGCTACACCCCCTTCTGCTGCTACACCCCCTCCTGCCGCAGGTGAACCCAAGAAGCGCCCACACGGGGATAATGCTACCCCTGAGGGGAATAACTCGGAGAAGAGGCGATTCGCCTGGATGGCCAGGTCCCTCATAGCTGCAGGGGTGGATGTCAAGTTCCGTGATGAGGAGTAGGGGGGCGGCTCCGAAGAGGAGGACTTGGTTTTCTGGATCCTCGTGAAAATCGGGGATCAAGCTTTTCGAGCGGTGCTTGACACCGGTGCAACACTTTCCATAGTGGCCCGGCACCTGCTAAAGACTTTCAAGAAAACTAAGACCGTGGCCATAAGAGTAGGGGATGGGCGTACCATCCATTCCTTGGGGGGGGTCGATGTGACTATATGCCTGGGCGATGAAACCGTGACCAAACACTGCAGAGTGCTGGACACCGGCGCCTTTGACATCGTCATTGGTACAGACTTCCTACGAAGAAACCCCCAGGTAAAAATGCTGTCTCTCCAGCGCCCCTATTCTTTGCACTGCGACTTTGGCAGTGGGCTGTTCTCCGTACCTTTGGAGCTGTCAGGACGAAAAGAGTCTGGGCTGCGCTACGCATCCAAGACTAACTATCGTACTGAAAACTACCAATTGGCCCGTCACGTTCTTGAAAATGGACTGGCGGCCCTTCAGGTAAACCTGGATGAGATCCAGGTGGAATGGTTTGCGAGCCAACAACAGCACATCATGCAGTTGTACTGCTCGAAACAATTGAACAATGCTTTCCGTTTCTTCTGGAAAACAATGGGCCTAGCGTATGCTAACCCTCCCTTCTCCCTGCTCGCGAAGGTTCTAACCAAAATCGCTTATGAGGGAGGAAGGGTTGTCATGTGCACCCCTGACTGGAGCTGCTCTGGTGAACATGCTTACTGGCGCCGTATGCTAGATCGAATGACCGTGGGAAGAGTGCAACTCCCCGACGGCCCCATCTATGTGCCTGAGGACTCAGACACAGCTATGCAGGCCCCTGAGTGGGCCAGTTTCCTGTCCATCGTCGATGGATCTCTCAATCCTGTACCCCTGTGTGACCTAGACCAGGTGCTACTGAAAGAGGTCATGGCCGAAAATCGTGGCCTGACCCTTTCTGATCTCAAAAATCGATCTCCTGAGCACCTATCTGCCACGCTTACAGGGTGTGAGTCTCCCGATGGCTATCTGGAACCTGCAGCTGTAAAGGAGGATGCTGACGACCAACTGTCTGAGATCGCCAGCACTATCCCTCCTGTTGATCCCACCTGTGTTGACCTAAAACACAGTGCCTTCCTAGCCCAGCTGTTGCTGGAGGAGGTAGATCTAGAGTCAACCTCTGAGCCCGCTTCCCCTGTTGGGACGCCAGTGCTACACATGCAGAACCCGTGGCCCGGATTGCTGATGCTCTGGCGCGACCTGCTTCTAATAACATGCCATTGTCTGAGCATGACTCTCAGGAACTCCGGCGGCTGTTGTACCTGAAGGCCGAAGGTATTGAGCGCCAAGAGCGGCTGCAATACCTCAGACAGACCTGGAAATCCTCCATCTGGTCTGAGGAGGACGATGATTCCTATACGCTGCTTGATCCTGAGATACCGCTAGTGTATTCCCTGCACTATGGGCAGCAATGTCCCCCTGAGTGGGACGATGGTTCTGTGCCTGCCGAAACGGCTGATCGGCAGAAAAAGAAAGAACATGGAAAGAGCAACCTCCATGCTGAGGAGGATTTCCTGCAGAAACTTGAGAGTCTTAACCTTGACCCCCGACTGAAGAAACTGCTGATAACCTATGAGGAGGTATTCGGCGCCTTGCCGCCCCCCCTCTCTTGTAAAAAACTGGTCCAGATGGACCTGAAACTGAAACCTGAATTTGAAAAGACGCGAGTGAGGCGTCGTCCCTATCCCGATCCACAGGAACAGGTTGAAGAAATCGAGCGCCAGATCCAGGAATGTATTGATGCTGGCCTCGTTGAAGAATATAAGAAGGGGGACTACCCCCATCACTGCAGTCCCTGTTTCCTGGTTGCCAAACCAGGGTCGACTGCCCTACGACTGGTTGTAGACTATGGTGAGGTCAACAAGAAAACCCAGAACCACTCAGGGAGTATTCCTAACATGGAAAATACCCTGGAGCGTATTGCCAAATGCAGGTACAAGACCAAAATGGACAAACGCTCTGGTTTCTGGCAGGTGGACCTAACCGCCGCGGCTCAGGAGCTGCTGGCTTTTATAACCCCTAAGGGCCGTGTCTTTAAGTGGAAGGTTATGCCTTTTGGGGTGGCTAATGCCCCAGCGCTTTTCCAAGAGCTAATGAACAAAATTTTGTACATACTGAGGCGCAGGCCTCCAGTAGAGGAGTTGATTTCTCGGGGTGCAGAAATGGAGGCCCACATCGACGACGTGAGTTTGGGTACTAATACCCAAGAGGACCATGTCCTTCTCCTCCGTGAATTTTTCATTGTTTGTCAAGAAAACCATCTCCGAATCAAACTCGAAAAATGCGAGTTTATGAAAGAGGAGATGGAATATTTGGGTTTCGACGTGGGGTATGGTTGGTGGAAACCAGCCGCGTCTAAGATGCAGCCCCTACAGGACATGAAGATTCGCGATGACCCTAAGAAGGGTCTACACGACGTGAGGAGTTTTGTGGGCGCCTGTAATTTCTATCGGCGTCACATCCACAATTTTACTTACTCCTCTGCCCCCCTCACTGACCTAATCAAGAAAACTACTCCCTGGAGTTGGACCGCCAGAGAGGAAGAGTGTTTCCAGGAGTTGAAGAAGAAAATTGCCTCCTCCAACTGTCTGGGAGTACCCCGCCCTAAGGGCGAGATAGTCCTGATCACTGATGCCAGTGATGTAGGGGGGGGTTGTACGATCTACCAATGGCAGGAGCTTAACCCTGCTGAACTAACCCACTGCCATTATCGTACTAGTGGACTGAACCGTGATGGTTCGTTGAAACATGACTATCCTACCAGTGAGTGGCGACTGGTGCCACTGGGACACTGGAATTGAAAATGGAACCAAGCGCGTTCCAATTACAGCACCTATGACCAGGAACTCCTGGCCGGTATGTTGGTGCTGTTGTCACAATCCCGACTCCTGGGATCTAACCCTATTGTCTGGCTGTGTGACCAGGAACCTTTGAAGTCTTTTCAGATCCCAAGGGCCAATAAGGGCCCACCACCAGAAGTAAGAAAAAGTCACTGCCATGTCTTTCTTGGAGGGCTTGATCCAGGCCAAGCCCCCCTTAAAAGCCTTTTGTTGATGCTAAGACTAACTTAAGTATTTTTATCTCTCTTTTGAAGCCTAAAGTACACTTTCTCAAAGTAACTAGGGTTGTAACCCTAGCCCCCCCATGAAGTTGACCCCTACCACTCAACTGAGCGGAGGTACCTTCCTTCATGGAGGATATACCGAAATAAAATAGGCATTTCATGCTTTAGGCCTTGGAGGTTAAGCCTAGTGGTCTCCCACCCCAATACCCCTATACTCAATTGTTTCTACCACTTATTGTGGTTCTACTTTTTAACTGTTTCTGAATTCAGTTGCTTGGCCAAGTCATTTTCTGTGTTGGCCTGACACCTATGCCCCACATTCCTAACCAGCACCATTTCAGCCAAAAGAGTGCACATGAAGTGCTTGATGCTAACTTGGAGGCTAGAGTCAGTCCAGTTTTCATATAAGATCTTTTGTATTATCCAATTGTGATTGAATCTTTGTGTTTATACCTGCTTTGTCTATCTGCAGCCCTTCTGTGTTACACTGGATTTCAAAACTATTCATTGATTAGATCCACATCCTGTTCCTGGTCTACTTGCTGCTTTGGTTTGGGTTTTCAGCTTCAAAACCTGCAGGATTTCATCAAAATATATAGGGCATTAATTAAGGACATCTTTCCGGTAGCAGAGACAGTTTCTTGTGACCTTTGGAACCGACCCCGAGAAGAAGTGCAGCACACAAAGCTCATCAACAAGTTCATCATGTCCACGCCAAGCGTCAGGACCTGGCCCATAAGAACTGTCCAAGTACAAATGGGCAGCATGGCCCACCCTATGAGTGAACCACCTTACCGAGCTCCACATCTCAGTGTCGCATCTGGGTCCCAAGGAGATCCAGATCGCAGAAGGGCGGAAGAAAATACAATCCTTACCACCGAGGCCTTAGCGGCCCACGCTGGAGACAGCCTGCATCATCTCCACAGGCGCGTAGCAGCCTCAGTCTCCCGATCCGCCTGTCCGGCATCATCCTCAACAGCGATTGGAGGCCCTGAGGAATACGAGGAATTGAGGAAGAAAATGGATGAATACATCCTCCATGAGGAGTACTACAAATCCATTCTTTGAGAAGATGGGGAGGATCCATTGGCAGTACAGCGATCCAGACCACGTACAGACCTAGGGTCCTACACGCACTCTGGCCCGCCGTCCGACAGAGCCGAGACAGCATCCCTGCCAAGACGACCGAGACCCGAGTATCCAAGTGCATGTTGTCCAACCCCAAGGGCTCCCGAAGTAGGCCCGACTCGAGTTGAGGGACAACATCATCCAAGGCCAACCTACGGTGCCCTGGATCATACGGCCGAACTGCTGGCCAAACTTCTGTCTGGATCAGAAGATCCAGATGTGACGGCCCTATCGGAGGCCGTTAAGGCGAAACTGGGTATTGCAGAACCCTCACCCAAGCCAGAGTTGTCCTCCCCCTCCCCCGGACTGAGTACCCTGGCCGAAGATCTTAAGAGATCAAGGGTCTCAAGGCTGTTGCCTAAGGTCACCTGCCCCAGCCCCTTTCACCCCCATGCCAGGACAGTGCCCATGGCTGAACTACAGCACGTGCCTGTGACAGAGACTGAGAAAAGAGGTTTGAGGTTTGAGGTTTGATTTTGCGGGTACTAGACGCCTTCCGGCCCCGGGGGGCCACCTGGTCGGGCCAGGTGATATCCTCCCCACTGGGTCCTAGTGGGGGGCCCTTCAAGACGCACCTCCTGCATGGTCGCGGAGTCCCCCGGGTTCACAGGGCTCGGAGCCCCGTCCCTCCCCGGCTTCCCCGTTTCGCCACTCCCCGGGCAGTGCATCAATTCGCAGCCGTGGCTACCCACCGCGTCGCCCCCCTAATGCGTGGTCGCCCGGGGCGCTGGCGCCGCCGGGCCCGTACTACTGGCTTGTCGCCAGTGGGACCCCCTTGGGCTGGCGCGGAGGCTGCCTAGCCTACAGGTTGGGGCTTGACGCAGTGCCCCGTCCGTGTGTGCGCGGCGCTCACGGCCGGTTCGGGGGGTTCGGGCCGGTACCTGGTGTTGTGTCTCTCCCGTTTCCCCCCCCCCCGCCCCGCGTGTGCCGCGCTGCGTGTGGCTGGCCGTCCCGTCCGGGTGTCCCTTACCCTCGCTTGCTGGTACGCCATTCCACGCGGTCTGTGCGTTCCGCGAGCTCGGTCCAGTTGCCCTTCTGGTAGTCCCCGCGTGCCCTTTGCGTGTGTGTGCGCTCGCGCTCCCGCGGCGTCCGCTCCCCCCCCCCTGGGTGGTGTGGCGTGCGCACCTCGCGCGGTCCCGGCACTGGGCGCTGGTAGGGCCGTTGCACGTGGTCCGCGCCCCTCTGCGTGTCCTGCCCCGGTCCCTTGCTCCGTCTGGCGTGCTTGGGGGGGGGCGGTCGGGTCCCGGTTCCCCCCTACTTGGCTTGGGGTTGTGGGGGTGGCGGAAGGGCGTCCCCGGGGGGGGTGCCTTCCACTGTTGCGAGGGGCGTCTGGGGTCAGGCGCTCCCCCTCCCCCGACTGCCCGCCCACTGGGCGGGCTGTTGGGGTCCGCTACCTACGTGCTGTGGGCGCGGGTGTGTGGGTGTGGGGGCCCTACACTGTCCCCTTGGCCTGCACGTCCTGTGGGGGCTGCATGCCGCGGGGGTGGTGGGGGGCCGTCCCCCTACCTGGCTTGGGGCTGTGCGCCCCCCGTGGGGCGGGTCCGTGGCGTTCGTGTGCGGGGGGGCGGGCTTGGGGGGGGGGGGGCGGCCCGTGCGCCGTGCCCCCCGTTTGTGCGGCTGGGGGGGGCCTGTAGGGCGGGGGGTTGCTCTGCCTCGTTCCGTCCCTCTGCCTTCACTGGGCAGGCAACAAAGCAGGCGTCACTGGCGTCGTTCTGTCCATGGGGGGCGTGGCCCCCCATACCACTCCGGTTCGTGCTCGCCCGCCTTCACTGGGCGCGATTTGTGCGGCGTCCTGGCGCGTTGGCGCGGGCTCGCTTGTTCCCCGCGGTTCCTGTGGCAGCCGGCGGCTGGGGCGGGGGGGCGGGCCGCGCTCCGGCCCCTCTCTCGGGCGGGGGGAGGGGGGACCATCCCCCCTGCCTAGGGGGGTGGGGGCGGGGGCCCCGCGGCTTGCGGGTCGGTGGGGGGGGTGGACGGGGGGGGGTCGCGCCGCGGCCTCCCTGCTCCCCCTCTGGGTGGCGGCCCGCGGTTCCCTATCCTGGCCCCCCTCTTGTCGTCGGCGCACTCCCCCCCGGCATGCGCGTGCGGTCGGGGTCGCGGGGCCGCCCCGGGGTGCGGGGGGATGAGGGGCGGCCCGTGGACCGCTCCCCCGGGGGCCCCTTCAGACCTGAACCCCCCCTCTGCCCTCCCTGAGTGGACAGTGGTCATGGGGGGGTCATGGGGGGCGCGGCCTCCATACTGTTCTGGTGCACCGCCGTGCGCCGCCCCCAGGCTTGGTCCGTGCGCCGCTCCGGCGCGCTGGTGTGGGCTCACCCGTCGGCCGCGACCCCCGCGGGAGCAGGTGGCTGGGGGCGCTGGGGCGCGCGGTGTGCAGGTCCAGCCGCATCCCCCCCCCCCGCGTCGCGGTCCCTTCTGTGGGAGGGGGGGCGTCCCCTCGGCTCTGGGGGGGCGGAGGGTCGCTCCTGTGGCCCTCAAGCTTGGGGGGGGGAGCGGGTGGGGGGATGGGGGGGCCGCTTCCCCGCCCCCCCGCCCAGTCGGGCGTCGGCCCCCCATCCGTTGTCTCCGGCGTGCCCCCCCGGGGTATACTCGTGCCGTGGGGGTTGCCTGGCGGCCGCGGGCGTCGGGCGCGGCCCGGTCGGCCGCCAATGGGTCAGTGCGGCGGGGGGAGGGGGGAGGGGGGGGGAACCCGCCCGCCCTGGTTCGCGCCCCCGTTTTCCCTGGGCCGGCCTCTGTAGGGGCCGCTCCGTTTGCGCCGTCATGGGCGCCGCCGGTCCGCCGTCGGCCGGCAGCGGGCAGGGCGTGCGGGCGCTTGCTTCGGCCGTGGTGCCCCCTCAGCCGGGGTGCAGCGGCCTCTTTGGGGGGGGTGCGGGGCCGCCGTCTCTTCGGTCTGCCTCCGTCCGCTCTTGGGCCTGAGGGGGAGGGGGGGGGGGAGTGGGGGGGGGCCCTCTGGTCCCCTGGCGCCGCCCCCTGACGGCCGAGGGGGGGCGGCCTGGCGGTCCCGGCCCCGGGGGCCAGCCGTCGGCTGGGGGGTCGCACTCTTCCCCCGCCCCCCTCTACCTAGAGTCGGACCCTCGTGCAGGCCCTAGCTGGGGCCCCTCGTCCATCCCGCCGTCGTCGCACGGCGCTGGCCGGCCGGGGGCGGTCGTGAGGGTTAGCGGTCAGCGGTTAGCGGGCTGCGAGGCAGTAGGTTCCCGCCCGCGCTCGTTGTCTCCGCCCTCCCTCCCGCGGGAGGTGGCGCGCGCTCCTCCGTCACGCCGTATCGTGGGGGGGGCGTGGGTCGGGGGGCCCAGCTCCCCCCCCCCGCTTTCTCGCGTCCGCCGTCTGGGCCGTCAACTGCGCCGCCGCTTGTGTGGGGGCTGGGACTGTGGCGGCGGCGGTTTGCGCCGGCGGTAGCGCCAGTGGGCGAGGGCGCTGCGCAAGGCCCGGGGGAGCCAGTTGTTGGCGTCCGCGTCCGTGATGCGGAGTACCGCTCCCCCTTCCAGGAAGGCCGGCCACGTCGGCCCCCTGTCGGGCCACGCCGCGCGGATCACTGATCTGAGGACCCTCTCGTGGTCCTCTGGGGCTGCCCACCCCCCGGGGGTACCTCCTAGTTTCCTCCGTCCCTCCGGAGGAGCACGGCATAGAAGGGCCGGTTCCTCAACCCCCTGGTGGTCCCCTGGTTGGCCCAGCTCAACCACCCGTACACCTCCCCCACCAGGGGGTGGGCCTCGTCCCCCAGAGGGTCCAGGACCGTGCCCCAGTCCCGGTCCCAGGGCCAGGTCCCCTCTGCCCCTCGCGCTGGCTCCCCCTGCTGCCCCTGTGCCTGCGGCGCCGGTGCCGCGCCGCGCCCCCCCCCTCCGCCGAGGCCATCCGCGCCGGCTCTGCTCTCGGCGCGGGGGGGGGCTGGCAGGTGCCGGGGTCCTGGGGGTTGGGGGGGGATGAGGTCGCCGGCGTCGGGGTCGATGTTGTAGAGGTGGTGGTGGTGGTGGTGGTGGTGGTGGGTGTGGTGCGCCGGCATCTGTTGGATGCCGGGGGGGATGCACCTCGCCGGGCGCATGTCCGGCTGCGGGGGCGCCCCGCCCCCCGCCCCCCTCCTTTCGACCCGCCCTCCCCCCCGGGCTCCCATGCCCCGTCCCGCCTGTCCCTTGGGGCCCGTGGCGCCCTTGCCCTTGCCCTTGGTTCCCCTTCCGGCCCCCTGTTCGTGCTGTGGGTCACGCCCCCTGTCACCCACGCCCTGGCCTGCCAGCTCGCCCACCGCCCCTCGCTCCGCTCCCTGCACCTGGGCGCCCTGCCCGCGCCCCTGCGCGCCCTTCCCGTGCCCTGGCCCCTTCCCGGTCCCCTGCCCTGAGTCGCGCCGTCCGCTGCCCGCGCTCTGTCCCCCTCCGCTGCTGCGCCCTTGCTCCCTGCCGCGCGTGCCCTGGCCCGCTCCTTGCGCGTGCTCCTGGGCACTTCCCCTGTCGCCTCCTGTCCCCCGCTCCGCGCTCCCGTGGCTGGCACGCAGCTCTGCCTGCGCGCCGTCCCCTCCTTCCTTGATCACGCGCCGGGCGTCCCGCTGCCTTTGCTCTACTTGCTGCTTTGGTTTCGGTCTTCAACTTCAAAACCTGCAGGATTTCATCAAAATATCTAGGGCATTAATCAAGGATGTCTTTCCGGTAGCAGAGACAGTCCCTTGTGACCTTTGGAACCGACCCTGAGAAGAAGTGCAGCACACAAAGCTCAACAACAAGTTCATCATGTCCACGCCAAGCGTCAGGACCTGGCCCATAAGAACTGTCCAAGTACAAATGGGCAGCATGGCCCACCCTATGAGTGAACCACCTTACCGAGCTCCACATCTCAGTGTCGCATCTGGGTCCCAAGGAGATCCAGATCGCAGAAGGGCGGAAGAAAATACAATCCTTACCACCGAGGCCTTAGCGGCCCACGCTGGAGACAGCCTGCATCATCTCCACAGGCGCGTAGCAGCCTCAGTCTCCCGATCCGCCTGTCCGGCATCATCCTCAACAGCGATTGGAGGCCCTGAGGAATACGAGGAATTGAGGAAGAAAATGGATGAATACATCCTCCATGAGGAGTACTACAAATCCATTCGTGGAGAAGATGGGGAGGAGCCATTGGCAGTACAGGGATCCAGACCACGTACAGACCTAGGGTCCTACAGGCACTCTGGCCCGCCGTCCGACAGAGCCGAGACAGCATCCCTGCCAAGACGACCGAGACCCGAGTATCCAAGAGCATGTTGTCCAACCCCAAGGGCTCCCGAAGTAGGCCCGACTCGAGTTGAGGGACAACATCATCCAAGGCCAACCTACGGTGCCCTGGATCATACGGCCGAACTGCTGGCCAAACTTCTGTCTGGATCAGAAGATCCAGATGTGACGGCCCTATCGGAGGCCGTTAAGGCGAAACTGGGTATTGCAGAACCCTTACCCAAGCCAGAGTTGTCCTCCCCCTCCCCCGGACTGAGTACCCTGGCCGAAAATCTTAAGAAATCAAGGGTCTCAAGGCTGTTGCCTAAGGTCACCTGCCCCAGCCCCTTTCACCCCCGTGCCAGGACAGTGCCCATGGCTGAACTACAGGACGTGCCTGTGACAGAGACTGAGAAAAGAGGGCTGTCAGCCCTGGCACCTCTTGCCGGCGTATCACCTTCTGGCCTAACTCCAGGGGGTGGGAAGACAGGAAGACCTATTGCCCAGGCGAACATCCAGCTGGAACTGCCGGAGTTCGACCCCAGAAATCTGCCCGAATGCGGAGAAGAATTTGCTGAGTTTCTTTTGCTGACTGGCCAATCCCATGTGGATGTGGCCACCAAATGCTCACTGCTGAAACGCTCATTCAAAAAGAAATTTTTGCAAAAACAGGTGAAACAGATTGTGAAAACCTGTTCCACCTGGGCAGAGGTACTCCAGAGGTTGGAGAAAACGTTCCCTGTCTATGAGACTGACCTCAGTGTGCGCACACAGATAGAGGAGCTACCCATGCTCCCTGAGTTTCCTTCCGCTGCACGAATCTCTGAATACGTGTGCAACTTGGAGTATCTGTTTTTGCGGATGAACGTGGGCTCCTACGGAGCCACCGAGCCCCACCTGTGGCTCATGAGTAAGATCCCCCAACGTGCGTGGGATGATTGCCGCTCTACCTCTGAGAGGAAGGGTCGGACCCACTCGTACGATGAACTGGTGGACCTCTTGATTGAGCTAGCTCTTGAGAGGGAGAATGACTCCCACATGGAGAAATTCCTCAAGAAGCACTTGGGTCGAGGGGGTAACCCTACCCCCGAACGTGGCGAAGGGAAAGGGCCTGAAAATCCCACTAACGCCAACCAGGGAGTTGGTAAAGGAAGGGGTAACCTACGTGCCATGAATGAGGTTAAACCTGAGGCAGGTACACCCCCTTTGTTCTACTGCAAACCTGTCAAGGGGGGGCCTTGTCATGCCCCTGACTGCGATCAACGCAGTAGCTGTATGCTGCAGATGAAACGACAGCAGCATACCAAGGATGGGAAACCTGTGACCCATCAGGATCATTTCAGGTGCACCATCACCTGTGGCTATTGTGGCAAACGTTGTCACTACGAAGACGAATGTCACATAAAGAAACGCGAGAGTGATAAACTCAAGCGGCAGGAGGCCGAACGCCAGAAGACCCAAACACACACCAAAACCCCCCAGACTGGGGATAAAGGTGGTAAAGGAGGTGGCATAGGGGGGTGGCAAAAATGGACCCCCTAACCCCCAGAGGCGCTCATCAGCGCCCGTTGCTACACCCTCTCCTGCTGCTACACCCCCTCCTGCCGCAGGTGATCCCAAGAAGCGCCCCCAGGGGGATAACGCTACCCCTGAGGGGAATAACTCCAAGAAGAGGCGTTTGGCCTGGATGGCCAGGTCCCTCATAGCTGCAGGGGTGGATGTCAAGTTCCCTGATGAGGAGTAGGGGGGCGGCTCCGAAGAGGAGGACTTGGTTTTCTGGATCCTCGTGAAAATCGGGGATCAAGCTTTTCGAGCGGTGCTTGACACCGGTGCAACACTTTCCATAGTGGCCCGGCACCTGCTAAAGACTTTCAAGAAAACTAAGACCGTGGCCATAAGAGTAGGGGATGGGCGTACCATCCATTCCTTGGGGGGGGTCGATGTGACTATATGCCTGGGCGATGAAACCGTGACCCAACACTGCAGAGTGCTGGACACCGACGCCTTTGACATCGTCATTGGTACAGACTTCCTACGAAGAAACCCCCAGGTAAAAATGCTGTCTCTCCAGCGCCCCTATTCTTTGCACTGCGACTTTGGCAGTGGGCTGTTCTCCGTACCTTTGGATCTGTCAGGACGAAAAGAGTCTGAGCTGCGCTATGCATCCAAGACTAACTATCGTACTGAAAACTACCAATTGGCCCGTCACGTTCGTGAAAATGGACTGACGGCCCTTCAGGTAAACCTGGATGAGATCCAGGTGGAATGGTTTGCGAGCCAACAACAGCACATCATGCAGTTGTACTGCTCGAAACAATTGAATAATGCTTTCCGTTTTTTCTGGAAAACAATAAGCCTAGCGTATGCTAAGCCTCCCTTCTCCCTGCTCGCGAAGGTTCTAACCAAAATTGCTTATGAGGGAGGAAGGGTTGTCATGTGCACCCCTGACTGGAGCTGCTCTGGTAAACATGCTTACTGGCGCCGTATGCTAGATCGAATGACCGTGGGAAGAGTGCAACTCCCCGACGGCCCCATCTATGTGCCCTGAGGACTCAGACACAGCTATGCAGGCCCCTGAGTGGGCCAGTTTCCTGTCCATCGTCGATGGATCTCTCAATCCTGTACCCCTGTGTGACCTAGACCAGGTGCTACTGAAAGAGGTCATGGCCGAAAATCGTGGCCTGACCCTTTCTGATCTCAAAAATCGATCTCCTGAGCACCTATCTGCGACACTTACAGGGTGTGAGTCTCCCGATGACTATCTGGAACCTGCAGCTGTAATGGAGGATGCTGACGACCAGCTGTCTGAGATCGCCAGCACTATCCCTCCTGTTGATCGCAGCTGTGTTGACCTAAAACACAGTGCCTTCCTAGCCCAGCTGTTGCTAGAGGAGGTAGATCTAGAGTCAACCCCTGAGCCCGCTTCCCCTGTTGGGAAGCCAGTGCTACACATGCAGCCCATGCACACAGGTGAACCCGTAACCCAGAGTGCTGATGCTCTGGCGCGACCTGCTTCTAATAACATGCCATTGTCTGAGCATGACACTCAGGAAGTCCGGCGGCTGTTGTACCTGAAGGCCGAAGGTATTGAGCGCCAAGAGCGGCTGCAATACCTCAGACAGACCTGGAAATCCTCCATCTGGTCTGAGGAGGACGATGATTCCTATACGCTGCCTGAACCTGAGATACCGCTAGTGTATTCCCTGCACTATGGGCAGCAATGTCCCCCTGAGTGGGACGATGGTTCTGTGCCTGCCGAAGCTGCTGATCGGCAGAAAAAGAAAGAACATGGAAAGAGCAACCTCCATGCTGAGGAGGATTTCCTGCAGAGACTTGAGAGTCTTAACCTTGACCCCCGACTGAAGAAACTGCTGATAACCTATGAGGAGGTGTTTGGCGCCTTGCCGCCTCCCCTCTCTTGTAAAAAACTGGTCCAGATGGACCTGAAACTGAAACCTGAATTTCAAAAGACGCGAGTGAGGCGTCGTCCCTATCCCGCTCCACAGGAACAGGTTGAAGAAATCAAGCGCCAGATCCAGGAATGTATTGATGCTGGCCTCGTTGAAGAATATAAGAAGGGGGACTACCCCCATCACTGCAGTCCCTGTTTCCTGGTTGCCAAACCAGGGTCGACTGCCCTACGACTGGTTGTAGACTATGGTGAGGTCAACAAGAAAACCCAGAACCACTCAGGGAGTATTCCTAACATGGAAAATACCCTGGAGCGTATTGCCAAATGCAGGTACAAGACCAAAATGGACAAACGCTCTGGTTTCTGGCAGGTGGACCTAACCGCCACAGCTCAGGAGCTGTTGGCTTTTATAAACCCTAGTGGCCGTGTCTTTAAGTGGAAGGTTATGCCTTTCGGGGTGGCTAATGCCCCAGCGCCCTTCCAGGAGCTAATGAACAAAATTTTGTACATACTGAGGCGCAGGCCTCTAGTACAGGAGTTGATTTCTCAGGGTGCAGAAATGGAGGCTCACATCGACGACGTGAGTTTGGGTACTAATACCCAAGAGGACCATGTCCTTCTCCTCCGTGAATTTTTCATTGTTTGTCAAGAAAATCATCTCCGAATCAAACTCGAAAAATGTGAGTTTATGAAAGAGGAGATGGAATATTTGGATTTCGACGTGGGGTATGGTTGGTGGAAACCAGCCGCGTCTAAGATGCAGCCCCTACAGGACATGCAGATTCGCGATGACCCTAAGAAGGGTCTACACGGCGTGAGGAGTTTTGTGGGCGCCATTAAATTCTATCGGCGTCACATCCACAATTTTACTTACTCCTCTGCCCCCCTCACTGACCTAATCGAGAAAACTACTCCCTGGAGGTGGACCGCCAGAGAGGAAGAGTGTTTCCAGGAGTTGCAGAAGAAAATTGCCTCCTCCAACTGTCTGGGAGTACCCCGCCCTAAGGGCGGATAGTCCTGATCACTGATGCCAGTGATGTAGGGGGGGGGTGGTACGATCTACCAATGGCAGGAGCTTAACCCCGCTGAACTAACCCACTGCCATTATCGTACTAGTGGACTGAACCGTGATGGTTCGTTGAAACATGACTATCCTACCAGTGAGTGGCGACTGGTGCCACTGGGACACTGGAATTGGAAATGGAACCAAGCGCGTTCCAATTACAGCACCTATGACCAGGAACTCCTGGCCGGTATGTTGGTGCTTTTGTCACGATCCCGACTCCTGGGATCTAACCCTATTGTCTGGTTGTGTGACCAGGAACCTGTGAAGTCTTTCCAGAAGGGCCCACCACCAGAGAAAGCAAAGCTAAAGCGTTGGTGGACTTACCTGAGCCAGTTCAGGCTGACAGTGCATCATATCCCCGGAATAAAGAATGAACTGTCTGACTATATATCGCGCAACAACTTCGAAGCGCTTATAGGTGAGAGCTCTGAGGCGCTCGCCAGAGTGGCTTTCCAGCGTATGGATGTCCAGCTTGACCTGTCCATGCGCACTGCTGGAATCCTGGAGGGTTGGAGTCTAACCGACTATCAGTCAGAGTATAAAGAAATTCTCCAAACCCTCAGCACTGGTCTCGAACCCCGTGTCATTGACGGGCACCAGTGGTATAAAACCAATCAGTACCTCTTCTACGAGGACCGAATTGTGTTGCCTGAGGCACGACTGGATGGGTGCCTACAGTGGTCCCATCTCAGTTCTGGTCACACTGGCGCTAATCGCTCAGTGGACTTCTTCCGTGAGTGTTTCTACTCTAGTCTAACCCTGACTGAACTGAGGTCGCGTATGCAGACAATTGTGGATGCTTGTGGCTATCATGCCAGCAAGCAGAGGGACAGTAGGGATAGGGGCCTGATCTCCAGCTTACCCATACCCTATTGTGCTAACTCTCTTCTCTACGTGGATTTCATCCACGGCCTACCACGCTTCGGCGGCTATGATAGTTGCCTAGTGGTCACCTGTGGCCTATCTCGCTTCATCCGTGTGTTCCCTTGCAATAAGAAAATCACAGGTGAGCAGACTGTGAAAATGTTGGTCGAACAATGGTTCGAATCCTATGGAGCACCTAAGCAGGTGCACTCTGATGAGGATGTACGCATCCGCAGTGACACTGGGTGGTACAAACGAGTGCTAAATGCCCTCAACGTGGGGGTAACCACAGGTGTGCCCTATACCCACACGTCTAACCCTCTCTGTGAGAGACAGAACCGTGTGGTGGAGCAAAACTTAAGAATCCTGATGAAACAGGACCGTACCAAGGACTGGCTACGCCTAGTGCCCTGGGCAGTGCTGACCATGAACTCACAGCGGAGCTCCTCTATGGGTGTCACCCCCCACGAACTGTTCCATGGAGGACGACCTGCTTGGTTCTTCGAAACCCCCTTTCCTGAGGACTTCAAGAGCCCTGTGGGAGATTGGCTGGAACACAAGCTGTCTCTAGCTAACCAGGCTGGGACTAACCTGAGACACATTTGTGACCGTCAACTGAGCCGACGGAACCGCCTACGGCGACCTGCCAGCTTCAAGGTTGGTGACCTTGTTTTGGTACACCATTCACGCCTACCCTCCTGGCCACGTAACTGCCTACAGGACCCTGATTTTGGACCCTATCGTATCATCAGGATAGATGGATCCAGGATCCATGTCAGGTGCAGTCCACGTCTAGGTGGTGAACTGCTGTGTGCACCTAAACAGTTGAGGCACTATCACTCCCCTGACGATTTGTCCTGGGATGAGTGGCGCCTCAGCGACAGTGAGGTCGAGCGTATAGACCTAGAGAACGCTGCCAGTCCAGTGGAGGCAGACGAACTCGAAGAGATGACTGCCGATGAGATGGCAGTCGATGGTTACTACGTGGTTGCAGGTATTGCTCGCCACCAGTATAAACAGGGCTGGAAATTCCCAACCCTGTGGGATGGCTATGGGTTATCTGAGGCGACCTGGGAACCTATATCAGCCTTCATACAACCAGACGGGAGTATCAACCCCATCTTCCGCACCTACCTCGTTGAGAACAACGAGGGGCAGCTCCTAACCCGTGCTGAGACTATGTCCCAGCGTAAAAAGCGCAACTAATTTCCCCGTGTCAGTCTACTGACAGTTGCAGTGAGCACTCTTCTGCAGACGTGCCTGTGTATGGGTGTAAGAGCAGTTGTCACAGTTGCCCCGCATTGCATCGCAGGACAGGACCGTTAGCCCCCCGTGACAACCACTCCCTGGCCGAGAGGCCATTGGCTTTTCACAGACTACTGCTTACTGAGCACTGCACTGACCCTGTCTGTGCCCTGCAGACCCATGCCTATGGTTTCCAGCGTGGGCCAGGTGGCCGCTTATCATGATTGCAGCCACCCAGCGAGTGTATGCCTTGTTGACCATGTGTTGCATGGGGACTGCCCTGATGTAATGACCTTGGGGAGCCAACGAAGAACGGTGGCTTACTACACCAGGGGGGAATGACAAGCAAGGTGTTATGAGGCAAGGTGTGTCTTCCCTCCTTGGGGATAAGCGAGCCCACAGTTAGGACCCCTGACTGGTCCAGACCCATGGGGTTCTACCCTTCCTTACAGGGTTTACCATACCCCTATGTGTGCTACGTATGTCTGTGTGTGTCTCACTTCTCTCCCCGGCGTGGCTCCCGGAGACCGGGCTTCGCTGACGTCGGACCGAAGGTCCTAATCAGGTACTAATACCACTCCTATGGCCCCCAATTTCTGTGCTGGCGCTTATCCTCGGGGAAGACGGCAAAAGCCCTACCTACTAGAGGGGAGGGGTGGCCAAGTGTGCTAAGGGCATACAAAACGCCCATTTTTGCTACAGGCCAAAAGCTAACGCACTCCCCTGCCCACGAGGAAAAGCACGCGGGACAGGAGACACCACTACACTACACTCACTAACGCCAGCACCAGCCTTCGAAGGCAGGGTGAGCACTCATCACCTGCACTCAACTCCTGCCAGGCCTGCTGACCCCAACCCCTACACACGCTACTTGGTGTTGCTGTCAATGAGGTCTCGTGTCCTAATGACCCTCCTGTGAAGAAGACAAGAGAACACAGCGCTGCTAAGCAACTGTGGCCTAACAGGGACGTCACAACACGTTTCCCTGCTAGGGCTTGGAGAGAAGGGGTGCTCTTGTTGCGTGCACAGCGCGGATGTCGATGGAGTCGAACATGCCCTCGCCACTCCTGGCTGAGGCGCAGTCAATTGATTGTATGATCAACGCCCCTGTTTAGCTGGGGCAGAAAAATGGGATAGCCGCCGAAGGCAGCTGCTGCGTGCACCAATCACCCTGAACCTCTCCCACCTGTACAACAAAGGCCAATGAAGGGGTGTTTGCGGCTGAGGAACCAAGCCACACTCCACGTATTATACGCTTCTCAGTGTGACCTATAATACGCTGTCCTCAAACACCGCTGTCAAGCAAGCAAGCGTTAAGAGACTCCTCAGGTTCTCTTAAAGAACGTACCGAGGAGCCCCTGGGTAACCTAAACAAGGTTTACCGTGCGCATTTCGCGTGGCCTACCCTTTAATGCATCGTGTGCACGCATGCAGGGAAGGGAGGCGGAACCATGACCACACTGACTCAACCAGGAGGTGAGCTCCTCCTGGGCTTACCTACCTTACTCACCATGCATTGTGTGAATGCCGAAGTGAAGCAAACGCAAAACAACCCTATTGCGAGCTATAAACAAGCCTAAGCGTTTTAAGCAACCCTACTTTAACGCTACGGCTACACACGAGCATACACTTTCTTTTCTTACCTGTTAAGAGAGAACAAGGATGAATTGGGGTCCAGGCAAAGCGTCACAGCGTGTGAATGCCTCAATTAGGCACATGCATCGCGAGCACAGCGCATATTCTAACCCTACGTGCGCGCTGCGCGCTCCATTCGCATCGCATACCTTTCATTCCTGTTTTGACCTGTGCAGAGCAAAGGAGATGAGCGCCCGAGCCCCCAACGAACACAGCGTTGACAACCCTAACGTTTTAACAAAGCAACCAACACGAACGCAATGCATGCGTGTGAGATGACACTGGCATACCTGAGAGGTGGGTTGTCCACCTGCTCTGTGGTGTGGGTTGAGTTTGAATACTTTTCCTTAAAGTTTATAAAAATCTTGATGCAACTGTGCAACAATTTCCTTTAGAACTTTGAAGACTACGGCTCATACCTTCTTTTTCAAAAGCGGTTTACGCTTGCGCAACCTTGTTTTTGAAGTCCGCTTCCTTTGCGCTTGTCTGCGACTTTGGGTTTGGTGTAAAAATGACGATTTCTCGCGTGATTTCGTCGATTTTTAGCGATTTGACTTGTTAAATCGCTACCCCTTTCGCTAAACCGCAGGAATCACTCCCTGTTGGTTACATTTTCTATTTTTTTGCAGCTCCTGCAGATTTGTGTCCTCCATTGGGAGTATTGCTCCGCCCTGGCCCTTGGTCAGGACGTTTACTAAAACGCTGTTTATACAGCGATAGCCGTCCGAATCAGAGCGGTCGACTGTACCCTAGTGGGCAAGCACATGTGCTCTAGGGAGGGAGTCCTGGGTTCGAACCCCACTACCCCCAAATTTTTACCAAAAGTTTTCGTCGCACGCCAACTACTTTTGAGGAATGCCCCTTCGAAGGGACATCATTCACGGTACATTACACTGTTTTGTGAGGGTACCTACAGTGTGATAAGGTTCTATGAACTGATGAGGATGTTTTTGGTAAGTTTAATGCATTTTCTGAGGTAACTTTGGGAATATTTGAGCCTTTTTCCTTGGTCCTACTAGCTTAGCTAACTAGTACTCCAGGGGGGAGTAAGAAAAAGTCACTGCCATGTCTTTCTTGGAGGGTTTGATCCAGGCCAAGCCCCCCTTAAAACCCTTTTGTTGATGCTAAGATTAACTTAAGTATTTTTATCTCTCTTTTGAAGCCTAAAGTACACTTTCTCAAAGTAACTATGGTTGTCACCCTAGCCCCCCCATGAAGTTCACCCCTACCACTCAACTGAGCGGAGGTACCTTCCTTCATGGAGGATATACGGAAATAAAATAGGCATTTCATGCTTTAGGCCTTGGAGGTTAAGCCTAGTGGTCTCCCACCCCAAGACCCCTATACTCAATTGTTTCTACCACTTATTGTGGTTCTACTTTTTAACTGTTTCTGAATTCAGTTGGTTGGCCAAGTCATTTTCTGTGTTGGCCTGACATCTATGCCCCACATTCCTAACCAGCACCATTTCAGCCAAAAGAGTGCACATGAAGTGCTTGATGCTATCTTGGAGGCTAGAGTCAGTCCAGTTTTCATATAAAATCTTTTGTATTATCCAATTGTGATTGAATCTTTGTGTTTATACCTGCTTTGTCTATCTGCAGCCCTTCTGTGTTACACTGGATTTCAAAACTATTCATTGATTCGATCCACATCCTGTTCTTGCTCTACTTGCTGCTTTGGTTTGGGTTTTCAACTTCAAAACCTGCAGGATTTCATCAAAATATCTAGGGCATTAATCAAGGACATCTTTCTCCAGAGAAAGCAAAGCTAAAGCGGTGGTGGACTTACCTGAGTCAGTTCAGGCTGACAGTTCATAATATCCCCGGAATAAAGAAGGAACTGTCTGACTATATATCGCGCAACAACTTCGATGCGCTTATAGGTGAGAGCTCTGAGGCGCTTGCCAGAGAGGCTTTCCAGCATATTGAAGCCGGTTCGGACCCCCGTGGCCATCTTGGGGTCACTTGGGGTGTGTATCTATGTGCCGGCAAGCCGTCATTGGCTGATATCATACTCTCCCATCCACCTGACCTAACCCGATGTGATAGTGTGATAGGTTTGGCCATTTCGGCTATGAGCGGCCATACTCAGTACCGAGGCGCCGCCAGCTGAGATTTATATATCAGAATATCAGGAATCAACAGGGTTTTTTTATCATAATGTTTCCGTAATTTTTCGGCCTTCCGTTCTGATGGTCAATGTATCGGCGACTGTCAGTTGGCTCGCGATTTTGCGGTAACCGATTGGTTAACTGTTATTTCCAGATATTTTGGCGGAAACCCCGATGAAGGGTCAGATTTCGTCAGTAAAGGGTTCGTTGCTTCCGCAATTTTCTAAATATGCACTCGAGATTTTAATCTGAATTTTTCGCGATGTCGAAATCGGATTTTCGACTTCGACATCGCCGCACTTGATTTGGTCTTCTTCGAGTGGTCATACTCCTTTCCCTATGCCCAAATCAGGTTTCCCTTATACTTGCCACCCATTTGACTTGGAGATATAAGGGAAACAAAAGTGAATCGTGGGACCACTTTGAAGGGTCATATCTACGCGCGAGTGTGAGGAAAGAGAATAAGGAATGTTGCGTTGCAGGCGCCTTAGTCTCAACTTATTTTTAGTAGGGTCCAACGCCTTAAGTCGTCACACACACTCGTTGTATCATAGGGTCATGGTCAACATGGTAGAAACTTGTTTCTAACTTGTTGACCATGTGTCCGGACTTGATATTATTACTTTTGAGTGTAGCGCATGAGTCTTGCGGTTGCATAGCATCTTTCCTTAGGTTCCCACGTCCATTTAACCCAAAGTTATGACCATGGAGGGGCATGGCATACCATGGTGGGAGCCAATATTAAGGGCTATGTGTGATATTGGTTGTATATGTCTTGATAGACTCACGCCCATGTTATATATCTTCGTGTGGCCGAAGAGATGGAGAGCCACACGTGACAAGGGCTTTGCCCATGTCCCAATTGTGGAATTCAAAGCGCTAGACTAAGTCTACCACGTATGTATTGCTCATGGTATGTTTGGCAAAGAGATCCATGAGTGCACTCCCATTTTCATGGGGCATGTAGATATGAGTGGCGAAGGTATCTCCATGCACCCGATTGGGGATCCAAGTGGGGGAATTGTTCGCAAAAGGTTCCAATCATTTGTGTATCGAACCATGAGCGGATATCATGGGTGAGCATAGAGATATACTATCATGACAATTTTGTATTTGGACATATTTTCATGTTTTTGACCTCAATTTTTGCTCATTTTTGCATTTTGTGTACTTACCTGGTCGGCAAACAGCAAGAAGCCTATGGGGAGTCGAGCCATGGTATGTTGTTCATATGTCGGCATATGCTTTGGAGTTGAACACCACCATATGCCGGATCGCGTACTCCATTTGGCTTGGCGCACGAAGGATCACAAGAATTGGTCTCAAGATCATGGGCTGACTTGCACAGTGCGTGACGCCCATATCCGAAGGGGTTTCGAGGGTAAAGTGGGGATGTACATGGGCATTGATCTTTGGTCTATATCCTCCATGAATACTAGACTTCGATTCCACGCATGCTTTGAGCCTTCGGATAAGTGGTAACTTCAATTTTGAGCATATATTTGATATATGGCCAATATGGTGTGAATTGGCAGTTTTTGGCATGTTATGAGTTCAAACTCATGGGGCATATCTCTAAGCCCATTTAACTCCAAGTCCAACCAAGATTATGTCAGGGTAGGGCATGGTCCTGAGTGCCACTCTAGGCCATGACACGCCATCTCCCCTATTGGGCTAGGATTTAGAGGCTTGGGAGTGAACACATTTTTGGGGTTTATGTAGTGACTTTTGACACATGGCATTTAGCCATCTTATTTGACTGGGTTCAGGACCTCATGTTGGTGAGTCAGGGGAAGGTCTTGAGTCCAGGAAATGAGGGGTCTATGGCTGAGTCTGTGTATGTTTACCTCTTTCCCCAACTTTGCTTTATTTGTGTTCATATGCCAATTTCAGGGCTTTCCTCTTTGGTGCAATTCTTGTACATGCCCGCCACCGTGAGACAACCGGTGTGCTGAACGGAAGCCCGCAGTGTGGATTGGATTATTGCCGTATTTGTGGGATCTGGTTGCTGTTCAGGGTTGAAGGAGGATTTTATTTTCTATATTTTTGGATATTGGACCCTGGACTTTGAGAAATGCAATCGCTGATCAGGAGCAAATCAGCAGGGGTTACCGGCGGAAGGGGCACAGCGGGGGCCGGTCCTGGTAGGGACCTTCTTTATGGTAGCAGAGGCGTACCTGCTGCCCCTACCTACCGCCGACCCGGGGACTTGGGCCCCTATGAGCCCTGCCCAAGTACGCCCCGGGTGCGTATTGTGGACTCGGTGGAGACCACGCCGGAAGTTGAAGCCCAAAGAGAAGTACGACGTTCGGGAAGAGGAGGACTTGACATGGAGGACCTGGTCTCCATGTGTGAGCGTCGCTGCCGAAAGGCATGCAACCTCCGCTCCGCCGCGGAGGACTCTGAGGAGGCCTGCCATTCAGGCAGCAGTGGAGGGAGGGCCCGGCGCTACCGGAAGCGCGGGTCACCCAAGCCCGCGGCAGGGGACGCCAGGGCTATGGATACGGACCCCAGCCCGGTCAGGCTGTGGGAATCCGAGGGGCACTCCGATGGCTATCGGACTTGCTTCCCCTCGGAGTCGGAGGAGATGCCCGCGCCGACCGCCAGGGCGCATACGGCCCCCGAGCCCGCCCTGAAGCACGACGCCCAGGGCTTAGAGAGGCGAGCTAGGGCCAGGACGGCACCTGTGCCCCGGCACACGGGACGGGAGATGGACGCCATAGGCGATACACCCATGGGCGATGAGTCTGAGGCGCCGGGAACCGCGGGATGCGCTGAATCAGGTGGAAAGCACGCTGAGTGCCACTGCGAGCACGTGTCCTTCCTCATGGGCAAGTACCCAAAGATGGGGTTGGACGGCATCGTGCATCGCCTCGACAGCCTGGACAACGCGAAGGACGGCCTAGAGGAGGACGTCGCCGGGATCCTGGATGACCAGTCGGCCGCGGAGAGAGACATGGCGGAGCTGCGAGCGGAACGGGACCGGTACTGGGAGAATCTGGAGCTGGCCCTGGAGAAGCAGCAGCGAGTGGTGGACAGCCTCCTCCACCTGGTGGAGGACATGTCGGGACGCCTGAAAAGGGTAGAGGAGCTACTGCCCCTCACCTCGGGTCCGGAGCTCCCGGCAAAGCCGGCAGCGGCAGAGCTGGTGGAGCGGGTTAAGACCCTCAGGGGCGCCATGGAGAAACCCATGGGCGGCCCTGCAGAGGCACCATACGCGTCTCCGCGTGTTGACCCGGGTGCGCTGCCGTTTGTTCCCATGTTCAGCGAATCCACAATGCTCGGGAAGCAAACGGCACCGGCTGGGTCCATGCGGGAAGGGCACGTACCCACGGACCCGAGGAGCCTGACGGTACAGATGTCCCATGCCGCCCAGGATCTACCGATCACTACGACTGCCCATGCAGTTTATGCGGAAGAGGAGATCCAGAGCCAGACCATGCAGGGGCGAACCATGGGAAGCGCCGACGGTGCCGACGATGCTGCCGACTGCCGCGCAGGACATCGCCCAGTTCTGTAACGGCCCCGACAGCTCCACCGTGGACATCACGTTCTCCGGTCCCACCCCTGTGACGTCCGGCATCAACAAGGAGCTGTCAGACTCGGAGGCCTGCGGCAGTGCCGTGGGGGTGGCGGTGTTCATGCCGGACGCCATTGCATCTCTGGAGGTCGACGCACCGCTGCTGCCGGAGTCACCGGCCATCAGCCCCTCCGTGGCCTCTGCTCGTGGTTCTTCTCCCGCGGAGGCGGAGCCCGCGGATGTGGTGCCCAAAACTGGTGCCTGTCCTCCTCCCGCGGAGGCGGAGCCCGCGGATGTGGCGCCCAAAACTGGTGCCCATCCTCCTCCCGCGGAGGCGGAGCCCGCAGATGTGGTGCCCAAAACTGGTGCCCATTCTCCTCCCGCAGAGGTGGAGCCCGCGGATGTGGCGCCCAAAACTGGTGCCCATCCTCCTCCCGCGGAGGCGGAGCCTGCGGATGTGGCGCCCAAAACTGGTACCGATCCTCCTCCCGCTGAGGCGGGGCCCGCAGATGTGGCGCCCAAAACTGGTGCCGATCCTCCTCCTGCGGTGCAGGCCCCTGCAGATAGGGCACCTGCAACTGGTGCTGGGCCCACTGCTGCAGCGGAGGAGGCCCCACATGTGTCGGCACCTGCACCTGCAGAGAGCGGTGCAGAGGAGCTGGGGCCGAAGTGCGCAGATGAAGGTCTCCGCATCCTTGCACAGGACACGGTGGGTGGCAAGGGCGCAGGACACAGTGCCAGGGTCGGGGTGGCTGGGGAGGGCACAGGGGCAGGGCAGGGCATTGCTTTAGTTTTCATTTCGGCGGCGGGGGGGGGGGCTCCCCCCCTGGGCCCCCTCCCCTCCTCCCCGGGACCCCGTCCCCCCCTCCCCCCTCGCTCTAAATCACGTAATCAGAGTTCTGGGAACCCTTTTTCGTTTGGGCCATTTTTTTCCCCCTGCGCCTTCGGCGCACCTATCGCAGGGCTCTTTGGTCATTGAACTCGTATCACTCTTCGGGGTGTTGCAGACATCATGTCGCAGCATCCCATAAGTCTGTTCTTTGGCACCCCGGTCCGGCTGTGCTCCCACGCAAAACGTGACGACGTTGTAACCACCAACCCCTATTTTCGCTTTCAAGATGGATGGAGTGGGAAGAAAAGGCAAGAGGCATACGATGCTGCACAGAAAGCATGTTCCACACCTTTTCTGAACACCCCAATGGCAACTCTGTGCGAGTTTGTAAGACAACCAGCCATAATAGCGCCCCAAGACTGCGAGGTGCGCTGCCTGCTGCTCAGGCAAGTCCAGCTCTGATGGATCTCCGACAAGGAAGTCGATGCCGATGAGCATTCCTCCGTGTTTCCTGTGTGTGTTGCCGGGTGTTTAGGTGAGGGCACAATGTATGGACTCAAAAAGATGAGTTGCATTGCCTGTCTTCAGACATTATGACACATGTGTATGCCACATGGGGCATTGTGGTGCATTTTTGCATCCTTGCAGATATGCTGCATTTCGGCAGGGGGGGCTCCCCCCTGGACCCCCCCAAACGGGCGGCCCTTTGTGGGACCCCCCCCCCAGACCCCCCCGGCCCGTTTACGTATTTATTCCTGCTCATCACACCGAGAGAGTACCCCCCCTCAATATGGAGAGCTGACCTTGGGCCTAGCTCCTGTTTCGGGGGCTTTCATGCAGCCTCTGGTTTCACATGCACTGGTCCCCGAATTTCAGTCCCTCAAAAATTCCCGCAACTGTCCACATGGCACCAAGGCTTTGGGGGGGTGCCGCAATCACCCCCACCCCCGCTGTCCACATCGGCGTGTGGCGCCTCTCTCAGCAGTCCTGTGTGGTGCTGATGATGCCATCACCCTGCCCCCAGGGAGTTGCTTGAGCGGAGGGGGTAGGGGGGCATTCAACCAGGATCAGTTGATAGGACTTAGGTGCAGTGGACTTGTTTCGCAATCTCTGTGTTCACTTCTACTGCAGCGAAAGGCGCCTATGACATGTCACTGAAGAGCTTCTTTTTTCGACTTTTGCCTTGCACTCCTGCTTTGTTCTGAACGGTGCCGGTCGTGCACACGCATCTGTATTCCATAGCGGGGGGAGGGGACACCTGCTTTTCCAGTCATCAGCGAACTCAGTAGTTAATCGACAGATGGATCAAGCGGCTGTAGCATAGCGATGGTGTGTGACGTACCGCTGCACAACCACTGCCCTTTGCCTGCTCAGTGGACTGTCCGCAGGCATCTTCGCGTCTCATCTTTGTGACAGAAAGGTACCTAGGGTCTTATAGGCCACTGACGAGCCAAATTTCTTTCTGCGCTTTGTGCTGACCGCCTCTTGTGCACATGTGCAATAGCCCAGCGTTCCTTCGGGGTCTAGGGGAGTGGGGGAGTTTTCCCTCAGCCAAATTTTGGCAAGATTTTCTTTCGGGGCTCTGAGACCCCCACCCCCCTCTTATAAACAAAGCCCGGGGATGAGGCTGTCCCCTTGTGTTGCGAAGCACATCGCTTGTGCCACGGCCTCTGCGTTGTATGAGGGACATTTGTTTGCTGTCGCCTGTGCCTCTGCAGTGTTGAACAGGAACGGGTGCATGGGAACCCCCGCCCCCACCCCCCCTTCCCCGTCTGCAGGTCCGGCCGCCCCGCGGCGCTCCAGCCGCAACCCCACCCCGAGTCCCCCCGTCACGCCCGCCCCGGAGCAGGTCCCCGTCCCGCCCGCCCCGCCCTCCACCGCCGTCGTTGCGGCCCCCCGCCCGGCCCCGGACACCCCCGCCGCCACCCCCGCCCGCGCCCGCCCCGACGCCGCGGACATGACCGCCTCGTGCCCCGTCCCCGACCCCCCCGCCACGACCCCCGACGCGGGCCTCTCCTCCGATGCGCCCCACGCCACAGGGCTCGCGGCCTCTGCCCCGGAGGCCCTGGTGCCCGCACTCCTCAGCCCCCCCGACCCCCATACCCCGGGGTCCACCTCGTCGCCCACGCAGGACTACGCGCGCACGTGGCGGCGCGCCATCCGGTTCTCGCAGTGCGCGACCCGCCTGTGGAAGGGGTTCCGGGACACGTCCCGCGTGTCCATCGTGGCCCGCGTACCGGCCGTGGGTGTGCGCCCAGTGCCCCAGCCCCTTCAGGGCGGTGCTTGGCATGCAGGGCGGTCTTTGGTGGACAAAATGACGGGCAACCACCGCCGCCGGTTACCCTCTAATCGCCGCCGGTTACCCTCTAATCGCCGCCGGTTACCCTCTAATCGCCGCCGGTTACCCTCTAATCGCCGCCGGTGACCCTTTAATCGCCGCTGGTGACCCTTTAATCGCCGCCGGTGACCCTCTAATCGCCGCCGGTTACCCTCTAATCGCCGCCGGTGACCCTCTAATCGCCGCCGGTTACCCTCTAATCGCCGCTGGTCACCCTCTAATCGCCGCGGGTTACCCTCTAATCGCCGCCGGTGACCCTCTAATCGCCGCCGGTTACCCTCTAATCGCCGCCAGCGACCCTCTAATCGCCGCCGGTTACCCTCTAATCGTTGCGGGTTACCCTCTAATCGCCGCCAGTGACCCTCTAATCGCCGCCGGTTACCCTCTAATCGCCGCCGGTTACCCTCTAATCGCCGCCGGTTACCCTCTAATCGCCGCCGGTTACCCTCTAATCGCCGCGGGTTACCCTCTAATCGCCGCCGGTTACCCTCTAATCGCCGCCGGTGACCCTCTAATCGCCGTTGGTTACCCTCTAATCGCCGCGGGTTACCCTCTAATTGCCGCGGGTTACCCTCTAATCGCCGCCGGTGACCCTCTAATCGCCGCCGGTTACCCTCTAATCGCCGCCGCTGACCCTCTAATCGCCCCCGGTGACCCTCTAATCGCCGCCGGTTACCCTTCCCCCGCTTCAACTCCGTGGGTGCCCTTCAAGTGCCGTTCGCTTGAGTCCTTCAACGATCACGTGGCTACTGGACCCCCCGAGAAATTTTGTTTTTTTTTGGCAAAAACAATGTTCTTTTGGCCTGTGCCCCCGGCCGGTGTGCCGTGTCCTGTGTTGGTCTCATGCTCCACCCCCTCATGAGCTGCGGCTGTGGGCCAGTCGTTGAGGGAGTGGGTTGTGGCATCTGTGAAGAGTTGCTGCCGCTCAGTACGGCATTGCGGCTTGAGACTGCACCCCGTGGGGGGGGGGGGGGGGGGAGAGAGGCTGAACAGGGGGCGGGGGGGGGTGCGGGCCAGAGAGGCTGAACAGGGGGGGGGGGGGGGGCAGGGGGCAGAGAGGCTGAACAAGGGTGGGGGGGGGCTCTTGGTTGCCCCGTACGGAATCAAGAAGTCCCTCCGTCACACTGACAAAATGAGATGGCCCGCGGTTCCCACAAAATTCGCCCAAAACTTCCAAAACGTTTCCCTAAAAATGTCCAAACAGCCGTCGTGCCCCCACCTACTTCAGTGAGAAACGTTGGACCCGTGTTGAACCCAAGAGGGGGAAGAGGGGTGGGGGGCCCGGCAACCTAACCTGCAAATGACCCCGGCAACCAGCACATCCTCAATACGCCAATTATTGGGCGCCGCCAACGCGCAAACGGCACCCCATGCCACATCAGCACAGCCCCAACACACCAACTACTGGGCTCCGTGAACGCGCACACGACACCAGCAAGATCACCAGCCGCAGCGGCCGACAGAACGCAGCGCCCCGACGCAACATGCGAAGGGAAGAACGGGTGACTGTCCAGGGCCCCGTAAAGGAACAACAACCCGACGGAATGTCACACAGGGGGTCCCCCAGCCCCCTGGCACGCCGTCCAGTCCCTCCGCCTCACGTGAGGTCGCATGATGGGCACGGCCACACCCTCACCCCCTTCCCTGTCAGCAGCGCCGCCGCGCTTTTCTGTAGGTCTTTCCGGGCCTCCCTCCCCCCCCCCCCCCGTCGCTTCGTCGTTTCTGTCCTTTTGGGGGGAGGGAGGGAAGGCTGCGGGCGGCGGCGGGTGGCAGGTCGCTGGAGCAAAGCGGGGCAAGGGGCACGGCCCCTGCCTGCATGCCACCGCCCCGGCCGCGCACGCTTTGAGGCGGTGCACTGCACATGCGAGTCTTCAAGGTCCTATATGCCTCTGGTCCTGCACCCTAATGCAACAGATACCTAAGTTGAAGGCTCAGCCTCGCAGCTGACAGGATCTGTATCCTGAACGCCGAAACAACTCACAATCAACGTGCCTTCATCATCCTTCTACACAACAAGTACAAAACGCAATACTGTTATTGTCGCTGTTATCGTCACTGGAGGGAGCAGCTGCACGCTGCGCGCACGGTGCGCAAATGCTCCCCGGTGGAACGGCAAACACCTCAAAATCGCCGCTGGCATCCAACATCGCAAAGTTTTGACTCTAAATCACAAAGTTGAATCACCAAATAGCAAAATTTGGAGGAATCAGCCACTGAGAACCAAAGATGTGCAGGTGTTGAATGCTGTGCGCGCCGCGCGCTCACCGTATGCGCACCGTGCAGCCACTCCCTCCCAGAAGCACAAAGTAGCCAACCAACCGCCCCCCCCCCCCCCCGGGAGGATAGGTCCGTGCTGCAAGATCGGGCAATGTGTTCGAACCCCCCGTTGATGTGTCGGGGCGATGGATGCTCCGGTCCTGTTTGCGTGTTGCAGGTGCGGCAGCGCCGGCCGATGCCGTGCCCCTTCAGATCACAGGCGACGTGATCGAGGTGGACCGAGACCAGGTGCTGTGACTGTGCCCCCCCCTTCCCTTCACTGGCTGCTGGTTGTAGGTGCTGTGCCGTGCTGCCACCGGGGATCTCGCTGGGGGATGGCACGGCTGCCCTTTGGAGAATGCGCTGCGGGGTCGTGCTTTGGGGCGGGTAATGGGATCCGGGGCGGGGGGGGGGGGGGGGGGCGGGGGTTCAGAGCGGCGCTTAAGGGTTGGGTTCCGTGGGCATGGGCAGGCATCCGTGAACAGGGGGGGGGGGGGTAGAGAGGCTGAACAAGGGGCGGGGTGGGGGGGCTCTTGATTGCCCCATACGGAATCAAGAAGTCCCTCCGTCACACTGACAAAATGAGATGGCCCGCGGTTCCCACAAAATTTGCCCAAAACTTCGAAAACGTTGCCCAAAAAACGTCCCAACAGCCGTCGTGCCCCCACCTACCTGCGGTGGTGAGTGCTGGTGACTGGCAAAAGTTCTCATTTTTCTGTCGGTGAGTGCGGTGCGCTGATGTTTACAAAGGGAACTGCGGGGGAGATCGTTGACCTCCGGAAAAATGGGGGAAATGGGACTGTGAAAAATGGGTGTTTCGTCCCATTTTACTCCCAATTTCCTCTCACGCATCGCGCCACAACCCTCCACAACCCCCATCCTGTGTGCTATGCCCGCTATTTCCCCCATTTACCCCCCATTCCCCCCCATTCTCCTCCATTTCCCTCCATTTCCTGCATTTCTCCAGACCCCAAAATCCTGCTTTGGTGAGTTGGTGCGTCCGGTGGCGATGAGTGCGGATGCCTGAGAGATGTGCTCAAGGGTTGGGGTGGGTGGGCATGGGGTGGGGGGGGGCTGTCTGTTTTGTCTCCGACTGTGTGTATGTGCTGCTTTCACGGTGTTGCCCTCTGTCTACCGCAACAATCGTCACCCGCACTGTCTTCCCACAGACCTTTTGCGAAAGGCGCTTCGGGCCGTGTTCGGCTCTTGACAAGCGTTTCCTCTCCTTCTTGTGAAGTGCATGTGCTCTGTGTTGTGCTGATCCTGCCTCAACCAATGAACACGTGACAGCTCACACGTCACCATTCGGGGGGGGGGGGGGGGGCTCTGCCCGTTCCAGGAGGACGCAATGCCCCCCCCCCCCCTCCGCCCCCCCGCCCCCGGGGGGGCCTTCGGCAACAGTTGGTTGCCAAAGGGACCGGACCTGGGGAGCCCACAGGCCCCCGAAGCCCCCGAAGGACCATTGTTTGTGCGCGGCTGCCTGAAGCCACATCATTGCATGACTTGGGGGCATGTAATTTGGGTAACCCCCCCCCCCCAACAAAAAGGCAGAACAGAAACTCAGTAGTCCGCATGCAGACAGTGGGTATATTATAGAAGCTGTCACTTCTTTCATGAACCCAGCAATCAGGAGTTTTGTGTATCATTATCTACGGGTGTATGTTACCGCTGTCCATAGTCGCGTACACCCTGTACATAGCAAATCAATGACAATTCAGACCGTTGCAGTGGAAATCAGGATTGCGCCAAAAAAAAGCGCCCCTTCCAGGCCCCCCTCACCCAGGCGGGCCTCCAGCCCCCCCCCCCCCCCCCGCTTCCCTGTGGGCCAGAATGGGCTTAGCTGGTTTCATGACAGAGCCGAAGACTGATCAAGCAGTATTTGTGCAATGGGTGCTGATCCAGGAAATGTGTGATATCATGTGTTTGCGGAGATGGTGGCGGGTGTAATGCCAGACGTTGAAGCTCTGGGGCCGTGGGAGGACTGCAGGCGGTGTGAGCCACCGTAGGCCTACCCCCCTCCCCCCCCTTCCATGGCCCTCCGCACAAGCCCCTGCCCCCGCAGGCCATTCACTCCGTCAAGTACAATTTCAATCACGTGTTCCTTGAGGAGGACACCATCGCCGACCTGTTCAGCCGAGAGTCCACGATAGTGAGCAGTGCGCTGTACACCGCCGCCAGCGAGGGTGTGTGCGCCCCCTCAGGCACCGAGGAGGGCAACGGCCGTTGCCCCTCCTCCGTGTGGACCCGACCCGGAGCAGTGAAACAGGGACAGCCCGGGGGCCCCGTGGGCACAGCCGAACAAGGGACAGGAAGGGGGCGCAGAGAGGTGAGGAGGGGTGCGACAAGGGCACGAGGGGATGTGGAGCCGAAGGGCACCGCTACTTGCGGAGGGAAGAGATTCAGAGAAAGGATAAGGGGGAACGTCGGGACGCCGGGCGGTGCCGCCAGCTTCAGACAGCCATGCCCTGCAGGCGTCGCGCCAAAACCCCCCTCAACCCCCCCTTCCGTGTGCTGTGTGGATGCTGCAGGGGGTTTGTGTCCGCGACGGTGTGGCGAGCGCTGCGACGTCGAGGCGGTGCTGGGTTTTGTAGTTCAAGGGGGTGGCCGGTGTGGGGCACGGGCCATTGCCGAGTGGCCCTGAAGGGGGACGGGGGGGGAGGGATTTCATGGCAGGTACCGCACCCACCGCTCTGTGGCCCACAGTGTGGCGACTGGGGCCGAGATGGCCCGACCACCGCCCCCCAACCAGGCAAGCGAACAAAGAACAGCAAAACAAAAAAGGCAACAACAACCAAATGACAAAAAAAGAACAACTGTTTTTCCACTCAAACAATTTTGATAACCAGAAGCCTTCCCCCCCCCCCCCCTTGTGATACCTCAAAACACGAAAATGAGCTTTTGACTTGGCAAACCAGGTGACACACAAAAATGACGCAAAACAATCCTCCGAACGAGGCATGACCGCACTTCTCCTTCGCGACCCATCAACCCGTCACCCCGTCACAACCCCTTCGGACGAGCGTTCAGGGGACCCCTGTCGGTGGAAGGCCCGTGCTGTCTGGCCTGCAGGTGCCACATGTTTGACCAGGTGCCATGCGGTGGGGCCAACAAGTCTAACGGGTCAGTGGCATTCACTTTTTGTCAACCCAAACGACCCTTGGTCGTACCCATTACCCGAGAGCGGTGTTATTTTGTGAGAGACCGCTCCCGTAAAGACCCCAACGCTCTCCCACTCTCTCCCAACCCTCTCCGACCCCTCTCCCAACGCTTTGCCACCGACTCCCAACGCTCTCCCACTCTCTCCCCATCCCCGCCCTTCCTTCCCCCGCCGTCGGTTATCCTCCAGCTGCCGTCGGTCACCCTTCAGCTGCCCTTGGTTAGTCTCCTGCCGTTGTCGGTTCCTTTACAGCCGCCAAGCTCGGCGTAATGGATGCGGATGTTTTCTCGCTTGCCCCTAAAGGCCGCCCTGCCATTACCCGGTCTGCCCCGGCAAAAGCCACACAAGTGCACGTTGCAAGTGTTGGAGCCCGCTGCACAGAGCCATCCGCGGGAGAGTGGGCTGGGCATGGGGCATGCAAACGATTGCCGCACTGGGGGGCAGGGGAGGCCGCTTTGGGGAGGGGACAGGGCGTGAATGGCCATACCACCGCATCCCCACCTGCACCTCCCCTCTTATGCCCGGACCCTCCCACATTCCACTGCAGCCCGCTGCATCTTGGCCTATGGAGCGGCAGACAGCAAAGTGTTGCAGACCATGTTCGGCAGTGCGGACAGCCCGGGATTCCTCTACCACACGGCGGGGACGTTACTCAGTGAGTTGTCGGAGGTGTGGGCCTCGGGGATGTGGATGGGGGCTGTCCCGGTAGTGTTGCATGTGTACTTTGAGTCAAAAGTGTCGTACTGCATGTGCCCAGGGCTGCCTTTTAGGATAGTGATCGGCGGGTGGATGGATGGATGGATGGATGGATGGATGTTTTGTTTTGTTTTGTTTTGTGAAAAACGCTTTGGCCAGGGTCGTACTGGTCCCCTCCCGGAGATTACCCATCTTCTCTTCGGTGGTGCGCTTCCCTTACCTTTGTATTACCCGTGCCCCCGAAAATTTTCACGTCTTCTGGAACTTGTACTGCCAAAGAAAACAAAACAACCTGCCACTGGCTTGTACCGGCAGGTACCTTTTCTGCTTTTTCTCATGTCTTTCTGAAAGATGTTGTTCTTGCTGTGGATTGATTGTTGCACCTGTTTTTGTGTGATCCTGACTCTTCTGAGACATGGCGGTTTCCCGCCCAAAACATCATCACAAACTGCTCACAATGCGAGGTTCCTCGAAGGACAGCCGCGGGAATGGAACCCGTACAAAAAGATCATGCCACTGTAAATTTCCTTGGGTGCAAAGCACTGCCAAGAGAGGCACCAATAGCCAAGAGAGAGTGACAAATGGCAATCAAATATTGCTGGGCTACCAACAGGAGATGAAGCAGTTTGAAAGGCGTGATGAAATTAAAAAAGAATAGGGCAACATTCAGTGGTCTGTAAGGCTGAGAAAGAACCTGAGCTCTGTGACGGATGGCTCATCCCAGGGAGACAGAGTCCACAGGTGAGCAGACATATAAACAAGAAACAAGGGCATGCATCTGGGAAACAGGGACATCTGCAGAAATACAAAAGAAATTTAGAAAATAAAAAAGGCCTGGGCATGCAGGTTCCAGTGAAAATGGGGAGCCTGCTTGTTTGGATTGTCTGAAAGATCCAGTGGTCTGTGGGACTGAAAAAGAACCTGAGTGCAGTGACAGATGGATCATCACAGGAAGACTGAGTACACAGATAAGCAGATATATAAACCAGAGTATGCCGGCACCACGAAAAGAAACAGGAATGAATTGGCGAGTGTGATATGGGGGGGGGGGGGGGGGGGGGGGGGGGGGGGGGGGCTGTGGTTATGGGAAAATGGGGGGCAGGTGGGGTCTAAGGTTTATGGGGGGGGGGGGGGGGGGGGGGGCTTTCATGCATCTTGCTGGGGGGGGGGGGGGTTCAGCCTGCGTCGTTTTGGAGCAGAGTCGAGAAGTTTTGGAAGGTGGTGGCGAGAAGTGGTGCAATTGGAATGAGGAGATGAAGTTGAGGGAGAAGATGTTGTGTTGGGGAAGCTGTGGGGTGTGAGGTTCAAGCGGTGGAATTTTGATGAAGGTTTTGTTTTGTGAGAGGAGCGAATTTGGTAGGGGTGTTTGTTGGTGGGTTTGTTGTGTGTTTGTTTCTTTGGATAGGTGAGTTTTGTTGGAGCGCTGGAGGAGGTGCTGAAATCAGACATTGGGGTGAACCAGGGGTTGTCAGGGGCGTGAGGCTCGAGGTGATCAAGGTTCAGAGGGTTGTTAATGAACCAGTCTCTGATGGACTCCAAGGCTTTGGAGAGGGGTTTGCGACGATGTTGGAGGGCTGTGGTGAGTGAGTTTAAATGGTGAGCATAAGTAGTGTTTCTGTGTGGAGTTCGGAGAAGGTTGCTGAGAGAGTTGGGGACAAGGGTTTTGAAATAATTTCGGACTTCTCCCCTTGGAGCGGTGGGGATCCAGTTTGTTACAGTGTGGCGGAAGGGTAATGGCCATGTGTTGTTGAAGAGTTCACGAAGGTGAGTTGTGGAGGTGCAGTATGAGAGAGTTGACAGGGGGTCCAAGGGGTGAATGTGGGAGCACATCGGGCATTCAAAATCATTGAGAATGAAGTGAGGTTTGTAGCCTTTACAAGAGAAGAGGCCGTTCACCCATTTAAATGAAGACACGGAGAACCATGAAGAGTGTAGAAAGTAGTCATTGCTGAGTGAGAGATGGATGTTGTTGTGATGATGTTGAGGGAGTTGAGTGGTCAAGTTTTTGTAGGAAATTTTTCCGGGAAGTATGCTGAAACCGATAGTAAGGATGGGGGAAGTGACTGACGGGAGGTAGTTGTTGGGGTGTTGGTATTGATTGTGAGGAATCCAGTTTGCAATAGAGTCAGCGATTTCGTTTCCCAGGATGTCAACGTGTCCTTTGCACCAAACGAAGAGTCGAGCAAGTTTTGATTGGTTGAGTGAGGCCCATATCAAGTAGTACCAAAAAGAGAAAGGGTCGGTGGAGGAGGACAAAGGGAAGTGGGAGTGTGACATGATGTAGTTTAAGGTACTGCAGGTTGAGAGGTTGTCGATTGGGATGATGATGGGTTGAGGTAGTGAGTGTAGAGGAAAGGTTGTGAGCATGAGTACGCTGTAGATTTCTGCGGGGAAGGAGCCTTTAATGGGGCATGTGGAAGTTATGGCTAGCGTTGAGGAGGGGGTGGTGATAACGGCGGCGGAGCCGGATGGTAATAGAGGTTTGGTAGGGTTGTTGGAACCATCAGTGTAAATGATGGTGGCGGTGGGGTGATGTTGAATAGCTTCGATGAAGTCGTGACAGCCCCAATAGTCGAGAGTGCCGCTGGGGGGTAGAGGAATAACATCTCTGAGATCAAACTGGATGTATGTTCTGGTGGAGCGCGTCGAACTGAAGGGGTAGGGGAAGGGGGTAGAATGTGTGCTGGAGAGTGGGATGGTAGAGAAAGGAGATGGGTCGAGGGTTTTATGTGAGGGGACTTTAAACCGGTGGTGTAGTTTCAGGGTCATGATGGCGTCTCCAAAGTCTACGTCTGTGGATGTGGGGTTTTGTTTGATGATGGTACCTGTTGCCCATCGTTGGCTGGGTGTGGGGTGAGTCTTTGTGCGGGTGTTGGAGTAGGAAGTTGGAGCTGTGGTTGAGAGGAAGCATTCAAACTGAACTTCGATGGTGGTGTATAGCGGGATGGTGGTGAGTGGGGCTGGGTTTGAGTTTGGGACGTTGTGAAGAGATATGTTGATGAAGTTTGCTGAGTCGACAGAGAAAGATTGGAGAAGGTTTGGGGCTGGGGTTGGCTGAGAGAGAGCGAAAAGGACAGCTTCATTGGTTGGTTTCGGTCCTTCTTTGAGGAGGTACCGAGTTATATGGTTGACGGTTTGCTGATGAACTTTTAATTTGAGGGAGGTTATGCCCAGCTGTAAGTGAGCGCGGTTCCCATATTTGGTTTTTGTTGGGGTGAGTTTGGATAGATGGCCTTGTTTTGAAATGTAATACCATATAGCGCTGTCGAGGGAGTTGAGTAGATTTTCTGGGAGTGAGTTGTAAATTAGGCGGTAGGTGAGAGAGGGAATGAGTTGTGAATTGCTGAGTTTAATAAGCTCGGTGTAGGAGAGAGGAAGAGGGGCTAGGTCGTGGAAGAAAGAAGAAATAGTGTTAGTGAGGAGAGAATGCATGTGTTTGTTTTGGGTTTTGTTAAAGAAGTATGTGCCTAAGTATTTGTAGTGTGTGCGGGGGTTACCTGATTTGTCATATGTGGAGAAATGTATGTGTGGGGAGATGCGGATGGTAACGTGTGGGGTGTTGTTAAGTGCGTGAAGTTCAGATTTTTCTTGGTTAAAAAGTAGTCCGTATTTGGGTCCGGTGTGGAAGAGGAAGTTAAGGATTGTGTGGAGGATTTTGGGGTCAGAGGATTGAAGAGCGAGATCATCTATGAAGGCGTATAGGTGTTGTTGCTTTGGGGGGAGGAGAGTGAGTAAATGGCGAATGATGGGGTCGATGAAGAGGCAAAACAGGATTGGAGAGAGGGGACATCCTTGTCTGAGTCCGCGGGTGCTCATTGCCTCGTGGAGGGTGTGATTGTTGACGGAGGCGAGATCAGCAGGGTAGCTGTAGAGTTGTTGTATGAGAGTAATGATGAAGGGAGGAAAGTTGTAGTTGCGTAAAATTTGGAAGAGAGCCTGATGTGGGACGGAGTTGAAGGCTTTGTTGAGGTCGAGATAAAGGTGGTATAGGTCGGGGTCGGTAGAGAGGTTGGAGATCATGGAGAAAATGTGGTCGGTGCATCGGTGGTTTGGTAGCCCCCCAAATTGTGAAGAGGATAAAAGGGAGTGTTCAAGGGTGAGAAAAGTGATAACGTGAGTGGCGTAGGAAGCTAGTACCTTGTAAATTGAGGTAAGTAGTGAGATGGGTCTGTAGTTGGAGGGAATTTGAGGGTCACCTTTCTTAAACAGTGGGATGACTTTGGCGCGAAGCCATTGATTTGGTATGGGATTGTGAAGGAAGTAGGAGCAAGCTGAGAAAAGGAAGTGTTTGATGTGAGGTGGGGAGATGTGGAAGAGGAAGAAGTTGGTTTCGTCTAAGCCTGGTGCTGTGGTGGGGTTTGCCGAAGCAAGAATGTTGTCGAAGAAGTCCTTGGTGAAAGAAGGGCTTTGGTGGTCTGCGGGAGTGGATGGGGAGTTTGCCATTAGTTCGTCGATAAGGTTTGGATCGATGTTGAAGTCCTTCGGTCCCCCAAGGGTGGCAAAGGTTTCTCCCATTGTCTGGCACAGGAGGGTGGGGTCTGTGATGATGTTGCCTTTGTCGTCTTTCAAGGTGATGGGAGTGTGGCTCTGGGGAGTGGTGAGGTTGCTGATGGCACGTTTTAGGTTGTACCCCTTTATAAGACAGTGGTGCATGTATTTGGTTCTTTTTTGGTTTAGCTTGTCACGCCAGGTGTTTAGTTTTTTCTGGAGTTTTTGTGTTGTGCGAGTCGTGATGGGTTTGCTTAAGCCGATGGAGTTGATGTCTGTGGTAAAGGATTTTTCCAAGGATGTGGGTTTGTGGGAGTGTTGTGTGTGCGTGACAGATTTGTAGGCTTCAGTGATGGAGGAGAGAAGGGAGGTCAATGTAGTGGAGAGAGTGTCTGGGTGAGTGTCGCGGGGAATGTTGCTGAGTTGTTTGCACCAGGCGTCAATCGGGGAGAGGAGGTCAGAAAACTGTTTTCGTTGTTCTTGGTTAAGTGGTTTGAAACGAATGGAGGGTTTTGGGGTGTGGTGTATGTTTATTGGGTTGGTGGCGAGAGTGATATAGGTGGAGACAGGATGATGATCGGAGGAGAAATTGTTGGTGTGGATGTGGGTTTTCAGAGGTTGGAATGAGGTGTGGAAAGAGTCTGAGGTGAGGATGAGGTCAATGCGTGATTGATTGGGCAAACGGTTTGAGGCGTACCGTGTGAATTGGGTTGAGTCTGGGTTCTCTTTTCGAAAAAGATCGATGAGGGAGGTATCGCAGATGTTTTCGGGAAGAAGCTGGTTTTGGAGCCAAGGCCATTGTTTAATGTGTTTGATGTTTTGGGTGTCTAGGTGAGGTTGGGTGTGGGAGTTAAAGTCACCTAGTATGATGTGAAGAGGGAATTTGTTTAACAGTGAGTCGAGGATGCGTTCCATTTTTCGTGTGAGAGCGGTGTGGTATGTCTTGTAAAGGCAGATGAGTGCAAACGTAGGGTATCCAGGGAGGGAGATTTGGATGGCAGTGATGGTACCTTCTGAGTGTGTGTGGGAAATGAGTTTTGTGAAAGGGCTGATGTAAGATGGGACAAGGATTGCTGTTCCGTTGGAGTTTGTGGTGGCGCCACAGTAAAAAGACGTGAGGCCCAGGTTGGGTGGAGGGGTGGGTTTTTCCAACACTTCTTGAAGGCAGAGTATGTCAGTGTGTGTCTGAAAGTGTTGCGCAATGATGGCGTTTGTTGTGTCCTTTCGTTTTTGTATGTTGTGAGTAGTGAGTTTGAGATGTGTTTTGGTGATGACAGTGTTTTGAGGAGGCGGTGGCTGAGCGAGGTGTTGTTTCGTCTTTAAAGTTGGAATATTGGAGAGGGGGGGACGTGTGGAGGGTGGGTTACACATTTTTCATGTCTGAGTTGGGGGGGGGGGGGGGTTGCCGTGGGTGTGTGGGGAGGGTGGTTGTGAGATGGTGTTGTGACCTGAGAGTGTTTCGATTGCCCTGGGACAGGCTGGATAGCTGTGTGTCGGTGCTGGCCGGAGACCAATTTTTCAGGCGGCGGCTGATACCAAAACATGTTCCGGAATTTGAAGACAACGGGCGCGAGCTGATTTCATGGGTCGGACTGCCATGGAATTTGGTCCAGATTGGCGTAGAGGCCTTTGGCTTGGGAATACTACGAGAGCAGGAGGCTTTCAGGTTCTGGCTGGAACCAGTGTAGCATCCTCGTTTAGGCGAGACCTGCGACTTGCTTGCATTTGTCCCATAACAAAGGAGAGGAGCATGTACCATGGTGTAGGCGGCATTTGAATGAGGTCCAGGCTGGGGTTTCCACCAGGGTTCTGTTGCTTGTTTTGGGATTCCTTTGGGATTCTTCATTGAGGCGAAGGCTGGGATCAGTTTGCATAAGTAGTGCCCGATTCCATCGATGTGTAAGACAGAAATCTGTGAATCCGCTGGCTTTACTTGTTGTAAAAGGAGAGGTTGATTTCGATGCGATAGACCCAGGAGGCGATATAGTAGTAGTTGAACAGCTGGAAATCGATTCAACAGCATACTTGAACTTGAGCAGCAGCGGAAAAGGAGGGGAGCATGTACCATGGTGTAGGCGGCAGTTGAATGAGGTCCAGGCTGGGGTATCCACCAGGGTTCTGTTGCTTGTTCTGGGACTCCTTTGGGACTCTTCACTGAGGCTAAAGCTGGGACCAGTTTACATAGATAGTGCCCGCCTCCATCGATGTGTAAGGCAAAATACTGTGAGACCGTTAGCTTTTCTTGTTGTAAAAGGAGAAGTTGATTTCGATGCGGTAGTCCCAGGAGGCGATGCGGTAGTAGTTGAACAGCTGGAAATAGATTCACCAGCATATTTGAACATGGGCAGTAGCGGATAATTGGCACTTGGTGTTGGTGTTTGTATTCATCCAAATTGTTCCAAAGGGTTGACTTCGGTAGCGAATGAATTGATACTTTCGTAGGTTTCTGGATATCCCACGTAGTCAGGCATGTCCACAAAATGTGCTCGGAGAAGTCATCTGGGACGGGGGGTTCCAAGGCTTTGGGGGCCCACAAGGCAATTGGCTTTTCTTGAAGTGGTAGAGAGGCTGGATGCCACGCGTGGTGCGGCGAGGTGCGCAACGGATTGGAAACGCATGTGCGGCTGAATAGAGGAAGAAATTTTTGGGTGGGGGGTTGATGCATGAAATGTGGTTCAGTCATATCGCATTTTTAGAAGGGGGTCTTTCTGAAACTTTTCCAATTGTTTGGAGGCTCCAAAAACGGTACCAATGGTGAAAAGAATTTGGTCAGATTTTTGTTTTCCTTTGGAGTGTGTGGTAATGATGTTTGCACGGATGTCAGGGTCGGCGTCGTAGTATTTGAAAGAGAAAGAATCAACGATAGAGTTGTTTGCGATGATGGCACTTTCACGATTGTCATACACAAATTCGTAGTGAATGCGGGGCCCTGATTGGTAGTGTTTGACCTCCGAAAAGGAGCCGAAAAGGGCCGCAGCATAGTTAGCTTCTCTGAAGGACGTGTGGGGAGGAGCGATCATTAATACGGTGTTGGGTACCTCAGGGGGGTGAACATTCGCCAATTCATCAAAGGATGCATCCAAAGTGGGAGCCACCTGTAGGCAGTATTTGCCGTCAACTGTACGGACAAAAATCAAACCTCGCTTTTGGGTTGTTGCGAAATTTTCTTCGAGGGTTAAGCTTTCCGGATCAATTGCGTTTTCATAAGATACATGAACAAATAGAGAGTTTGCTGATCTTGGGGCCACATGTAAGATTGTTCCAGTGTTTGATTCCAAATCAAGCATGTTAATTAGTTCACCGAAAGGTATGCCTTTTGTGTAGGCATTCTTTACCAGCTTTGATGGGAATGCCATGAACGTGTTGGCGTCCTCGTATAGGATTGAAGGGAAAGCAAGGATTGTGCGGCTTACTTGTTGAGCTTGCTCATACCATATTTTTTCGGCGAGGGCTGTTGCTTCGTCGGGCGGCATCTCAATGTCCCATCGGGCCCAGTCTTTGAGCGGTGACCATCTCGGGTGGAATTGTGATCTTTGGTAGGTAGCGAATTCCGATTGGACACTTTCCGCTTCTTCCGGTACTTGTTTTGATCCGTAGAAAAGATTGATGTAGTTGTAGATGTTCGTGTGTTCATCGGCGCTTCCAAGGATGCTTTTGTCGACGTCGATCCTCACAAAACATTTTTGATGAACCTTTTCGTCTTCGTAGCCATGGTGAGAGAGTTGGGTGGATAGGGAGTGTTGATCTTTACCCGGGGGATTCATTTTGAATATCTTGCATTTGGACTTGTTGAAATTGCGGTAAGATGACTTATTTGAGACGAAGCATACGAGAAGTTTGTCTCCACTTGGGCGGGTGCTTTGGGTGAGGCAACATTGATCATCTTTTTGCGGTGTTGGTTTCATGAAGTTGACGTGTTCAAAGAGGAATGTGTGGGTGCAAAACTCCGCCATTGCTTGTAGAGCTCTTCGATGGTCTATATCAAAAGCGTTCCTTTCATTGATGAGTGGATCATTGACCGTTAGGGCGATTGCACCTTGTACTTCTTCGTGGGATTCTTTCATTGCTTCCATCATTTCTTCGATGTTTGTGGTGAGGGAAGGTTCTCCATCTTCTTTTTCAAATTGGCGGCGGTTGCTTTTTGGTGGGAAAGCCCAAAAATTGAAACCGGCTTGGATTGCTTGGAACGGGAGGTCGTCATCACCTTGTGCACAATAGCCAAGACCTTCTTCGTGGTATTTGTATTGATCCTTGTTGTTGTAGATGTTGTTCACACGGTCTCCAAAGAGATCAATTTCAAACTTGACTTCATTGTACACCTTGTCGAGGATGGGGCCCGGGGTGGTGTAACCTTTCGCATCAAAGATGGTGTTGTTTCTCTCAATGAAGTTGAAGGTTTTTCCTTGTCGGACGGTGTGGTGGGGCGGTTTTTCTTTGGTGTGGATTTGCTTGATAATGTGGAAGCGGGATTTCCTGTTGGTGAGGGCATTTCGATATGAACCGTGGGAATCTTTTTGGATTGGAGTTGAATTGGAAGGCGTGGGCGAAGAATTTGAGGGAGAACTTGACGATTCTTTTTGTTTACCTTTTCTTGAGCGGCTTGGCGTTGACGGTGCTTCGCTTGGAGTTGAGAAAATGGGAGAAGACGAGTTTTCGTAAGCAGAAACACGTTGAGCTACTAGAGATGATTCTCTTCTTTCCGCGACGGATTGAGCTCGGTTGCGTTGACGGCGGCTCTCCGCAATCTTTCTTCCTCGATTCTCTTCGGGTTCATTCAAATCCTTTACGTTGGTACGTTCTTTCTCTTTATCTCCTTTTTTCGTCATTGTTTGGCGCGTTGCTTATTGCAAGGGCTGTGAGAAAGGCTTTCCACGTCTCACTGTTAATAATCCAGAATTGCTGATGTTCTGTTCGATCCTGTTCAGGAAAGGACTAAATCAAACAATTCCAGGCGCCAGGCGCGAACACGCGCGACTTTGATCCTGACTCTTCTTTCCCCTGCCTACCCCCTGCACAGGATACGCACTGCACCATTTGCTCATGTGATGTCTCTGCTGCTGCACTGTTTCTCTGGGGCCTTTGTGCCAGGGCCTGCTGCGTTGTGGCAGTGCTCTGTGCAGAGAGGCTTTGTCTGTCTGTGATGTTACAACGTCCCACTGCCACATGGTGGTCCTGTGGTGTGCTGCCTGCGCTCGGGAATGCCCTGCTGCACTGTGGCTGCTTCTGGTATCTGGAGTACCTGATCTGAACCTGTGCACGACGTTTGACTGACTGGACATACATACGGCTGCTCCCTTCTGTTGGGACTTGACCGTTGACAAGACTTTTTATATACGTCACCTGGGCTTCTGTGTCCGTTGCTGCACATTTCATATACTGCACCTGGGTATCCATGTCTGTTGCTGGCTGCAGTTAATGGTCCGACGTTGCTCATCGTCTCGTGTATGGCTGCTGCCATTGTTTGGGGTACCCCTTGGTACCTCCTTTTGGGCCTCTGTCTCCTTTGGCCCACGTTGCGCTGCGAGCGTGCCTAATGGCAGAGCCTTTGCCTCCTTTTCCTTTGACTTCGTGATGTCCTGTAAAAGAGTCACAGCGTTCCTGCACACGTCTGGCCGCACTCCCTTCACTGTATCTCGGTCCCTGATCACCCACTTGACGAACTGCTCGTTTATCTCCAGACACCACAGCTGCATGCCACTATCCATTCTGCACCCTGTCCACTCCCACGCACTGCCAACCAGACACCAGAACACCCCTCTCCCCTGTGATCCTCTGCTTTGCGCTTCTCGTATAACCTGACCCTTGTCCCCTCCATCTTCTCCTACCCACACATCCGGTACTCTCCTGGTCCATTTGGATGGATGGATGGATGGATGGATGGATGGATGGATGGATGCGATGGGATGCGATGGGATGCGATGGGATGCGATGGGATGCGATGGGATGCGATGAGATGCGATGGGATGGGATGGGATGGGATGGGATGGGATGGGATGGGATGGGATGGGATGGGATGGGATGGGATGCGATGGGATGCGATGGGATGCGATTGGATGCGATGGGATGCGATGGGATGGGATGCGATGGGATGGGATGGGATGGGATGGGATGGGATGCGATGGGATGGGATGGGATGGGATGGGATGCAATGCAATGGGACCAAATGGGATGGGATGGGACCAGATGGGACAGGGTGAGACCGCGACGCATCCCTTCCCATCCCACCCCATACCATCCCATCCCATCCCATCCCACCCCATCCCATCCCATCCCATCCCATCCCATCCGGGTGGGGGGGCGGGACTGGGGCACAGGTGCGGGACCAGATAGGATCAGATCAGATAGGATAGGATAGGATTGGATTGGATGCATGGATGCCTGGGTGGGTGGCTGGGATGGGGTGGGGTGGGTTGTTGCTGGAGGACCACCGGAATTGCTGACAATTGTTGGTGTGGACAGATGGTGGATTGGTTTATGTATGGGTTTATTAATGGGGGGATGGAGGGGTGGGGTACGTGACTGGATGGGGGGGGGGGAGGGCGTGTTGGGCGGTTGGTGGGTGGATGGGTGGGTGGATGAAATGGGTGGGCTGTGTGGGTGGGTGGATGGGTGGGTGGGTGGGTGGGTGGGTGGGTGAAATGGGTGGGCTGCGTTGGTGGGTGGGTGGGTGGGTACTTGGGCAAGTGGTGCGGCGACTGATCGGCTGACGCACGCACCCGCTTTGCACTCGCCAGCCCAGCGGGACGAGGGACCTGATGTGGTGCGCTGGGGAGCCCGACGGGGGAGGGGGCGCAGTGCAGTGAAGTCACGCAACATTGTGTGCGAAGATCCCTTGGTCACATTTGTCACCCCTGAGTTCGCCCTCAAGGCAGCGGGCAGTCCGTCAGGGTACTTCTGTTGGCACAGCGAGAGGCGCCCATGGCATTGTCACTGAAGAGCTCTTTGTTCTGACGGGTGTTGCTTTGCAGCCTCGTGCCTGGAGAGGGAAGGGTTGGCATTCAACATTTCCGCATCCCACAGCGGGTACTGGGGTGGATTGGTGTGCAAGCACCAGGGCTCTCCTTAAGACGCCAGAATCTTTGTTTTGCTAAGGACAGCCCTTGAGGACAGCCCCCAGGGAGCCAACCGTCTACCGCTGCCAACTGCTGACCGCCACCAACCGCAAACCGCCAACCGCCGCCAACCGCTAACCGTCACCAACCGCCAACTGCCAACCGCCGCCAACTGCCAACCACCACCAACCGCCACCAACCACCAATCGCCAATCGCCATCCTTTGAATTAGAGAGGGTCCCATGACCAGCGTCCCCGTGAACCTTCGTTTCTGTTGGCGTTACGAAGGTCTTCCCCTCCCCCCCCGCACCGCAAGGACAGCCCTGGCGAGCGCGCGCGTGTGCGCGTGCGTGTGTCGTGTTAGGCACACGCCCGGAGCTGATTTGGGGCCGGGGCAGGTCATTGAAACGGATGTCGACCTCCGATCTATGAGCACCGCGTGTCCCTCAGGAGCGGCTGCAGACGCAAGTGTCGCTGATTGGGCTGTACGGGGACAAGCACTACAACCTTCTGTTGGGCAGTGGCAAGGCCGATGTCAACGCCAAAAAGCCCGAAGGACCGGGGGCCGCGGAGCGCCGCTTGCAGGTCGTTGCTCTGGGTCCGCGCCGGCGGTGCGGCGGTGGCATCGACGGGCCCCGGAGCGCTCCGGCGCGGGTGCGGGTGCCCCATGGCAATGGGCCTGTGAAATATCGGTTGGCAGATATGTGACAGCACGTGCCCCCGGGGGCAGGCTTTTGCTTGAAAGGAAGGGGGACCATCGGGGCAGTCCCAGAGCGGTTGTAGAGCGGTCACGGGGGATGTGAAAGCGGTTGGGGGGTGGGCGGTTACTGGCGGTTGGAAATGCGGTTGGGGCTGGTGTTGGGGTATGGGAATGCCTTTGGGGTGGAGTCAGGGCCAGAGTGTTCGGGGGGAGCCCCCCCCCCCCTCCCGCTTTAAAGCGATTCGGGGGGGGGGGGGCTCGGTTTCCACATGCGACCCCCCCTCCTCCTTTTGCCGCCCAAGGCAAACAACCTGGTACCGAGGCCTTGTGCCAACCCCCCCTTCCCTTTTTGCCGTGCGGGTCCAGGCAGTCTCAAAGGGTGGCCGGGTTTGGCCCACAGTAAATGTGGCGCCGAAGGTGCGTGGTTGCGTGTTGCAGTGGGGTCATTGGTGTTGCCCCCCCCCCCCCTGTGACATGCACGTTGCTGGTTGTGGTGAGCACCTCCCGGCCTGGGGTCTTCGTGATGACCGCATCCCGGGAACCCCCTCGATGCGCTGATTCCAAATCTTCCAAATTTGCCGAATTTTGGGTCCGGGTCACCTCCGGGGCCCGGGTCAGTCCTGGTGGGATTTTGGAGGGCCCGTCAATTGAGCCTTTTTTGGGCGGGGGGGGGGGGGGGGGCTAGCCAGAGGGCCTCCTCAAAGCCCACGAGTTGAAAACCCGCCCGACCCCGGGAGGGGCAGGAGGAGGCACCCGTGCCACCGCACTCCAGTGCTGGCTTCCTCACTTCCGGTGTGACGGTTGGGCGCCCCATGTGTCATATCGCCAGCAGCAAAGGACCCCCACGGGTCTTCCAATGACCAATTTGTGGTCTGGATGAGTCTCAGTTCCGCGATACCCCCGACCGTCCGGCGTGGATTGGCCTGAGGCGCCGCTGGGGCCGCCGTCTGAGGGTCAAGCCTTGAGGACCCCCCCCACTCAGACACGCACTAGAAAAAAAAAAGGAAGGAGGAGGTAACCCCCAACACCCCCCCCCCCCTCCTCCCCTTCAAAGTCACCTGAAAAAATTCTCTTTGGCGCCTTTGGCGCCCATTTCCTGTGTGCTCCTCAGGGTCATGTTCAGGTGTGTGACTGAGCTGTTCACATTGAACAATGAAAATGGACTGTCGTGAATTGATACGCTCTTATTGTGGTCGCAGATTTTGTCACAAATGTATTGCTTTGGGTTTACCTTTGCACTGTGACTTTTGCTGACAAGGAGGAGGGTCAATCAAGTATGGGCTTTTGTTGTGCAAGAAAAACTTCCGGCGCCTTTGGCGCCAAATATGTTGAGTCCTGTTGGCAGGGAGGAGGGTCAGCCCCCCCCCCCCCCGCAGACCCCCCCCCCTCCGTTCCAATGCGTGTCTGCCCCCCCCTGCCACAGCCTCGCCCCGGCACCTCCGCATGCGTCGCGTAGGCCATGGAGATCAAATCCGCGGCGATGGCCAAGCACCGGCCCTGCGGCGATGCAGACCAAGTCCAGGCCCTATGTGACCAGGGTGTGTGGCGTTGGGCACCCGCGGCTGCCCGCGGTCGAGAGGACGGTCGGGGGAAACACGCGGTAGTGTACGGGGCCCTGAACGTGCCCACACTCTTTTCGAGACCTTTTTCGACGGCTTGTTTCTGTGAGTGCACCCCAAATGGGACCACTGCCCGGACTCGCCGCGATGGGCTCAGGGGCCCTGTGAGTCATGGTGGACGGGGTCGGGCCAGGGGTGCATTAGAAGGCAAGGGACCTCAGAGGCGGCGCCAGAAGCGGTTCCTGTGAAGCATACCTGCAAATGAAGTGCATGAAAACGTGCAGCAGGCTTGGTGCCGGGCTCAGGGTAGGGGCACTGCAAAGGGCTGGGCACTGCCCCTTGATCCCCCCCCCCCCCCAAAAAGTACCCAGACCCTCCCCCGTTATTGGTCTGGCTATGGAGCGCATTTGAGTTCAGTGCAGGACCCCGCAACAGCCACACTGTGAGCCGGGGCAAATTTTTCCTCAAGTTTTGGCAAGGGCGGGGCGATTGAAATATTGACACTCAACCATGTGCAAAAACATTTGGGGTCTGGAGGGGGGGGGGAAGATGGGTTGGCCGGTCAGTCGCCCAGGTCCCGGGGGGGGGGGGGGGGGGCAACATACATACCTCAAAATGATCCCCATGACGCGCTGATCATTTTGAACATACACAAGTGGGGTCAAAAAAAATTCGAAAAAAATTGCCCATCAGCTAAGGTCCGACCCGGGTTTTTGTGTTCCTTCCCATTGTTGAACTCTCAAAAAAATTCTGAGTATTTTGAGTATAGACACATAGAGTAAAAAAAAACTTCCCCTGGGCAGGCGGTTGGAGGAGGTTGCCAAAGCGGTTCGGGGCGGTTACTGGCGGTTACAAATGCCATTGCAGGTGGCACTTGGCGTCAGGGAGACAGTGGCTGGGCATAGGCTGGGTCCCCTGGAGGGGGGGGGGTACCTCCTCCGCTTCCGATGCACTTTTGGGTGGGACCCAATCCTCATGGGCCCATCCTCCCACCGCATTTCCAGGCCCTTGACCCTTGAGCCTTGAGCCTTGAGCCTGCCGGAGAATATGTCTGCCCCCTCCAAAAGGCGCTGACATGTTCGCCGTGCGTTGTCCCTTCTGATTTGGCCGGGATGGACACCTGATGTCGGGCGCGGCCGGAAGTTTGTCGATCTGGACCCGCCTGCAGCCCTGGAAATGGGGACAACGTGACCCGGCGGTAAAGCGCTGAGCCAAGAAGCCCAACCCCCGGGAGCAGCACGATGGGCCAATGGGACATTCAGTGGCCAGTCGCACATGAAGGGCACTGCGATGGCGATGAAGGCCGTGCGAAGGCGGGCACGGCTGGAGCGCAGTGGCGGGTCCACGCTCGACCTTTTGAGACCCCCCCCCTGCCCCCCCTGACATGCCCACGTCATGTGCAGGTCTGGCGGCGTTTGGCCGGTGGGCCAAGCTGTCCCACGTCGTGGCCGTCCTGAGGGTGACCATCGCCTCGAATCCACAGCGCCAGTCTGCGGCCCATGAACTCATGTTTCAGGTCGGGACCTCTTTGTCGTGCCCCGGGACCCCCCCCTTTAAGTGGGCGCACCGTGCGCTGTGCGAAAAGTGGGCCATTTTGGACCCGTTTTCCCACGATGGCCACGGCGACCGCAGTCACTACTGCACTCCCCGGCACGGGACATCTCAGTTTCTTACCCAGTCCAAGACCTCAGACAAAGCCACGTTTCACACTGAAAACGCCGGATTGCGTTCCAAATCTGCTGTTGTTGCCCCGCGGACGTATGCCTTCCGCCGCGGTGCCGGTGGTGGGCGGTCCGCAGGGCGGTCACGGGACACCGGACTTACGGATGGGGCGCTGTGCCCGCGCTGTGTGGACACCCCTCATTGAGGCATCGGTGGAGGGAGTCGGGCTCTGAAGGGGCGGAAGTGGTGGCGCAGGGGGGGGGCTCGACCAGGGGCCGCTGCGGAGCCGTAAAGCGCCGGATGTCGTATTTGGCGGTTACACGACGGTTGGCAGCGGTTAGGGCTGTGCCGTGGGAGGGGGGGGCAGTGGCCTTCCACACGCTCGTGCGCCGTGCAGTTCGTCAAGCTGGCCGCTGCGTCGGACGCAACGCGGTGCAAAGACCCCGAGGAAGTGCCCATCATCAAGGCCACAAATCTGCATTTGGCCATTCTCGCGAAATGTCTGGCAGGTGTGGAGCGCGCGACGCGTGTGCCTGTGCGTGCACCCGTGCTGTCTGTAACGACCCCGGGCGTGGTTTGTTGAACGACAGAAGGCCAGGGAAGTATTAGAATTGCCGTAGACTGTAGGAGGAGGGGGGGGGTAACCCCCTCTGGACCCCCCCCCCCCGACCAACGTGACCATTGTGGGAAACAACGAAATTTACAATCGGGAAAATCTTGTTGGACCATTTTTGGAACACCAAACTTTGGGTTCCAGACCCCCCCCCCCTCCCCCACTGCTAATCCTTCTCTGCGGAAGGCCCCGGGCCTTCTGTAATAAGAGGAGGGGGGGGTAACCCCCCCGGGACCCCCCCCCCCCCAGCCCAAAGGGACGATTGTGGGAAAGAACGAAATCTACGGTTGGGAAAATCTGTTCGTGCCATTTTTGGCACACAAAATTTTGGGTCCCATCCCCCCCTCCCCCCTTCCCCCCCCCCCTTCTAATACCTTTCTGCCCCCCCCCCCCCCTCTGTTTTGCCTGCGGTACGTGAGCTCAGCATTTAGTTGACAGACAGATCCGGTGGTGACTGCTTCGCGGTGGTCAGCGACGTGCCGCTGCCTGGCCTCGGTGTGCGCACATGTCGATGGCCTGCCCACTGGAATCTTCGCGCCCCATGCCCTCGTGATAGAAAGGTGCCCATGGTCTTCCAGGCCACCCACAAGCCATGTTTCTTTTGGCGGTTTGTGCTGATGGCCTCTTGCACACACGTGCGATAGCCCAGAGCTCCTTTGGGGGGGGGTTGGGGGAGTGTTGGCAGGGGCCGGGGATGCCATGTTCCCGCCGCGGGTGTTCCCGGGGTGTTCGCATCAGCTGCGGGTGGGTCCTACCCTGTCCTGCTGATGACCACATCGAATGCGTGCATGTCTGGCCGCGTCAGACGGGGTGCTACCCAGCCACACATCACATGTGGGTGGGTCTGACCCGGTCGCTCTTCAGATGTGCTTTGCGGCGTGTTGGGCTGTGTATGTCGCCCTCCCCTCCCCCCTCCGCCGGGATTCTGAGGGCGTTGAGCTGGCAACCCCTGGATGCCACACGGGTCACCAAATGCTATATATTCCTGGATCCTCCCCACTGACTGGTGCAGTGCCCCCCCCCCCCCTCCGCCGGGATTCTGAGGGCATTGAGCTGGCGAGCCCTGGATGCCACACGGGTCACCAAATGCTACATATTCCTGGATCCTCCCCACTGACTGGTGCAGTGCCTCCCCCGCCCCCACCGTATTTTATTTCCGCTCCTTTTGAAGTAATGTGCCTTTTTGAGTGGTTGCAATCCAGACCAAAGGTTCCACCGACCCCTTCCGCTGAGCTCACCTTAATTAGGTCCCCCCAACCCGCCCCACCCTTGGGCCCCTTCGATGTGCGACCGGATAGGACTCACCCACATCTGCTTTTGAGAACCACCGGGGCCCAGCCCAGTCCCATCACGTCGGAGTGTGTGGGCGCTGGAGGCAGGCTTCGTCCCATGCGCCCTTTCACTTCGCCCTCACTCCCGCGTACGTCCCCCTGTAGCACAGCCCAAGCACGGCCCCATCTCCGCCCTCTGTCTCAGGAATCCGCAAGGGCTCCAACAAACCGCCGTTCCGCGAGAGCAAACTGACGCTGCTGCTGATGGACGCCCTGAGCTCGAACCCCCAGTGCCTCGTGATCCTCCACTGCCCACGGCAGGCGTCCGCAGACGATCTCAAAGCGCTGGGGTGTGCCTGGTTGCGGTGTTGAAGGGCCTTGGGCAGTCGTGGCACAGCGCTGAAGGGCCAGGGGCAGCCTTGCATTAGAACGGCCGACTAGCCCCCCCCCCCCCCCATCGCGGGACGAACGAAATTTACAATCGGGAAAATCTGAATGGGGCCTTTTTGGTTCCCAAACTTTTAGGTCCCAGACTCTCGTCCCCCCCTCTCTTCTAATGTTAGCCTGGCCATGGGTGCCTCACCCAAGGCATGCGTCCCTGTTCATGCGTAGTGCCTTGGCATTTGGTAAGGGAGAGCTCTGCAAACTGCATGAAACCCAGGGCTGTCCTTGCGGGAACGTAATGTCCCCCCCTGACTTTTTTTTTTTCACTGAGGACAGCCTACGATTATCGGTCGCAGGATTCGGTTAACGGATGGCGGTTGACACTCAACCGACGGAGGCTGGGGCTTAACCGACGGCAGTTGATGGCCAACCGACTGCAATAGTCGTCGGCTGGCCCTCCACAGAGGCCCGAGCATACCGCACGCTGGCAGGTCTTTTATAGGAAACCCTCGCCTAGCTGGAGCCGTCCGGAGTTGGGGACAGGGGTGTGGATTCAAGGATACCGCCCTCTCCCACCTCCAGCTGGCTCCCTCCTTCTGCTGGCTTGCATCTCAGCCTGTGCAGGGCGAAAGGACATCATCAGACGGGTGCTGTTACCTTGGCTGAAGTGGCGGTGGAAAACTCTGCCGCAGTCCCCGCTGGCAGCCAAGGGGTTGGAACGGCGGCCAGCTTCCCTACGTACGCGTCCCCGTAGGTCAGGGTGCACCGAGTCTGCGGCGTTAGCGCTTGCCCGCCGCTTTGGCCGTGTGGATCACTCCGCGGGCGTTATTTCTGCGGGGCCAGGGCAAATGAGCATTTGCGTATGGGGCTTTGTTTCCTGACATCCAGGACAAACCTTAAGTTAGGGGGAGGGCAAGGGGAGGTAAAGGGAGCCTGCGATGGACCAAGGCAACCTGAAAATTGCTCTGCGGGGGGGGGGGGGGGGGGGCTGACATGGACGCCCGCCGAAGGAGGGGGGGGGGGTTGGAGAAATGGGGTTCCGTGTCGGGCCCTTTGTTTTGTGTAAGAACGGATGTTGGCGGCGAAGGCGCAGGAACACAAAATTTTTGGCCCGAAAATGTTTTTTCCACCAATAATTCCCCCCCCCACCACATTTGAGTAGTCAAAGAGATCAGCGCGACGTGGGTATCATTTTGAGCCATAGATGTTGGGTTGACCCCCCCCCCCCAGGCACGGCAGGTCGGGCACCCCTGCCCTGAACCCCCCCTCCCGTCACGGCGGCCAAGGAGGGGGGGCGGGGGGTTGGGAAAATGGGCCTCCGTGTCACCCCCCCCCCCGCAGAGCAATTTTCTTCCCGCCCAACGCTTGGCCTTGGGGGCATGTACCCCCCAAATTGCCCCACCTGGACCCCCCCCCCCCCAAACGAACCCTCCCGGACCCCCCCGCCCGGCAAAGTCCCCCCCCGACCCCCCCCTCCCCCAACATGGCCTTCGGCCAATGGTTAGTTTTGGGGGGGCTAGTGGTGTCCAGAACCGAGGAGTCGCCTCCCCCATGGGGCAAACTGATGTCTGCGGGTGTGCTGGCCATTGTTGTGTGTGCACGGCTGGAGCCGCAGCACCCGGGCGTGACCACAGCCACTGGGGAGCTGATTGCACAGGACCTCGCAGGGCCTGTGGCCCGCACACAGGACAGAGGGGATCAGCACATGATCGCCACATGATCAGCACATGGCCAGGGCTCCATCGCATGGCACTGCACAGAGAGACCTGGTGCGCAAATGACACCTCCGATGAACGAGAACCCGCTATTTTGTGGCCTGGGGGGTGGGTGCCGGCGCCGTCCAGGGGTTTTCGCTGTAACGTGGTACCCCAGACCCCCTTGCGCATGCACGGCATTGTCTAAGCACGGGGTGGGTGCTGAACCGCCGTTTTGAGGAAATTTTGGGACTGCTGTTTTTGTGGTCCAGAATGGAGGATTGGGCGTTTGTAGAGCATTTGCTCAGGGAAAGATGGGCTCAGTCATGTCTGTGATGGTGCATTCTGTTCATAACAGCATTGTACTACACATGGGAACCCCATGCTGCTTGTTCTGATGTGATTTTCAGCCACGGCTAACAATGTTATTCCCGGTCTGGCTGCCACATGTGTCACGGGCATGCACGGCCTTGTCTAAGCACGGGGTGGGCATTGAACCGCCGTTTTGGCCTGACTTCTGGGACTGCGGCCGTGCTTGCGCAAGGGGGGGGGTATGTTCAATTATGTTACAACACGTTTTACCGTGTTTTGAGCCGTTTTGCGGAACTGCGTTGAACCACGTGAAGCCATGTTACATCACGTTTCATTCGATTTTCGCTTTGCTTAATTTTTGTGTCGGGCCCCTTTCTCTCCCTGTGGCAGGTTTCCATCCCCAGGACAGGAGACCATTTCCACACACCCACACCAGAACACTGCGGAATTCAGTTCCCACATCCGCTCCGTTGGCACACCCGACCGAGGGAGGGGAAGGGAGTAGTGAGGGAAGGAAGGAAGTACCAGCCGAGCAAGGCACCAGGCGGTAAGAGGCCGGTGGGCACCGCCACCGACTGAGGGAGAGGATTGGTGGGCAGGCCAAGGGTCAGGGGCAACGACCTGTCAGCCCCACGGAGAACTCATGCCAAGCCAACCCAAACACACTACTGACGGGCACCGCGAAGACCAATGGACAACTGCCGAACTCAGCGTTTTCACAATTTGTTGGATCAATGGTGTTGCTTGGACAAGGGGGGGGGGGCTTGCAGGGGAGGGGGAGGGCTGGCATCAGGCCAGAATGGATTGCTGTATGGATGGCACCGTTATGACAGACAGACCCGCGCCCGCGCGTACACACAGACTTCAAAAGGGAACGGGGCATGCGCATGCGGGGGTGTGGTAGGAGCATGTGCATTCACTGTGCATAGTCTCCATGTCGTGCTGAGAGGGAGGAAGGGCCTCGCAGGGCGGAGGTCCAAACATCGCTGCAGTGCGGACGGAGCTGTAGAGTGGCGGTGTATGATAGCGAACGCTAGGATGTTTGTTTTGGAAAAGGTCCTGGGCGTCAAACACATGCACCGGCATGTGTCCACAGGTACGCGCAGCAGTTGACGCATGTCCAGTCTCCCGTCAGCCAGAAACGCAGAGTGTCGATCCAAAGCAGGCGCAGAGAACTGGCCCACCACCGAGAGCTGTTCGGCGACTGGTACTGAGATATTGGGGGTTGGGGTGATTGAGGCAGGCCGGCCTCCACTCCGCCCCCCCTTCCCACCCCCACCGCGCCCCACTCTTATCTTATTCTTAGGCTCTACCCCCGGCTCATTAAGAGCATCCCCTGAACTTCGCAGTCTGGAAATGACTGAAGGTGAGGCCGCCGGTGCTGGCAGGGGGAGTGGAACGCCATGGATGCTGCAGTGCTGGGCAGTGGGATAGACATCTGTCTACTTCCACCCACAGGCTGCACTCCTGCCCCCCCACCCCCCCGCCCCTCCCCCCTCCCCCCCGCCCCAACAACAAATCACGCCCATCAACAAAAAGCAGGCCACACAAAACACATGGCACTGCACACCAGGTGTACAGGGCTACACGGCCCACCAGCCTTTATGGCACCTCCCCCCTTTTCCCTTCCCACTCATCCCCCATCCCCATCAAATGACCCCATCAACGACAACAGTCACACCAGAACTGCGGCACAGGACACTGGGTGTATGCCCCACCAGTCTTTGTAGACCCCCCCCCCCGAGCACTAGACACGTACTACACGGTACCCTGCCCGCCTTTACGGAACACACCTCCTTCGTCAGGGACCCAGGGGGTTGATGGACTCGGGGGCCTTCATTTCCCCGTCAGGGACCGCCATGGCCAGGGGAATCACACCTGCCCTTTACAACTCATGTCCCCCTGGTGCCCTCCCGAGCTGCACGGCCCTTCCTTGTATTGTTATGTTACCCAAGGATGTTGTCCGCCTCCGGTGGGAGGGTAGCCACGTTGGCACAGTGGCCTCGAGTAAGAAAAAGTGCTTTTCCATTGCTCTGAGGCATACTCTAGTTGTATTAGAGATGCACTGAGCATCCATGCATTTTTATCTTAGTATTGGTCCAACCAAAAGTGGTGATAACACAGTTTGACCTATGGAACCAAACACCCAATCAGGATATGGAGTGGACCCCTTAATCCCCTTTCAATGTGAAGCTATTCATCTTTTCCTGAGTTGACTGAGCACTGACATACCTAAAGTAGAGCCTATGAATTTATCTATGCTTTTCCATGAATTCTTAGCTATCCTAGTGGTATGCACCCTAGGGGGCTGGGCACCTCTTTTTGAGAGGTCCTGGGTTCAATTCCTGGTCAGCCTAGCTAAGTAGGAAGATCCCATGTGACATGGCAGTGACCTCATCGCCACATACCCTGCCACCTCAGCACATATGGGACCCAAAACAAAGAGTGCACATCTCCTGAGATGGCACTATGGAGAGAGAGTGATCCTGAGGCAGTTTTCTAACTCTTTTCCAAAAACATTTCAGCTATCTTTGTGAATATGCATTCATTTGTGACCTGAGTTGCAGTTTCTGTGAATATCCAATCAGCTTTCACTGTTTACACTGCAGCCCTTCATGCTTTGATCCTGAATCCTCTTCTCCTTGCATACTTCTGGCTTGGGTTATCCTGGATTGACTCTATTGACTCTATTTCTGCAAACAAAAGGTTTTCTTCATCCAAAACAAGCAGCAGGAAACCCTACAGCAACAGCAAGCAGCAGGAGAAGCAAAAACACAGTGCTGAAAACACTATAAACTTTTCTGGTAGCAAGAGGCAGCCTGTCTCTGCGCACCGGCAGCAACCCCGTGCCGTACATCCAGTGCGCCGAGTACGGGCAAATATAAGCTGAAGGGTGAAAGAAGATGGACCCAGGAAGAGTGGACGCCGACGTGAAGACAGCGCCAGCGCCTGAGGCACCGGCAAGGCCGGCGCCTGGCGCTGTACCTTCGGCGGAGCCCTTACATGGGCCAGTGGATACGGCGGAGGACTCCCTGGATGGCCTCCAGACGGCCTTCGGGGCCCTGTCGGTCGAGGAAGTGGTCTCTCAGCCTCAGCCTGTGAAGAGGAAGAGAGAGAACGAGAGCGAGAAGGATGCTGGAGAAGGATCAGACGAAGGAGAGGAACACGGGCAAGACCCGACGCATGACCCTACCTTCGAAGGCGCACCAAGCGCTTCTGGCCTCCACGCATCACCCTCTCCCATAACCACCACATTCCCAGCCGCAGCAACATCCACTTCCACAACCAACCCGCCTATGGCAGAGGGCACAGGCTTTACTGGCATGCCTCCCTACCCCGCCTATGGTATGGGCCCACCTACCACTGCGCTCCATGAGGCAACTACTGCCAGTGAGCCGGTGGCTTCCAGCTCTGCGCCGCGATGGTATGCGGCTGACTATCCCCATCCACTCCACGCCACTGGAACCTATATGGATGTTCCCGGGTATGCTCCTGGGTATGCACCTGGGTATGCACCCTTGAGTGGGTTGAGGAGAGGACCAGAGTCTCTGGGAGGCAGGAGTAGAGGATCGGGAAGATCCTCCAACAGGTCCCTGACGCGGTCGGAGATCAACGAGGTGCTCCGAGGAGCCACTTCAAAAATCGTGGGCGACCTCACGCAAGAGATCAGGGAGAAACTGGAGCCCCTGATGATCCCGTCCCATGCGTCACCTACGACGGTGGGAATGTCACCCCACCGAGTACAGGCTAACCACCTGGCGGCAGGGTTGACAAATACCCTGGGGAGCCTGAGGAGCCGACCGATGCCGACTCCTGCAGCAATACCGAGAAGTCCATTCGTCCCGAGAACGGCCCAGCCGCCCTACAGCCACGTGACGAACTCGACGAGGGCCGAGCTGGACCAGCTGGGGCTGACAGCCTTAAGGGCTATGGTGGACGTAGAGCCTTATGGCTCTAGTGGTCTTGGCGGAGACCCCTCCGATGACGAGCCGCCGTCGATGGATTCTTCTTCGCCCTCAGATGACGAGGACCCTGAGGACCCCGAGGACCCCAAGGGTAAGAAGAAGAAGAAGAAGAAGAAGAAGACCCGACGCCCTGAAGGACGCCGAGCTCAGGAGGCGAAGGCTATTGCCACCTCCAAGATAGTGGTGAACCTGCCTGAGTTCACAGGCAAGGACCTCAGCGAGTTCGCTGAGAACTTTGGCCGGTTCCTACGACTGACCGGCCAAACCCACGCGAGTGGGCGAGTGAAGTGCAATCTGCTCCTGCAGTGCTGCAAGACCAAGTACCTGGAGAAGCAGGTCAGGCAGATCGTGACTAACTCCGCCACCTTTGCCGATGTGTTGGTTGCCCTGGAGAGGCAGTACCCGACCTACGAGACCGACCTCTCCATCAGGGCCGAGATCCAGAACCTGCCCGTGCTGCCCAACAACCCCAAACCTGGCAGGGTCTCCGAGCTGTTGGCTGACCTGGATCACTGGGCTGGACGACTGACGCCCGGTTCCTACAGCAGCGACGACCTGCTGTTCTGGTTGTGCGCCAAGCTCCCCCGAGAGCTATGGGACGAGTGCCGTTTTACGGCTGAGCGCAAGGCTAGATCCCTCCGCTACGAGGATCTATGCGTGCTGCTCCTGGAGATGGCGCTGGAGAAGGAGAGCGACCAGCACCTGAACAACTACCGTCCTGGTGGTGGAGGTTCGGGAGGCAAAGGGTACCAAGGGTCCCGACCTGGGCAGGGGACTACCCCCAAACACGCCCACGCCCGCACCATGGAGAACGTGAAGGAGCTATTCTGGTGTGATGCCAGAGACGAGCAGGGCCACCTGCAGCACGCCTCTGACTGCTAGCAGCGAGACTGCTTCGTAGTTCAGGGGAAGCAGCAGGAAAAGAACACCGGCGCCAAAGCGAAGCTGCCGGATCATTACCGCTGCACCATCACGTGTGCATTCTGCGGTAAGCGGAAGCACTACGAGGATGATTGCTACCAAAAGCAACGCCTATCGGCGAAGCTTAAGGGGGAAGATCCTGGCAAAGGCTCAGGCAAAGGTGGAGGCAAGGCCAAAGGCAACGACTCCGGCAAGGGCAAGTCGAAAGGACGTGGTCAAGGTGGTCAAGACAAGGGTCAAGGTGGACGAGGAGGAGGCGCTAACCGCCAGCCCGACAACAAGAACAAGGACAAGAACGGAGGCAACCCCAACCCTAATCCAGGGGGGAACTCCGAGCCCTCTGGAGGGCAGACTGGTCCTACCACACGCTCACAGACGCAGGCCCAGCAAGAACAAGGAGCCAAGCGTGAGCATGAAGGTGGTGACGACGGCAACGCTAAGAAGAGGAGCCGTTTCATGAGGATGGCCCGCAAGTTGCGGAACAAGGGGTTCGAGGTGACCTGTCCCGCAGAGTTCTGACGGGGACGCTCTGGTGGCACCCAAGACCTGGTGTTTTGGGTACGTATCCGACTAGGGGGACGTGAATACCTGGGGGTACTGGATACTGGCGCCACAATATCTATAGTGGCCAAGAAAATTTTACCTTGTGGGAGCCTGAAGAACACCATGACCACCGCCGCTATATGCATGGGGGATGGACATGTGGTGCACAGCTGCGGGGACTGTGAAGTGGAGGTACCTATGGGCTCCAGGACTATCGCCCATCGGTTCTATGTGATGGACACTGATGCCTTCGACTTTGTACTGGGGACTGACTTCTTCGTGCAGCACTCCCAGATACAATCCCTGATGTTGCAAGCGCCCTACCTCCTTTACGTGGACCACGGCAGTGGCAGAGAGTCTGTGCCACTGGAGCAGTCGGAACATACCTCGAGTTACCTGAGGCTATCGAAGGAGGAGCCCCCTAACATGATGGCGGCCTCCAAAACTGAGGACTATCAACTATTGGGGGAAGTCCTAGACCAAGGTCTGAAGGAGTTGGGTTACTCTCGAGAAGACCTAAGTGTGGAGTTGTTCGCCAGCGACAAGCAACATGTACTGGACCTTTACTGCAGCAAGGGTAAGAACTGCAGCTACAAATTTTACTGGCCCTCTTTCGGGATGGCCTATGGGAACCCCAGATTCAGTGAACTGGGGAAGGTGCTGACCAAGGTGGCCTTGGAACGTTCCCGTATGGTCCTGTGTTCCCCCGATTGGGGAGCCCATGGGGGCAACGAGTACTGGCGAAACCTCCTGGACAGGCTGACTATCAGCTCTGTACGTTTGCCTGATGAGGCCATCTACGTGCCTCTGAGACGCAAGACGCCTATTGGGAAGCCCGGATGGGGGAGTATGCTCAGCGTGGTGGACGGAAGTCTTACCACCATTCCATGGGAGGACCTGGACCCGACTCTGGTCCAGGCCATACAACGAGAAAGCGATGGACTCGCCTTGGGTGACTGGAAGGATCGCCTACGACCTCAAGATGCTGTTGAGACTACACCCGGAGGAGATGAGTACATCGTGACTGACACCAACGCCCCCAACTCTCCCTGCCGTGTACCTGTTCTTGATGGAGTCTCTGAGTGTGGACTATCTCAGCTACCTAGCTCTATCCACTCAGAAGACGAAACTGAGCACGACGCCTTCTTCGTGCAGACCTGTGTGGAGGAAGTGGAGAACGCCGAGTACGTCGCCCCACTAAAGCCCCTACTCTCCATGAGGGTGGAAGATCCCGTGGACGAGGAGCTGGACCCTCGATCCAGGCTCAGGGAGTATGTGGATTCCAAGAGGAAGTTGGTGGCGAAAAAGCTATGCTACGCGAAGCCTACCCGCAGCTCGTGGCCACTGAAGCAAGGACGTATGGGAGGGCTATCCCAATTGAAGGAGGACCTCGAACAGAAGATCACCACCTGGCAAAGGGAGGTAGACCTTAAGCTCATGAAGACTGTGTGGGGCGCCCATGTGAGGACCCCAGAGGAGGACGACCTCTCGGAGGAATGTGTATGTGAACCCCCTCGAGCGTGCCTATGTTGCCATCGTCCACCGGAGATGGTTGAGCAAGACCTTCTATATGCCTACCAAGGGCTGAAGGATGCTTCCGCGGGCGAAGAGTCGGTGGAGGACCACCTCCCGACGTCTATTCAAGGGGCAAGCAACTTACACTCCGACGAGGACATGGAGGACAAGATCAAGGTATTGGACCCGCGGGTACAGAAGCTTATAAGGACCTATCTGGAGGTGTTCGGAGAACTACCCCCTCCAGCCTCATGTGACAAGCTGGTACAGATGGACCTCAAGCTGAAACCCGAGTTCGTGGGTCACAAGATCCGGAGGAGACCCTATCCAGCTCCTAAAGAGCAGGCCGACGAGATTGAGCGACAGATACAAGAGTGTATCGACGCTGGCCTAGTCCTGGAGTACAAGGACGGGGACTACCCCCTACACTGCAGCCCCTGTTTCCTGGTGGCTAAACCTGGGTCTACAGCCAAACGGCTGGTAGTGGACTATGGAGAGCTGAACAAGAAGACGTTGAACCACTCAGGGTCCATTCCCAATATGGAGTCTACCCTGGAGAAGATAGCCTCCTGTCGCTACAAGACCAAGATGGACAAGCGAAGTGGATTCTGGCAAGTGGACCTGACACCCAACGCGCAGGAACTACTGGCCTTCATCACCCCTCAGGGGAGGGTATTCAAGTGGAGGGTCATGCCGTTTGGCGTGGCTAACGCACCCGCTCTGTTCCAAGAGCTGATGAACAAGATCTTGTCCATCCTCCGAAGGAGACCTAAGGTGCAGGAGCTCATATCCCGTCGGGCCCAGATGGAGGCTCACATCGACGATGTATGCCTCGGGACCAATACCCAGGAGGATCAGCTCATCCTCTTGGGTGAGTTCTTTGCGGTCTGCCAGGAGAACCACACACGACTCAAGCTGGAGAAGTCTGAGTTCATGCAGGAGACCATGCAGTACCTGGGGTTTGACGTTGGCTATGGGTGGTGGACCCCAGCGGCCTCTAAGGCCAAACCCCTGATGGATGCCAAGGTACGACACGAAGACCCCAAGAAAGGACTTCATGATGTACGCAGTTTCTTGGGGGCGTGCAACTTCTATCGCCGCCACATCAAGAACTTCACCTATACCAGCGCCGTACTGACGGACTTGATCAAGAAGAGTACTACTTGGCGCTGGGGCCCACAAGAGCAACAAGCGTTTGACGAGCTCAAAGACAAGGTAGCCAACGCTAAGTGCTTGGGCGTGCCTAGGGCACAAAGGGGGATTATCCTGGGGACCGACGCCAGCAATGTGGGCGGTGGTGGAACGTTGTTCCAATGGCAAGCACTAGAGAAGGAGGAGTTCGACTCGGCCATTTCCCAATGGGGGACTGAAGGTCTCAACCGGGATGGAACCCTCAAGCACAGCTACCCTGACGACAAGTGGGTCCTAGTACCTCTGGGCCACTGGAACTGGAAGTGGAACCAGGCCAGAGGGAACTACTCCACGTATGAGCAGGAACTGCTCGCGGGTATGCTGGTGCTATCCTCACAAGCACGACTGTTGGGGAGTAACCCTGTGGTCTGGCTGTGCGACCAAGAACCAGTCCGCAGTTTCCAGAAGGGTCCCCCACCTGAGAAGGCCAAGCTACGACGCTGGTGGACCTACCTCAGTCAACTACGGCTGACGGTACACCATATCCAGGGAGTAAAGAACGAATGTGCCGACTATATCAGCCGCAACAACTTCGAGGCCCTGATTGGTGCCCGGTCTGAACCGCTGGCTAAGGAGGCTTTCAGCCGTATGGACGTACACCTGGACCTGAACATGACCATGATACGCCCCCTGGATGGACTCCAGCAATCGGAGTACCTGAAAGAGTTCGGGGATATCTACAAGCGCCTGGAGAAACGCCTTGAACCCCTCCTGGTCAACCAAGACCAGTGGAAGAGGGACAACAGCTACCTATGGCACGAGGACCGTATTGTGGTGCCTAGTGACCGAGTCCCAGCGCTGCTGAAGTGGACCCATGAGTCCAGTGGTCATGTGGGTGCTGACCGTACCCTGAGGCTGTTCAAGCAGTGGTTCCACACTACGTGGACTGACGACCAACTGCGGAAGACACTCCAGCCTATCGTGGACAAGTGCCCGTGCAGGTCCTGTAAACCAGGGGATATCAGGGACAGAGGTCTCTACTCGACCCTGCCCATCCCACACTGTGCCAACAGTGTTCTATACGTGGACTACACGGAGATGCCGAAGTTCGGGGGCTATGACTTCGCCCTCGTGGTAACCTGTGGGTTGACCAGGTTTACCAGGGTGTTCCCATGTACCAAGCACATTACCGGGGAGGAGACTATCAAGATACTCCTGGAAGAGTCGTTTTGTGTCTATCGGGCGCCCAAGGAGATCATCTCCGATGAGGACGTGCGAGTACGCTCAGATACTGGCTGGTACAAGAGGGTCTTGAGATCCCTCAATGTCCAGGTGTCTACGGGGATTCCCTACTCTCACACGAGCAACCCCCTATGTGAGCGACAGATCCGTGTCCTGAAGGAGAACGTACGGATATGGTGCAAAACTGAATGCACCAGAGACTGGGTGAGACTACTCCCCGTCATATCCTTGATGATGAACTCCCAAGAGAGTTCGGCTACTGGAAACTCGCCCCATGAGCTATTCCTGGGACGCCCGGCATGGTTCCTACATGCCCCCTATCCAGAGGACACCCATTCTTCTGTGGGTGAATGGGTCCAAGAGCAACAAGCGAAGGTGGACAAGGCCAAGGCTATGCTCCAGAGAGTGAGGGAGCGTCAGTGGAACAAGAAGAACAAGCACCGTGTACCGGCTACCTACCAAGAGGGGGACTGGGTGCTGGTGCACCACAGTCGACTACCCGCCTGGCCACGCTCTACCAGCGATGACCCATACTTCGGGCCGTACAAGATCCTATCTGTGGATGGACACCGTATCACCGTGCGGTGTTCTCCCCGTCTAGGGGGGACCCTCGTGTGCGCTGCTCAACACCTGAAGCGCTACCATGATCCTGGAGACCTCTGTGGGGAGGAGTGGGAGCTGAACGACGAGGAAATCGCAGCTCTGGACCTACAAGGGGCTGCCAGCCCTATGGAAGTTGAAGGTGAACTCCCCGACATGAACGCCGAGGAGATGGCTAAGGAGGGCTTCTACCTGGTGAAGTCTGTCCTACGCCACCGCTATCGCCAGGGTTGGCGCTTCCTCACCCTCTGGGAAGGGTTTGGAGTCGAAGAGGCCACCTGGGAGCCCTTCTCTGCATTTGTTCTACCTGAGGGACGCCTAAACTCAGTTCTGGTTGACTACTTGTCCCAGAACAACCTTGGGGAGTTGCTGAGGCTCGCTGAGACGCTTGCCTCCAAGACTAAAGCTAGGGAATGAACCTTACCCTTACCTGCCAAAGCGTATGTTTGAGTGTGCTATTCCTAAGGTCCTGAGAGCAAGTCGCAGAAGTGGTGTCCTAATTATACCCAAGTCTGCGCCCTTGCTAAACCTGGAGGGTTGGCTTATTGATGCCACGGGGTACGCCCCGGGTCTCCCCTCCCCTATGCGCCCAATTTCTGTGCTGGCGCAAAACCTTGGGGGAATACCCATCGTACTAATCCAGGTATTGTTTTCCCTACCTATCTGTCTACTACAGGGAGGGGTGGCCAAAAGCTATGAAGGCATGAAAACGCCGTTTTCCTTTGTGGCCAAAACACTGACCTAACCACTGCCACAGCCCACCAACCCTGCTAAAGTTGCAGGAAACGGGTGGGACAGTGACACACGCACTACAGGTCCTACACACCCTACAGTGGCACCATCCTGGTGGGCGAGCACTGGGGCAACTGGCTCAAGCCCCAACTCAGGACTACCACTCCTACACGCACACTCTACTGGGCGTTGCGAAGTCAAAGGTGTCGTCGGTCCTAGCGACCCTCCTGTGAAATGACAAGAGAACACAGCGCTGCTAAGCAACTGTGGCCTAACAGGGGACGCCACAACGCGTTTCCCCTGCTAGGGCTTGGAGGGAAGGAGTGCTCTCGCGTGCAAGGCGCAGATGTCGGTGAAGTCGGACTCCCTGCTCTGCCACAGGCGGAGCAGAGTTACTTGTTTGTGTGATCTGCGCCCTTGTTTAGCAGGGCATAAAAAAAGGCTGCTGCACCAATCACCCTACCTGCCCACCTGTAAAACAAAGGCAAATGAAAGGGCGTTTGCGGCGGAGGAACCAAGCCACACTCCAGGTATTATACCCTTCTCAGTGTGACCTATAATACACTGTGCGCAAACACGCTGGAGGACCAGCTACCCTTGTCAAGCAAGCAAGCTTAAGGGACTCCTCAGGTTCTCTTAAAGAACGTACCGAGGAGCCCCTGGGTAGCCTAAACAAGGCTTACCGTGCGCACTTCGCGTGGCCTACCCTTTAATGCGTGTGTGCATGCGCGAGTATGCATGAACTTTTTGGGCACACCTGCCCATCTCAGCGCCAATCAAGGACTCCACCAGGGGGTGGCCCCACCTGGGCTTACTCACCTTACCTACCGCTGGGAGAGAGAGCAAGTGAGGGGCGCACGCGAAGAAAGTTGCAATGCACTTGTGTGTATGTCTAATCACCCTGATCTGACCGCTAATCATCTGCAATCTTTTCAATCAATCCCTCTATCGCGTCCTATCGTTGTTAGCGCTGCTACAAGGCTCGTTCACGGAGACACGACACGAGCAATGTGTATGCGGCATACGAGACGAGCATACCTGTAGTTTATACCTGATTCATTGAAGTCTTTTTCGTTGATTGTCGAATTCTTGAATTTTCGAATCTTCTATTAGTGTGGGTGGAATCTGTATGTTTGTTTATTAATGTGTGTCTCGTCATTTTCAAGACTACGTGATACATACGTTTACAATTCCATTATTTCTCCATTTTCCGGCGCTTCGCTAGGAGCCGCTCCTGCGCGCCGCCATTTTATGCATTTTATGAATTTCTGGATTTAAAAAATCCAGAGATGACTATAATTTCTATAAAAATGTGCTTCTGATGCACAATTGGATTCTGCTCAGGTGTGTCGTTTCAGACAAATTCTACGCCGTCATTTGACGGATTTTGGTGTCGTTGCTTCGTTTTTGCGTGGATTCGTCCATAATTCTCCCATTCCTGCCTCTGCAGATACCCACGCGCAGCCTCGCTGAGTAGGCCGTGTTCGGGCCGAAACGCAGGTGCCAGGAGAGACTGAGCAGAACCCAAGACCCCACCAAGGGGAAATTTAATTTTTTTGAGACTCCCTTCGCCCTAAGACAGGTCACAGGTCGCCAGCAGGTTTACGAGAACCCATGCGAGTGTGTATATTGTGTCTTGCGTTTGGGTTGTGTCGACGCTGCGTCTTGGAGGGAGGGATGCATATGCACATGTTTTGGCATGCTCCCAATCTAACCCAACCAAGCCACAGCGGCCCCGGCAGCGCCATGAGCGCTGAGTCTTCTGTAGGATATGATACAATCAGAGCAGCAAAAGGACGCCAGGCATGGTGAGCGCCCATTTTTCAGTGTGAGGGAAACTGTAGGTATTTTAAAGTAGATGTGGAAACCAAGGAAAGGCCAAGTAAAATTCCCTTTTTCCTAAAATGCGACAGTGGTGGCCACCACAGCACAAGGGGGGAGTAAGAAAAAGTGCTTTTCCATTGCTCTGAGGCATACTCTAGTTGTATTAGAGATGCACTGAGCATCCATGCATTTTTATCTTAGTATTGGTCCAACCAAAAGTGGTGATAACACATTTTGACCTATGGAACCAAACACCCAATCAGTATATGGAGTGGACCCCTTAATCCCCTTTCAATGTGAAGCTATTCATCTTTTCCTGAGTTGACTGAGCACTGACATACCTAAAGTAGAGCCTATGAATTTGTCTATGTTTTTCCATGAATTCTTAGCTATCCTAGTGGTATGCACCCTAGGGGGCTGGGCACCTCTTTTTGAGAGGTCCTGGGTTCAATTCCTGGTCAGCCTAGCTAAGTAGGAAGATCTCATGTGACATGGCAGTGACCTCATCGCCACATACCATGCCACCTCAGCACATATGGGACCCAAAAAAAAGAGTGCACATCTCCTGAGATGGCACTATGGAGAGAGAGTGATCCTGAGGCAGTTTTCTAACTCTTTTCCAAAAACATTTCAGCTATCTTTGTGAATATGCATTCATTTGTGACCTGAGTTGCAGTTTCTGTGAATATCCAATCAGCTTTCACTGTTTACACTGCAGCCCTTCATGCTTTGATCCTGAATCCTCTTCTCCTTGCATACTTCTGGCTTGGGTTATCCTGGATTGACTCTATTGACTCTATTTCTGCAAACAAAAGGTTTTCTTCATCCAAAACAAGCAGCAGGAAACCCTACAGCAACAGCAAGCAGCAGGAGAAGCAAAAACACAGTGCTGAAAACACTATAAACTTTTCTCCTCGTGGCACATCCCTGACCCTTCGGCGGTGACCATCAGGGGGTGTGTGGTGGGGGACTCGGGTGGTGGGGCCACCGCATCCCCATCCGAAGGCCCGGCAGAACGGCAGCCGGCGTCCCAGACGGCCCCAACCACCGCCAACCACCGCCATAAAGTTTACGTGTGTGGGGGCAGTGCATACATACATACGATTACGTACGGGTCAGCAAATGGGTATCCGTGGGGGTATCTGTTGGTATTCGTAGGTGTTCATAATTGGTGGAAGAGGTCAAAGCTGACAGAGAAGAGATTAAACGAAAGATGCGAAGACTGAAGAGTTTCTGAGTTTGTATCAAGGGTGGCGTCCGATGTCGCGTGCGCACGTCTTCGGCCTCCCTCTTCTTAAAGCCCGGACCTCGAATTGACTCGAGCCATGCGTCATGGGCGGGGGGGGGGGGGGGCGCGTAGATTGACGAGCAGATGTGTTCCGGGGGTGGGGGCAAGGGGCAGTCACAGGCCTACGACAACACCTCCTCCACAGCACATAGAATGCACCTTGTAAATACTGACCCTCTGCTGTGGGTGGCCTGTTTCCTTGACCAAGTTCCATCAGCTGCACCCACCCGGAGGCCGCCATACAACCGCTCTCAACTGCCGACAGGGGGCTTATACACCGCCGACCGCTGTCTCTTTTGGGGGCGTGGGGTTGATGCAGCGGCTGCTGTCAGATGCAAAGTGACCGCCGGCAGTTCGCGAGCAACGGGCGAGTTGCAATCGTCCTTGAGCAATGCTACGTCAGGCGCAATTGGTGACCCATTGGTCAGGGCATCGATGTTGCAGTTGAATGATGCTGATTCAATGCCCGCTGTCAACTATTTATGTCACCTGCCATGGAGTGGTCAACCTGATGGAAAAATGGTTTGCTCATGCACAAAGCCTGCTACCAGAAGACAAATGCCCACCCCGGGAGAGCGCCTCAACCCCCCGCCTGAACTGTGTATAAGAGGGGGGAGGCGTCTGGGTGGGTGCCTTAATCTTGGGTGGGTGGGTGCCTCAAAACCCCTCCCCCCCTCTTATAAACGATGTTTGCTCCCGATGCCGACGTTACGCGCATTGTTGCTTCGTCCCGCTAATCGACAACCGACGAGCGTGGGCGGCTGTCGCAGCACCCCAAGATCCAATCCCGCCAGGGCCTGTCCCCGCGGTGTATTTCTTAACAGGTCAATACAGCACACCACCGTTTATCTGGGGCACACAACTGGTGACACCACTCGCACTATTGGAGGCCTTTTGTCTACTGACTGTCTTTCATGCAATAGCCGTTCCGCGATGTTTGCTCTGGTGCGGTATCCAAGTTCTTATCGTGTTACAACTGTCAATTGCGCCAACGTCAAGAGGCATTTTTTTTCCTCAGCCACGTCCAGAGAGATCCTGAACATCGTGGGCAGCGGGCACTCCTCAGTCCTTTGCCAGGATTGCTGCACCAGCGCTTTTGTTGAAGAGCTCTGAGAGACATGGGGCATTAGATCGCCTGCAAAATCATGTCTTGTCAGATCAATACATTCACCAGCGCCATGACCAAAACCATCGCCCCAAACTGGCCTTGACGTCGCGGGTTCACGACCGCCGTGAGGACAGCGCAGTCAGGGCCATGTTGGCGATGGAATTCTCTGTAGTCACCGAACGATGACCTGACCTTGACCCATCTCGGTGCCCGCGCGTTGCCCTAGTGCCAGATCCTCCCCAGTGGAGGCCCATGGGAGCTCCCCTCCTTGTGAGGCTTATGAGAGTGTGAACAGGAGACCCAAGGACCCCCAGCAATGGTTTGGGGTCCACCCGAGACCCCAGTGGGGGAGCACAGCATGGCACGCATGGCCCCTGCGCAGCCCTTTTGCTTGCCAAATCATAGCTGCAGCTGGCAGGCCTCCATGAGTTGGCCGTACTCACCTGAAAGCCTGGCCTGTCTCGCCTGAATCAAACCAAAGCATGACCCTGTTCCCTGAAACACGGTGCTCCGGGCAGCACAGCCTGATCCTCTGCAATGGTGACTGGAGATGAAGGCAAACAATGGAGTGGGCTTGCCACTGCACGTGCTTTGCAGCGGGGACGGGGGCTGGTTCAGAAAGTCCCAGTGTACATTGGGTTCGTGTTGTTGCAGGGATTTGGCTTCCCCCTCGTGGAGGTCCTCCCTTTTTTCTTCTTCTTTTTTTTTTTGAGGCGGTGTAAAGTCCAGAAAATGCCTCACTGTTGCCTCACCAGTACCAACCACTGGGTTGTACACAGGACCCAAACCAAAAAACACGGGACAGGGCACCTCCAACTTGATGGAAGGGAGGGGGCGCATCCCATCCTGGTCCCTGACAGGAGGGAGTGGTTGGGGCAGCATGGGATGGGTGTGTTCCGGGCCGGGTGGCTGAAAGCCCAGTGCCCAAGGCCTTGAAAAGTAGATTGTTTCCATCCCCACGATATGGTCCTCAAATTGATTCGTGCAACACACTGATCAATTGGAGGTGTGCATTGTGTGGTTGGAAAAGGCTTTCTTGTACCTTTGGTGCCTGGTTTTCAGTGGCAAAACCTCACCACACCCCACCCCGTTTCTTTTTTGGGGGCGGGGCGCCCCCTTTGGTGGGCCACCCTATATTGGGAGGGGGTCTGGGGCGGGGCGGCATCCCACCCCCTAATAGAAAGTCAGGGTTGCTGGAAAGGTGGAAAATTGAAAATGGGGGGGCTTGGGCCTTGAGGGTTGTGTGTGTGGGGGGGTGGGAACAGGCCCAGGGCTGCAAGCTGGTTTCTTCACTATGTGTGCTGCAGCACGGCTCCAAGGGCTGCAGCCTCATTTTGTTCACTAGATGCGTGCCACACAAGGGCTCCTCCAGCGAGTTCCCAGTTTTTCAAGGCACTGTATGCATGGGGAACATATTGCACATGTGGTATCTTGTGCAAGGCCTTTTTTTTTTCTGTGCAGTGCAGTTTGCATGGTGCTGGTGCACGTCTGTGTGGGTAATTAACACATGCGTTGACGACGAACCGTGCCGAGAAAATCATTCAAAAAAATAAAAACAAGCACAAAGAAAACAAATAAAAAAAAGGTGGGGCCCCATTGGACAGCACATGGGGTAGCTTCACCAAAATGGTGAGGCTGGGAGCCGTGACAACCCTTTTGGTTGTGTAAACTCGGGAGAGCGCCATCGAAATTTCACTGTCGTACTTCGTAATTTTTATCGTAATTTTCGTAATTGCGAGAATCGTAATCTGTACTTGTCCCTGATAGGGTTTGGGCCTAAAAAGTGCCAGGTGTGCTGGAAGCTGTTTTTTTTGGGGGGGGGCAAACCAATGCAATGGGTGCTACATAATGGTGGGGGCTCAGCAGTGCCTCAGATTCCTCTTTTTAGGACCCAAGGGGGCGGAGGGGCAGGGGGGAAGAAAAGGGGTTCCATTGACCAACTGCCCTTGGGACCCCCGTCCAAAGGGGGGGGGTCTGGAAAAGGGGCTCCAAGCCCCCCCCCTTCTTTTGATTTTCCAAAGGCCCAGGTTGGAGCTGGGCATGTACGCATTTTGTTGTGCATTGCAAAGGTGCGCGAGTTTCACAATCCGTTTGATGGATCATCATTGAATTCTCTGAGGTTCTTCCCCGGGTACTTCCCATGCGCACTGCACTGCGCACACATTGTGCAGGAAATCAGAACATGACGTGGTGAAAGGGGCTACTGCGGAAGCAAGCCCCAGCTGGTGGTTGTCATGAACTTCCCCGGATGCACGGACACTGGGGAAAGGCTTACTGGCACAGGAGAGCATGGGCAGTGTGGCGCAAGACGTGTGCACCCGACCGCTAGCAAGTAAATGTTTGTGCCCCAGGCGTGCGCTGGGCATCTTTTTAGGCTGAAATGCCCCAAACCACCACTATCCCAAGCACCATCCAACACTTCCCCACCCTAGGGACCCCGAGGAGGCAGGGGTTATGTAGCCACCCTGATTCCTCCCCACTTTGGGGATGCCAGAAGGGACCTCAGAGAGCTGGGGTTATGTCGCGAATGTGATTCCTCTCCGCTTTCGGGATCTTGAAAAGGCAGGATCCCTCCAAACGTCCAAAGGGTCCAAGGGGGCTCCGGGTTTTCACTTCCGTGGGGGGGGGGGATAGAGCCCCCAAAAACTGGGAGGGGGGGGGTTCGGGAAAAAGGCTCAATTGACAGGCACCATTAATCATCTGTTATGAACTCTGGCGCTAAAGGCGCCCAAAATCACCTCGAAGAGAGCTTGTTAGATCAAGCGCAGGCGCGGGCGTCATATACCCCCCTTTTTTGGGGTCATTTGCGTAGCATACCCCAAGGCATGATATTGGATGTCCAACCCCTTGTAAAATCATTATTTTGCCCAATAAGACCATCCCCCAATGGATTTTTTGATTCTGAGGCCTCTATCCCCTAAAACTGGATATCACTTTTTTGGGGGGTGGGTGGGGGGGGGTGTGGGGGGGGGTCAAAGTTTTTTGCTGAGAAGGCTCCAAGCAGTAGGGAAGCATATCGTTAACACACAACTGCTGGTCGAATGGCAACGCAGCAAGCCGCAGGAATCACGGTCGGCAGTTCGAATCCTGAACGGCCCACTCTTTGCGGCGGCGGCGCCGCCGGCGGCATATTCACCGGACCGGGGTTCGAACCGCCGACCAAAAAGTCCGTAGACAGCTGCATTACCACTCGGCCACTGCGTCATTACTAGGACAAAAGAGTCCCCACTGCTTGGGCCCGTGTCTGCCACTGACAAAAAACCCAAACTGTGTGTTTCTGTCTGACTGACTGCTGGCCTGGCTCAGGGACTGCTTGGCTGACTGTCAACCTCTCTTCGAGGTGCACTGCCGAAGGCAATAGAATTTTTTTGACGATTAAAAATGGTCAAATGTTTTTTTCCACCAAATCTCTGGCAAATAATGACCTTTGTGAACCCCCTGGACGCGCTGATTCCAAAAATCCCATTTTCTTTTTTTGCCGATTTTTCGGTCTGGGTCACCTCCGAGGCCCGGGGGTCAGTCTCGGTAGGATTTTGGGGGTCCTGCCAATTGAGCCCTTTTTGGGGGGGAGGTCTGGCAGGAGGGCTCTGTTGACCCCCCCCCTCCCCCCAAGAAGTGAAAGCCCGCCCGCCCAAGGCTCTTATTAGGGAGCGAGGCCTTTTCAGCGGGGGAGGGGGTGAGTCGTTTGGATGCCCCCGTAAGCTATTTGGCTGCTCCAGCGCCCGGTGTTGCATCCTCACACTTTTCTGGTTGAAGTCCAACGATTCAGCGAAGTGTTCATGGCGTGAGTCGTGTGCAAGTGTGGGGAGGGGCCCTGTTTATACGTCGTGCATAGCTTTCCGTCACCATGTCCCCTCCCATGTCCACTGACGACGCTGCCAAGAGTCTCGCCCGGACATGGGACATCGCAAACAAGGTCGTCTGGTGCCCTGCTGCCCTGCCACGCGGGCTGAGTGACCTTTTGCAGTTGGAAGGTATTGTGCACGTGCCAGGGCCAGGGCCGGGGTTCCCACCTGATGACAGCTCGTTTGGACGTATCTGCAGATCTGTAGCCAGGCATGTGACCGAGGGAAAACTGGTCTATTGTGGAGGATCTTTTCCGGGCTGCAGCAGCCACTGTGCATCCCCTCAAAAAGCATTCACAGCCCTGTATCATGGAATATTCCAACCCCAAAAGGGTCCACATGCCCTGCACTCCCCGAACCTCCTCAGAGTCAGAGTTGCGATGACAGTCCTTAACACTTGATCCTTTCACTTGTCGGTGGTGTCGGCTGCGCACCAGTTCCTATTTTTTGTGCCAACCAATGGCAGGTTGGCCCCCTTTCTATCTTTCCCCCCACAGGTGCACCCCCCAGTGCGCCGCAACCCTGCTTGTGTTCTTCCTTCCTCCCCAGTCTGTGTGTCACCATCCCCACTCCCCCTAAACTTGAATTGGGCTAGCAGTGTTCTTGGCCCTGTGGTGAACGGTGACCAACTATGCCTGAATGTCGTCCCCCCCCTCCCTCTCTGGCACTGATAATGTATGTAATGCAACCCGCTGATTCATCTCAGCCCTCAGTCTTCACACCGCTGTCTCTTTCAGCCTACAGTCTTTGTGCCTCATGCACACTGGGAAGCCTAAGGGTGTGGCAATCTCCCACTGCATAACCTGGTTTTGGACTTGGCTAATCCTGTTACGTGTCAGATCTGCTACCACAGTCATTTGTGGGAGCATCGTAGTACTGGACAGCTCTGACCCTTGATTCGGAGAGGTTGTCTTGAGTACCATGTGGTGAACAGGGTACGCCAGCTAGCCTTCATCTGTAGCCAGCACGTGACGACCCTCTCAAGCCACGCCTCTGCAGAAGCACACACAAGAGGGGGAATGCCATGCACGCAGTGCGCACACAGTGCGAATTTTTGGATGTCGGCAAATACTCGAACCCTAGTTTTGGCCCCTTTTCACAAGTTATTGGTTCCGTACCAGGGTTTTTGTGGCTTCCCAGGCATTTAGGATGTGGCATATTTGAATTGTCAACCATTTCCCCCTAATTTCCTCCCCCGCAAGCTTTTCCGTCAAGTGACCGAACTCATGGTTACCAAGGACCACGAGTTCGTTGGGAACTCTACATCTCCCCCCTTTGCCTTCCCTTCATACCCCTTTCACATGGGCATATCGCTTCCTTTGGGGAAGCGGCTAACAAGGGTGTTTTGGGCCACTTAAGGGTGTCGAAAACCCAAGTCTTTATTGTGCGCAAACGCTAACTTTGTGTACTTGTGAGCATGAACATAAGTAACTTAACACAATGCTCGCAAGACCAAAAGCCAGAACTTGAACATGTGTGCATCTTGCATGCCCTTGCATAGTTGTACTTTATAAAGCTAATTTGCTTGTTCATAACGACACTTGATTACCAAGCAGAAGGCAGTTTTGTTGTTCTGATGTGGGCTTTGCTGCTTCGCCGTGCTAGTAAACAGGTGACAGGTATTCTTGGGTGAGTATCCTAGCCTCTGCGTGCGCAATATGCACGCAGTGCGCACGCAGTGCAAACACTTAGCCAGGGTGTGGCTGTCGATGTGGGCACCTTGTAGAGCAACCCTATGAAGTCTCCAATTTTCCGGAGACCCCCAGAGACCTCAATTTCCCCCGTTTTTTCCCCTCCGGAGACCGGAGACTGAATTTTTGTAAAGAAAAGTGCCGTTTTTCTGCCATTTTTCCGACCATTTTTCCACCGCTTTTCTCCGAACGTCCCGTTTTCCATCCATTTTTCCATCCATTTTTCCAGCCATTTTGATAATGTTGTCCCTTGGTTTTGCTTTTGTTTCTTTTGTACCATTCCACCTCTGCTTCAGATTTTTCACACAAATGGACCCTGAGGCTTTTTGGCCTCATGAGGGTGTGTTGTTCATGATGAAACAAGAGGTGGTCAAACGTGGCTGGCTGTCGGATGCTCAATCCTCGAAGAAGCTGAAGGGCGAATGGAAAAAGGCTTCTACTTTGGGGATGCATCTGTCAGCCAAGTATAGTGGGGCCCGTGACCCGAAGTTTGCAAATGTCGATCTCATTCTGCCCGTGGTGGTTGTGGGGAAACGTGAAGAAGCCGCCAGGACTATTTTGAATGAGAAAGAACGCCTACTACCAACTCCCCAGGTATTGCAATGGGCGTACATTTTCGTTTTTCGGTGCAAAATAGCGGCTTCTCGTCCTACATGTTTTTGTGTTTGTGTCTATCTTCCTGTTTTTGTGTGCAGCATGCAGAACACTCACCGGAAAATGATGTGGGGCAGCCATTGACGTGCTACAGTGGTGGGAAGGCATGGCTGTGTGCCTACCCACAATGTACCGCATTGCACGGTCCATCCTGGCCATTCCCCACACTTCTTGTGATGTAGAACGCTCGTTTTCAGTTTGGAAGCGTGTTCGTTCCGACAAGCAACAGAGTATGGCGGAGGGAACACACAAGGCCTATGTCTCCTTTTGTTTCAATGGTGTAGTTCCACCACCATGAGCAAGTACAAATTGTGAGTGGTACACGAGATGGCAAAACGATTCTTCGCTTTGAATGCACCGCCTACTGAATGCTTGCGTTGCAATCATGTGTGTCGTCAAAGAAGTAACAGTGGCGAGCAAGCGTGCTCTGGCATGCCATAGCCCCGCATTTTCCTCCCATTTCCCCCCCCGTTTCCCCCCGTTTTTCCCCATTTTCCCCCATTTCCCCCCATTTTCCCCCATTTCCCCCATTTTCCCCATTTTTCCGTGGCCCAAAAAAGACTTGGAGACTCCGGGGTGGGAGACTTCCAAGGCCTGGTAGAGTGCAGAGCCCCAGAACTGAGCACACATGGGCTGTGGTGTTCTGTGGTGCAGTGGTGGTGCGGTGGCAGTGGCGGTGGCAGTGGCGGTGGCAGTGGCGGTGGTGGTGGCGGGGGAGGTGGCGGTGCGGTACGGTGCGGCAGTGCATCTGCTGCCATGTGTTTACCTCTCACACCCCCGAGGGACCCCCCCTTTTCTGGGCCGCCGCCCCCGTCGTGTTCGTCGCAGGCGGTGAGCGGCCCCTCCGGATCCTCGACTGCGCCTGCGGGTCGGGGTTCCCCGGGGTCGAGCTGCGAGGCATGGGGCTGGACGTGTCCCTCTGCGACGGTTCGGAGGACATGACAGACATGGCCAAGGCGAAGGCGGTCAACCACCTCGGGCGGGACCACGGGATGGACATCCGGACATGCACGTGGGATCAGCTGCCTGAAGTCATGGGCAAGGAGGTCTTTGACGTGGTGTTGTGGCGGGGAAATTCAATGCCGTACGTCTGTGACGCCTGGACCAACCCCTCGGCGTCTGTCGCAAACGAAACTCGAGAAGCTTACTCCCGGCTGGTGGAGGTATGGGGCCTGCCGCAAACCTGCACCTCCAATCCACACACCACACCCAACCCCACCCCCACCCCACCCCACCCCACCACACCACACCACAACACACCACACCACACCACACCACACCACACCACACCACGCCACGCCACGCCACACCACACCACACCACACCACACCTCACCACACCCCACCCCACCCTACCCGACCCCACCCCACCACACCACGCCACACCACACCACACCACACCACACCACACCACACCACACCACACCACACCACACCACACCACACCACACCACACCACACCACACCACACCACACCACACCACACCACACCACACCACACCACACCGCACCCCACCCCACCCCACCACAGCACAGCACAGCACAGCACAGCACAGCACAGCACAGCACAGCACAGCACAGCACAGCACAGCACAGCACACCACAGCACACCACAGCACACCACACCATGTTTCTTGCACCAAGTATTGTGCCATTTCGACAGTCGCATCTTGGGAGCCCCACGATGTGCTGATTCCCAAAATGCCATTTGCATGTTCTTCTGTTGTTTCCCCCCCTTTTAATCCCTGGCTGGTCCCATGTGCTGGATGGCCTGGAAATGGCTTGACAGGAGAGTCCCAACCCAGAGGAGGGGGCTTGAAACAGGGGCTCATACGACGCCCTCCCCCTTTCTCCAAGCCCACAGGAAGGCCGCCGATCCGTGCAACAACCCCCCACCCGCACCGCACCGGAGAGCGCCAAGGCTGTGTACGACGTCCTTGTTCCCGGCGGGCGGCTGTACTGTGATTGCATTGGCGAGGTCTCCGAGACGTTCGTGTGGGACGGCGTCGTGCGCAAACACGGCATCTTCGAGGGCAAGAAGGTGGACATCGAGTGGACCTTCTCCATGAACGAGGCCATGGGCACGCGCACGTGGGCCAGCGTGTCGCGGCTCGGGGAGGAGCCGGACCAGGAGGTCGTGGCCTCCTCCGTGACCGGCGTGCCGGTCCGCGAGCAGGAGGTGCGCGCCATCCTGACCTACGCCAGCTTCGGCTTCATTGACAAGACCCAGTGCAAGGGCGAGTCCACCTACCAGGCACGCGTGCCCTCCCTCTCTCTGCTGCGCTGTGTACGCTCTGTGTACGCTCTGTGTACGCTCTGTGTACGCTCTGTGCACGCTCTGTGTACGCTCTGTGTACGCTCTGTGTACGCTCTGTGTACGCTCTGTGTACGCTCTGTGTACGCTCTGTGTACGATCTGTGTACGCTCTGTGTACGCTCTGTGTACGCTCTGTGCACGCTCTGTGTACGCTCTGTGTACGATCTGTTTACGCTCTGTGTATGCTCTGTGCACGCTCTGTGTACGCTCTGTGTACGCTCTGTGTACGCTCTGTGTACGCTCTTTGTACGCTCTGTGTACGCTCTGTGTACGCTCTTTGTACGCTCTGTGTACGCTCTGTGTACGCTCTGTGTATGCTCTGTGTACGCTCTGTGTACGCTCTGTGTACGCTCTGTGGACGCTCTGTGTACGCTCTGTGCACGCTCTGTGTACGCTCTGTGTACGCTCTGTGTATGCACTGTGTACGCTCTGTGTACGCTCTGTGTACGCTCTGTGCACGCTCTGTGTACGCTCTGTGTACGCTCTGTGTACGCTGTGTGTACGCTCTGTGTACGCTCCCTGTACGCTCTGTGTACGCTGTGTGTACGCTCTGTGTACGCTCTGTGTACGCTCTGTGTACGCTCTGTGTACGCTCTGTGCACGCTCTGTGTACGCTCTGTGTACGATCTGTTTACGCTCTGTGTATGCTCTGTGCACGCTCTGTGTACGCTCTGTGCACGCTCTGTGTACGCTCTGTGTACGCTCTGTGTACGCTCTGTGTACGCTCTGTGTACGCTCTGTGTACGCTCTGTGTACGCTCTGTGTACGCTCTGTGCACGCTCTGTGTACGCTGTGTGCACGCTCTGTGTACGCTCTGTGTACGCTCTGTGTACGCTCTGTGTACGCTCTGTGTACGCTCTGTGTACGCTCTGTGTACGCTCTGTGTACGCTCTGTGCACGCTCTGTGTACGCTCTGTGTACGCTCTGTGTACGCTCTGTGTACGCTCTGTGTACGCTCTGTGTACGCTCTGTGTACGCTCTGTGCACGCTCTGTGTACGCTCTGTGTACGCTCTGTGTACGCTCTGTGCACGCTCTGTGTACGCTCTGTGTACGCTCTGTGTACGCTCTGTGTACGCTCTGTGTACGGTCTGTGTACGCTCTGTGTGCGCTCTGTGTACGCTCTGTGTACGCTCTGTGTACCCTCTGTGTACGCTCTGTGTACGCTCTGTGTACGCTCTTTGCATGCTCTGTTTACGCTCTGTGTACGCTCTGTGCACGCTCTGTGTACGCTCTGTGTACGCTCTGTGTACGCTCTGTGTACGCTCTGTGTACGCTCTGTGTACGCTCTGTGCACGCTCTGTGTACGCTCTGTTTACGCTCTGTGTACGCTCTGTGTACGCTCTGTGTACGCTCTGTGTACGCTCTGTGCACGCTCTGTGTACGCTCTGTGTACGCTCTGTGTACGCTCTGTGTACGCTCTGTGTACGCTCTGTGTACGCTCTGTGTACGCTCTGTGTACGCTCTGTGTACGCTCTGTGTACGCTCTGTGTACGCTCTGTGTACGATCTGTGTACGCTCTGTGTACGCTCTGTGTACGCTCTGTGTACGCTCTGTGTACGCTCTGTGCACGCTCTGTGTACGCTCTGTGCACGCTCTGTGTACGCTCTGTGTACGCTCTGTGTACGCTCTGTGTACGCTCTGTGTACGCTCTGTGCACGCTCTGTGTACGCTCTGTGTACGCTCTGTGTACGCTCTGTGCACGCTCTGTGTACGCTCTGTGTACGCTCTGTGTACGCTCTGTGTACGCTCTGTGTGCGCTCTGTGTACGCTCTGTGTACGCTCTGTGTACGCTCTGTGTACGCTCTGTGTACGCTCTGTGTACGCTCTGTGCATGCTCTGTTTACGCTCTGTGTACGCTCTGTGCACGCTCTGTGTACGCTCTGTGTACGCTCTGTGTACGCTCTGTGTACGCTCTGTGTACGCTCTGTGTACGCTCTGTGCACGCTCTGTGTACGCTCTGTGTACGCTCTGTGTACGCTCTGTGTACGCTCTGTGTACGCTCTTCGTACGCTCTGTGCACGCTCTGTGTACGCTCTGTGTACGCTCTGTGTACGCTCTGTGTACGCTCTGTGTACGCTCTGTGTACGCTCTGTGTACGCTCTGTGTATGCTCTGTACACGCTCTGTGTACGCTCTGTGTACGCTCTGTGTACGCTCTGTGCACGCTCTGTGTACGCTCTGTGTACGCTCTGTGTACGCTCTGTGTACGCTCTGTGCACGCTCTGTGTACGCTCTGTGTACGCTCTGTGCACGCTCTGTGTACGCTCTGTGCACGCTCTGTGCACGCTCTTTGCACGCTCTGTGTACGCTCTGTGCACGCTCTGTGTACGCTCTGTGCACGCTCTGTGTACGCTCTGTGTACGCTCTGTGTACGCTCTGTGTACGCTCTGTGTACGCTCTGTGTACGCTCTGTGTACGCTCTGTGTACGCTCTGTGCACGCTCTGTGTACGCTCTGTGTACGCTCTGTGTACGCTCTGTGTACGCTCTGTGTACGCTCTGTGTACGCTCTGTGTACGCTCTGTGATGGGGACAGGGCGCGATTATTCTCATGGAGGATGCCCAAACAAGATAGATGGCGAATATGTTCCCCGTGCGGCAAACCACTGTTTTGCTTGAGGTCTATGCCATGCACGCCACAATTCGTTTTCGTTGTGCCAGGCCCCAGCCACCTGGTCTGCCGCCTGCCGCCGCTGAGCTGCCTCCTCGCCTTGCTTCCCGGCCCTCTCAGGCCGGTCTACCAAGTAACGGTTTGCCAAGCGAAGTACCGGTCAGCATGAACACTGCAGCAAGCATTACCGCAAAGTGAAGTGACGGTACCGTCCGTCGTAATGGTGCACAGCAGCGATTGGATCCGCACTCTCTACGGTACTGCACCGCTAGTACCCTTCGTGCCGGCTGCCCAACACCAAACAAATCAGTCTTTGGCATCAGTGACATATTTTGTCCCACTGGTCACCTGGTGGACACAAGCACAGGCCTGCGGTGGCGCATGTAGCTTGCAAGGAGAGCATGGCCCATTGTGACACGATGCCCCTATGAACCTAAACCTGTGTGTAAGCGCCAGGAACTGTCACCTCCATCCCAAAATACGTGTTGCTGGACCCAGCATTTCAGTTTGTGAGCTATTATGCACGAGCGCGGGCTTACGGTAGGAAGCCTTGGTGCGTAGATTCACGACTCGAGAGGGAAAGGTCGCAGTCACAACCATTCTTCTGCATGCAAAGCAACGGCACACCGAATGCCATGGATTGCAGTGCCGAATACCCCGGCACTCCGCTCAATACCCTCGTTCGTGCGCTCACAAACCACCTTCAGTTTCTGTGTGTTTTGGTACATTTTGTCCGCCCATGTCCATCACATCCACCATTGGCTCCTGAGGGTCCCAGCAACACGTTGTGGCATGGCCCAGGCTTACCACAAACTCGCACTGTCAGACTGGTGGCCGGTAGCAGACCTGCCACCAGCGTCCGCCAGGTCACGCGTGATCAGATGGAGCTGGGTCCTACTGGGTCCCACACCGGACGCGGCTGGTTCCTACTGAGCTCCGGGTGCGACACGAGCAGATATTACCGAGTGACGCATGGGACGGGCCTGAGTCCTGACGAAATTCAGTTCCCTTGCCGGACACCAGCGGCATGTCTGGCCCGTCGTGCGTCTGTCGCCAGGAAGGAGCCCAGAGACTCCACTCCATCCCTCGCCACAGGCCTTCGTCGTGCAGAAGCCCTCGGTGGACCTGGGCTTCTACTGCCGCCAGAACGACCGCCTGCGGCGGGTCTGGAACTCCAACAGTTGCCTCTGCTGGGGCCTGTTCCCCGGCCAACACCCCGTCGCCGACGTCCTGGAGCTGGACTGCCGCATCGGCTCCGGGGCCCTCGTGGGGCCCCACGCGGCCCTCGACGAGTTCCTGTGCTCGCGGCTGCCCGGCACCGCGCAGTCCGTCGTGGACGTCGGGTGCGGGACCGGGCGCTCCGCGATCAACTTGGCCCGCCGCCTGCCCCACGCCCACATCCGGGGCTGCGACCCGAGCGCCGTGAACATCACCGTGGCCGAGGGCATGGCGCAGGCCGAGGGCGTCGGTGGCAGAGTGAGCTTCTTCACAGGCACCGCTCAGGTACCCGCTGGCCCTCCGGCACGACGCCCCCTTTAGGACGCCCCTGGCACACGGCGGCGGTTGGCGGGCAGTAAGTGGCGGTTGGCGGCGGTTGGCAGGCAGTAGGTGGTGGCTGGTGGCGGTTGGCAGGACCATAGAGGCCTGCACTTACTTCTCCTTTACGGCATTCCCCGCCCCCATCCCCGGATACAGCCCCAAACACGATGGGGTAGCCCCCCCCCCCCTTTGCAGCAATAGGCGCTTGTCTCCCCCCCTTTGGAAACCATCACTTGGCCCCAAAAGCCATAGGAAATACTGGGCGCTGAAGGTGCCGAAGAAAGTTTGTCTTTAGGTTGTACGAGAACTGCTGCACCTTCCCCCCCCCCCCCCCCAACCACCACCACCACCCCTTGGGGGGGGGGGGAGATTGGAAGGGGGAGGGGGGGGGGGCAAGGTAGAGGCAATGCTCTGGCCCCAACCAGGGAGGTCAGGGAGCAGAACTATTGGAACTTTTCCTAAGTGAACGGCCGGCCCTGAACCCATGCTGATGCCCGGCGCCCCGGACATGGAGTTGAGGTACTGCAGTACCTCGCGAGTGCAGGAGTTGCTGGGCTTGGCGCACCCAAGTCGGCAGTGGAGCAGGAGCAAGACCCGCAAGGAGGAGCCGGTGGCGAAGATACGGTGGCTGGTGCTGATCGTCACGGAGACGGAGAGTGACGCGGTCGTCGGTATGCGGGCGCCTGGGCGACCAAGGAGGCAAGAGACCAAGCAGGCAAGCAAGGCACGCAGGAGAAAGGAGGAAGAAGCGGAGGAAGAAGCGGAGGAGGAAGAAGAAGAGGAGGAACAGGAACCCGCGCAGAAAAGAAGAAAGTGCCCAATAGGAAGATGAGGAAAAAGATAAGCAGAGAGCATACAGATGAGAAAAAGGGACCCAGATGGAGGACAGGGACAGTGGCCCCTGGAACACGCAATGAACCGAGAAGGCGGTGACGGTTGTGTGAAGGCGGGTGCGGCCAGAGCACAATGGCACGTCCACACCTGCCGATTGGAGGTCCTCCCCTGGAAGTGGAAAAACCTGCTGCGGTAATGCAGTAGGGCGCATTCATGGCCTGTTCGTGTGCATACCACCTGTTTAACACCTGCGACGGGGCGGGTTTCAGAGGCATCCCCCCCTTTTTTTGTGATAAAATATCAACCTCCAACCGCCGTCGCCCCCCCCCCCCCACCCCCTTTGCACAAGCACTGCCCTGTCTAAGCACCGCCACCCGGTCCAACCGTCGTTTTTCTGGTTTTTTCTGACCAGGGTTTTCATGGTCAGAAATTTAGCAGAACGTGATTGTGTGCCAATTGTCAAGGGAAACGGGGCCTGTGTCATGTTTGTGATGAGTCCTCGAAACAACATTACGCTTGGTTTCCAGCCATGACTAGTGTCGTTACTCCTGGCTTCGCTGTCACGTACATCCGGTCCACCGGTGAGCAAGCGCCTACCACGATTATCGGATGTTCTTACTCGTGGGGATGATTTCATTCATTTTTGTCCCAAGGAATAGGATAGGAAGCCTAAACCCATTCCGAAACCTGAAGCCACGCCTGCTCCAAAGCCTGCCCCGAAGGGCAAGCATGTGCAATTGTTCAAGATGAGGCGCAAGGAAAAGGCTTCCATTCCACAGCTCCTGATGCCCCCGATGGGCAGTGAGCACCTCCAGAACTTACTGAAATATGCCTGCACATTGTGTCCTAGTGTTACAACAATTGTGCTCAGGGTGAGGTATGGGCAGGTTTTCGGTGACATACATTCTGTTGGTACTGCACGTCGCGCGCAGGCACTGCCTTGTCCAAGCACCGGCACCCCATTTGCCCGTAGTTTTCCTGACTTTCAGCATGCTTGCACAAGGGGGGGGGGTGCCCTCCAAGAGAGGGAGAGAGAGAGGGGGGGGGGAGAGAGGAAGGGAGAGAGACAGAGAGCGAGAGCCAGAGAGAAAGAGGGGGGGGGAGAGAGGGAAAGGGAGGGAGAGAGAGAGAGAGCGAGAGCCAGAGAGAGAGGGGGGGGGGAGAGGGAGAGGGAGAGAGAGAGCGAGGGCCAGAGGGAGAGAGAGAGAGAGAGAGAGAGAGGGAGGGAGAGGGAGAGGGAGAGGGAGAGGGAGAAGGAGAAGGAGAGGGAGAGGGAGAGAGAGAGAGGGTAACCGCTGTTGATCGCCCTTCAAGTGCCGTCCGATTCAGTGCCTGAACGATCTTCAGTGCCTGAATACTGGACTGGTCGCTACTGGACGGCCCGTGTTTTGTTTCAATTTCAACAAAAAACCGACTTGACCTGCCACCCCGAGATGCCGCCAATGGGTTCGTACACCAGCAGCCCTGTGCTCAGCAGATGGAAGCGCCACGCGCTAAGCGCTAGGCTCCCAACAGCGCAGCAACGGACCTTTCCTCCAAGCTTCTCCTTCCCCCGACCCCGTTCCCCACCCCAACCCCCGCTCCCTCCCCTCGCATTGTCTCAGGAGATGCTGGGCACGGATTTTCATGGAATGATGTTCGATGCCGCGTGGTCCGAGGCCGCCCTGTGCCATGCCCCCCCCGCCGACCGGCGCGCGGCTCTCGCGGCCATTTTCTCTCAGCTGAAGCCCGGCGGTGTGCTGATCCTGCACGACGCCGTGCAGGGCCCCAGCCCCATTTCACCCACTGCTCAGCTGCACGTGTATGAGCGCCTGCAGCTCTCGGGCCTGTGGACCGCCCCTCAGTACATGGAAACTCTGACCAGCCTCGGGTTTAGTGTCCAGGAATACATCAACCTCACTTCTCACCAGGCTGCCTCTTATGCCGCGTTGTCCATTACTGCGCGGGCCGTCTCGCACGACTGCGAAGCTGACGAAGAGAGCCAGCAGGCGTTCCAGCAGATGGCCCATGACTACAAAATCTCCGGCATGATGGCCGCCAAGCACCAGCTGGGCTCGGGCCTGTTCATCGCAACCAAGAGTGACATCGGCGCCGCCACCACCGCGTAATAGCCCCAGAGCTGTGCCAGTTGCGGTGCGACAACCCATGGCTTCTTCTTGTGAATAGCGACCCAACTAAGTGCACTGTGCAGATGCGGTACTGTTGTACGCTTTTGGGCAGACAGAAAAAAAAAAAGAACATGCGAGCCTCGCCTCACGGAGCCCCCCCGAAAAAAAAGCGGTTGTTTTCGGTTCATTTTTTTCAGGGACCTAATTGGTCGTTCCAGTTACCTTTTGTGCACAAAGCACACATATTGCTGCACAAGCGTGAGCAGTATGCAAGGGTACTCCCGGCTCAGCAACAAAGGAAAGTTACACCGCCGTTTGTCGGCTCGTGATGCTCCTGTGCAACACCCTCCAGCACCGGTCCACAGGCCAGCCCTGTTCTCTGAGAGGGCTTCACGGGATGCGGCACTGGTGCGTGTCAGCCTGTTCCTGCTGACTTCTGGGGACGACTGGGGCTGATATTGCTGACTGGCACATGGTACGGGGCCGAGCTCTCATAAAACTCAGTCCCCCTGCCAAACACGAGTGGCACGTCTGCTACTGGGGAGCGGTCACAGCGATTTTGCCTCTCGAGCCGATGCAAAACCCAATCCAAAACAGTACATTTGAGCACTGCAAGTAACGGCTTTCCACTGCGGTATATGCTTTATGAACCTCTACCAGGCCCAGCAGGTTAGTCCGGCCGGACTGCTGCCTGGAATGCTTTGCTATCGTATTTTTTGTTTGATTTTCCCCGATATCTGGCTCAATCTCCCAAGGCGCCCTCTGAAAGCCTTTCAAAAGTGCTGCTATCTGGATGGTGAGCCTACCTTTGATTTTCATTTGCAATTTCATGTGGTGACCTGACCTTGCCTTTACCTTTCAATCGCATCAATCCCGCGGGACCACTTTGTGCATCTGCTCAATTCGGTCTCCCAAATGTTGACTACACAATGCACAGGCCCCGCTTCTTTTTGTGCCCTGCATTTTCAGCGCTGCCCATTGTCAACTGTTCCAATTTGTTCCTTGTCCTGGTTCAGCTGCCAGACCCCACTCCTTAGACACCCCAGGCGCTGCTGCAGGCACTGATTGCTGCACACCCACAGAGAATCTCAGTGTGATGGCAGTACAGTGCGGGTAAAAATTACCCCGGATAAAAATTACAAGCAGTAAAAGTTACAAGCGGTACAAATTATCACGGTCTGAGGCCCCTCCTGGGATGATTTCACCCAAACGCACGTGTGCACACATGAAGACGGCATGGATCATTCACGTAACTGATAGGATTGTCGCTTGCGCTTTGATCCTCCAACAGCAACAGGCAGTCTGTGGCTTGCTTGGTCGAAACAGGAGAAAAGATGCTTGCTCTTGCCAGAACCCCCTACAGCCAACTGAGAAAGTATCAAAGAGCGTTGGCTAGGGGGCGTAAGAAGTTCACAGTGGAGAAATATTACAAGCCCTTTCAAATTCTCACGGTCTGGGAGGTTGTGGGATAATTTTTACCCACACTGTATCTGCCCAACCAATCGATCCCCAAGTTCGATGTGGACGGTGGACAAGAGACAGACGTCAGTGTGCAATTCGGCTGTCGTCCAATACGGCTGCATATCGCTGATGTAGTTCAACAGCAACACCCCATTTTGCCTTTAAGACATGAACACACAACACCCAAATCAGCAGATGAGACCACATATTTGGACATACAGTACCGTTGGTCCTGCCAGCCCCTCACCCACCCCATTAGAGGGAGGGTCTGGATGGGTATGTCCAATTTGGGCTGAGGTCCCCTGCCTCTCAAAAACGTGGCCTGGTGCCAGAATCAGCCACCATACATGAACAAAGGGGCAGTAGGGCTTTCAACTGGGGGGGGGGGGGGTTCAATAGAGCCCCCCAAAGTCTGGGGCAGGGGGGCTGGGAAAAGGGCTCAATGAAAGGCACCATTAATCAGTTGTTATCAACTCTGGCGCCCAAGGCGCCGAAAATCATTTTGAGCATTAAAAATGATCAATTTTTCTTTTCACCAAATATATGGCAAATGATGATTTTTCTGAACCCCCTTGACGTGCTGATTCCAAAAATCCCATTTTCATTTTTTGCCCATGTTTGGGTCACCTCTGAGGCCCGGGGGTCAACCTCAGTAGGATATTGGGGGGTCCTGTCAATTGAGCCTTTTTGGGGGGGGGGTCTAGCCATGGGGCTCTATCGAACCCCTCCCCATTGAAAGCCCACCTGCCCAAGCCTCTGGCGTGTTGGAGCTGCAACCGTATAGCAAACCACATGTCCAGCCGCCAGCCCTTTCCTTTTGTTGATGGCTAGAACAGAGCCAAGCCCGAGGGGTTGTGGTGGTTGCTGGTGTGGCATCCAGGGACATGCACACAAGGAATTCAGGCCTTTAGAGGCCAAGCGTCGGGTTATGCCTGTCCATAGCCCTGACCATTGTGCCCCTGTTGCTTCCAGTGCCTTCAATAGAGGTCTAAGCCAAGGCCTCTCATGAGGAGAACCGAGGGTGAGACCACAAGGCCATCATACCAATTTAAGACGCCTCTCTGCCCTACTCTACCTACAGACCCCCAGTCTGACGTCCTGCGGCGCACGTCCGCCATCCTCAGCCAGAGCCTGTCCAGCGACCTGACGCCCACGGCGGCAACCGCGGCGGATGCGGCAGCCCCTGATGCAGTCAACACTGCCACAGATGCGCCCACCATCGTTGTCAAAAAGGGCACGATGCTGCCGACTGCCGCGCAGGACATCGCCCAGTTCCGTAACGGCCCCGACAGCTCCACCGTGGACATCACGTTCTCCCACCCCACCCCTGTGACGTCCGGCATCAACAAGGAGCTGTCAGATTCGGAGGCCTGCGGCAGTGCCGTGGGGGTGGCGGTGTTCATGCCGGACGCCATTGCATCTCTGGAGGTCGACGCACCGCTGCTGCCGGAGTCACCGGCCATCAGCCCCTCCGTGGCCTCTGCTCGTGGTTCTTCTCCCGCGGAGGCGGAGCCCTCGGATGTGGTGCTCAAAACTGGTGCCTGTCCTCCTCCCGCGGAGGCGGAGCCCGCGGATGTGGCGCCCAAAACTGGTGCCCATCCTCCTCCCGCGGAGGCGGAGCCCGCAGATGTGGTGCCCAAAACTGGTGCCCATTCTCCTCCCGCGGAGGTGGAGCCCGCGGATGTGGTGCCCAAAACTGCTGCCCATCCTCCTCCCGCGGAGGCGGAGCCTGCGGATGTGGCGCCCAAAACTGGTACCGATCCTCCTCCCGCTGAGGCGGAGCCCGCAGATGTGGCGCCCAAAACTGGTGCCGATCCTCCTCCTGCGGTGCAGGCCCCTGCAGATAGGGCACCTGCAACTGGTGCTGGGCCCACTGCTGCAGCGGAGGAGGCCCCACATGTGTCGGCACCTGCACCTGCAGAGAGCGGTGCAGAGGAGCTGGGGCCGAAGTGCCCAGATGAAGGTCTCCGCATCCTTGCACAGGACACGGTGGGTGGGGAGGGCGCAGGACACAGTGCCAGGGTCGGGCTGGGTGGGGAGGGCACAGGGGCAGGGCAGGGCATTGCTTTAGTTTTCATTTCGGCGGCGGGGGGGGGGGGCTCCCCCCCTGGGCCCCCTCCCCTCCTCCCCGGGACCCCGTCCCCCCCTCCCCACTCGCTCTAAATCACGTAATCAGAGTTCTGGGAACCCTTTTTCGTTTTGGCCATTTTTTCCCCCTGCGCCTTCGGCGCACCTATCGCAGGGCTCTTTGGTCATTGAACTCGTATCACTCTTCGGGGTGTTGCAGACATCATGTCGCAGCATCCCATAAGTCTGTTCTTTGGCACCCCGGTCCGGCTGTGCTCCCACGCAAAACGTGACGACGTTGTAACCACCAACCCCTATTTTCGCTTTCAAGATGGATGGAGTGGGAAGAAAAGGCAAGAGGCATACGATGCTGCACAGAAAGCATGTTCCACACCTTTTCTGAACACCCCAATGGCAACTCTGTGCGAGTTTGTAAGACAACCAGCCATAATAGCGCCCCAAGACTGCGAGGTGCGCTGCCTGCTGCTCAGGCAAGTCCAGCTCTGATGGATCTCCGACAAGGAAGTCGATGCCGATGAGCATTCCTCCGTGTTTCCTGTTTGTGTTGCCGGGTGTTTAGGTGAGGGCACCATGTATGGACTCAAAAAGATGAGTTGCATTGCCTGTCTTCAGACATTATGACACATGTGTATGGCACATGGGGCAGTGTGGTGCATTTTTGCATCCTTGCGGATATGCTGCATTTCGGCAGGGGGGGCTCCCCCCTGGACCCCCCCAAAACAGGCGGCCCTTTGTGGGACCCCCCCCCCCAGACCCCCCCCAGCCCGTTTACGTATTTATTCCTGCTCATCACACCGAGAGAGTACCCCCCCTCAATATTAAGAGCTGACCTTGGGCCTAGCTCCTGTTTCGGGGGCTTTCATGCAGCCTCTGGTTTCACATGCACTGTCCCCGAATTTCAGTCCCTCAAAAATTCCCGCAACTGTCCACATGGCACCAAGGCTTTGGGGGGGTGCCGCAATCACCCCCACCCCCGCTGTCCACATCGGCGTGTGGCGCCTCTCTCAGCAGTCCTGTGTGGTGCTGATGATGCCATCACCCTGCCCCCAGGGAGTTGCTTGAGCGGAGGGGGTAGGGGGGCATTCAACCAGGATCAGTTGATAGGACTTAGGTGCAGTGGACTTGTTTCGCAATCTCTGTGTTCACTTCTACTGCAGCGAAAGGCGCCTATGACATGTCACTGAAGAGCTTCTTTTTTCGACTTTTGCTTTGCACTCCTGCTTTGTTCTGAACAGTGCCGGTCGTGCACACGCATCTGTATCCCATAGCGGGGGGAGGGGACACCTGCTTTTCCAGGCATCAGCGAACTCAGTAGTGAATCGACAGATGGATCCAGCGGCTGTAGCATAGCGATGGTGTGTGACGTACCGCTGCACAACCACTGCCCTTTGCCTGCTCAGTGGACTGTCCGCAGGCATCTTCGCGTCTCATCTTTGTGACAGAAAGGTACCTATGGTCTTATAGGCCACTGACGAGGCAAATTTCTTTCTGCGCTTTGTGCTGACCGCCTCTTGTGCACATGTGCAATAGCCCAGCGTTCCTTCGGGGTCTAGGGGAGTGGGGGAGTTTTCCCTCAGCCAAATTTTGGCAAGGTTTTCTTTCGGGGCTCTGAGACCCCCACCCCCCTCTTATAAACAAAGCCCGGGGATGAGGCTGTCCCCTTGTGTTGCGAAGCACATCGCTTGTGCCACGGCCTCTGCGTTGTATGAGGCACATTTGTTTGCTGTCGCCTGTGCCTCTGCAGTGTTGAACAGGAAGGGGTGCATGGGAACCCCCGCCCCCGACCCCCCTTCCCCGTCTGCAGGTCCGGCCGTCCCGCGGCGCTCCAGCCGCACCCCCACCCCCAGTCCCCCCGTCACGCCCGCCCCGGAGCAGGTCCCCGTCCCGCCCGCCCCGCCCTCCGTCGCCGTCGTTGCGGCCCCCCGCCCGGCCCCGGACACCCCCGCCGCCACCCCCGCCCGCGCCCGCCCCGACGCCGCGGACATGACCGCCTCGTGCCCCGTCCCCGACCCCCCCGCCACGACCCCCGACGCGGGCCTCTCCTCCCATGCGCCCCACGCCACAGGGCTCGCGGCCTCTGCGCCGGAGGCCCTGGTGCCCGCACTCCTCAGCCCCCCCGACCCCCATACCCCGGGGTCCACCTCGTCGCCCACGCAGGACTACGCGCGCACGTGGCGGCGCGCCATCCGGTTCTCGCAGTGCGCGACCCCCCTGTCGAAGGGGTTCCGGGACACGTCCGGCGTGTCCATCGTGGCCCGCGTACCGGCCGTGGGTGTGCGCCCAGTGCCCCAGCCCCTTCAGGGCGGTGCTTGGCATGCAGGACGGTCTTTGGTGGACAAAATGACGGGCAACCACCGCCGCCGGTTACCCTCTAATCGCCGCCAGTTACCCTCTAATCGCCGCCGGTTACCCTCTAATCGCCGCCGGTTACCCTCCAATCGCCGCCGGTTACCCTCTAATCGCCGCCGGTGACCCTCAACTCGCCGCTGGTGACCCTTTAATCGCCGCCGGTGACCCTCTAATCGCCGCCTGTGACCCTCCAATCGCCGCCAGTGACCCTCTAATCGCCGCCGGTTACCCTCTAATCGCCGCCGGTGACCCTCCAATCACCGCCGGTGACCCTCTAATCGCCGCCGGTGACCCTCTAATCGCCGCCGGTGACCCTCTAATCGCCGCCGGTGACCCTCTAATCGCCGCCGGTGATCCTCTAATCGCCGCCGGTGACCCTCTAATCGCCGCCGGTGACCCTCTAATCGCCGCCGGTGACCCTCTAATCGCCGCGGGTTACCCTCTAATCGCCGCCGGTGACCCTCTAATCGCCGCCGGTGACCCTCTAATCGCCGCCGGTGACCCTCTAATCGCCGCCGGTTACCCTCTAATCGCCGCCGGTTACCCTCTAGTCGCCGCGGGTTAACCTCTAATCGCCGCCGGTGATCCTCTAATCGCCGCGGGTTACCCTCTAATCGCCGCCGGTGACCCTCTAATCGCCGCCGGTTACCCTCTAATCGCCGCGGGTTACCCTCTAATCGCCGCCGGTTACCCTCTAATCGCCGCCGGTGACCCTCTAATCGCCGCCGGTTACCCTCTAATCGCCGCCGGTTACCCTCTAATCGCCGCCGGTGACCCTCTAATCGCCGCCAATTACCCTCTAATCGCCGCGGGTTACCCTCTAATCGCCGCCGGTTACCCTCTAATCGCCGCCGGTGACCCCCCAATCGCCGCCGGTTACCCTCTAATCGCCGCGGGTTACCCTCTAATCGCCGCGGGTTACCGTCTAATCGCCGCCGGTGACCCTCTAATCGCCGCGGGTTACCCTCTAATCGCCGCCGACCCTCTAATCGCCTCCGGTTACCCTCTAATCGCCGCGGGTTACCCTCTAATCGCCGCCGGTTACCCTCTAATCGCCGCCGGTGACCCTCTAATCGCCGCCGGTTACCCTCTAATCGCCGCCGGTTACCCTCTAATCGCCGCCGGTGACCCTCTAATCGCCGCCGGTTACCCTCTAATCGCCGCGGGTTACCCTCTAATCGCCGCCGGTTACCCTCTAATCGCCGCCGGTTACCCTCTAATCGCCGCCGGTTACCCTCTAATCGCCGCCGGTTACCCTCTAATGGCCGCCGGTGACCCTCTAATTGCCGCGGGTTACCCTCTAATCGCCGCCGGTGACCCTCTAATCGCCGCCGGTTACCCTCTAATCGCCGCTGGTTACCCTCTAATCGCCGCCGGTTACCCTCTAATCGCCGCCGGTGACCCTCTAATCGCCGCCGGTTACCCTCTAATCGCCGCCGGTTACCCTCTAATCGCCGCCGGTGACCCTCTGATCGCCGCCGGTTACCCTCTAATCGCCGCGGGTTACCCTCTAATCGCCGCCGGTGACCCTCTAATCGCCGCCGGTTACCCTCTAATCGCCGCGGGTTACCCTCTAATCGCCGCCGGTTACCCTCTAATCGCCGCCGGTGACCCTCTAATCGCCGCCGGTTACCCTCTAATCGCCGCCGGTTACCCTCTAATCGCCGCCGGTTACCCTCTAATCGCCGCCGGTTACCCTCTAATCGCCGCCGGTTACCCTTCCCCCGCTTCAACTCCGTGGGTGCCCTTCAAGTGCCGTTCGCTTGAGTCCTTCAATGATCACGTGGTTACTGGACCCCCCGACAAATTTTGTTTTTTTTGGCAAAAACAATTTTCTTTGGGCCTGTGCCCCCGGCCGGTGTGCCGTGTCCTGTGTTGGTCTCATGCTCCACCCCCTCATGTGCTGCGGCTGTGGGCCAGTCGTTGGGGGAGTGGGTTGTAGCATCTGTGAAGAGTTGCTGCCGCTCAGTACGGCATTGCGGCTTGAGACTGCACCCCGTGGGGGGGGGGGGGGGGGGGGGAGAGAGGCTGAACAGGGGGGGCGGGGGGGGGGTGCGGGCCAGAGAGGCTGAACAGGGGGGGGGGGCAGGGGGCAGAGAGGCTGAACAAGGGTGGGGGGGGGGCTCTTGGTTGCCCCGTATGGAATCCAGAAGTCCCTCCGTCACACTGACAAAATGAGATGGCCCGCGGTTCCCAAAAAATTTCCCGAAAACTTCCAAAACGTTTCCCAAAAAATGTCCAAACAGCCGTCGTGCCCCCACCTACTTCAGTGAGAAATGTTGGACCCGTGTTGAACCCAAGAGGGGGAAGAGGGGTGGGGGGCCCGGCAACCCAACCTGCAAATGACCCCGGCAACCAGCACATCCTCAATACGCCAATCATTGGGTTCCGCCAACGCGCAAACGGCACCCCATGCCACATCAGCACAGCCCCAACACACCAACTACTGGGCTCCGTGAACGCGCACACGACACCAGCAAGAGCACCAGCCGCAGCGGCCGACAGAACGCAGCGCCCCGACGCAACATGCGAAGGGAAGAACGGGTGACTGTCCAGGGCCCCGTAAAGGAACAACAACCCGACGGAATGACACACAGGGGGTCCCCCAGCCCCCTGGCACGCCGTCCAGTCCCTCCGCCTCACGTGAGGTCGCATGATGGGCACGGCCACACCCTCACCCCCTTCCCTGTCAGCAGCCCCGCCGCGCTTCTTTTTTTTTTTTGTAATACAAGTCCAAAGTCACTGCTCGAGAGTCCTCAGGAGGCCAGCCCATCATACAGAGTATCACCCACATCCCAGGTCACGGTCAGTGGGTGGGGCAGCAGGGAGGGGAAGGGAGCTGTGGACAGTGGGTTTGCGTTTGTGCAGAATATTTGAACATGTCGATAACACAGAAGTGGTCGCCCCGCACTCCACACCCGGGGGTGGTGGCAGTGTGATAGGGGGTACTGTCAGCGCGGGTGCCAATCCAGGGCATTTCCCCAGGAGAGAGAAGCAGGAGGGATTTGGGCCGGTGGCCAGGAGGAGGGAGAGAGTGGCATTCCACTCACAAGACAGTGATGTGGGCGTGTAAGGGCCATGTGAGGGCCAACCTGCTAAAGGTTGGTGAAAAAATAGTGACGTTGCAAGCAAAAACACAGAGACAGAGTACAGGGGACAGGTTGAAAAAGAAATGACACTGCAGAAAAAGACACAGGGGCAGGGCATTGGGGACTTGCTCAGGCCGATCAGGCTGAACGCGGCCGCCCGGGGTGTAGTCAAGGACTCAGGGGGGGGGGGGGGTTCCACTGTGTACTGGCCTTCGGAGCAGGGCAACGCAAAGCAAGGACTGAATCAAGATGAGGGCCCAGAATACAGACAGTGAAGGTCGCCTGTGATCTCTATGTACAGGCCATGAGGGCACGACCAAGTTAGATTAACGAGTTCGTCAGCGAGATGCCTCGAATCGACGTTCCCTGTGAAGGAGAGCGAGGGCAGGGGAAGGGGGTGGTCACAGTGGCAGTGGGCCTGTCCAGTCTGCAGAGAAGAAGGGGTTGGGTCTGTTGGGGGGGCGTTTCGGGACGGCATGTTCTAAGACCGCGGTGACAGAATCCAGCACCTTGTTTTGATAGTGCCCTACTTCCTTTCGGACAGCTCGAAGTCCACCTAGGTGTGCTCGGAGGTATCTATACAGGGACCGCGGGACTGCCAGCCGGCCTACAATGCGGAGGTCTTTGCGGCAGGCAGCCTGGTGCCATGTCTTGAGGAGGTTACTGGCAGTCCAGCTGGACAGCCACGCGCAGACCAGGGGGTGGGAAGGGGTGCAGTAAGCGAGGACACCATGCAGACTGAGATTGTGACGGCGGTGGCAGTGTGGGCAGTCTGCCTTGCCCGGGGCATCATTCCAGAAGGTGGCAAAGTGGGCATACCCCATGCGGGATTGCAAGCCGAAGAGCCACTTGTGCCAAGCCAAGCGCCTGAATCGCAGTGGCCGCCAGGAGAGTGGGTGGAAGGAGTCGTGGGAGTGAGAGGGAATGGAATCGTGGGACCACACTTTATGGGGGGGTAGCAGGCGCTCACCGTGCCGGATTACATCCCAAGGGTGCTGTCGACGCAGGGGGGCAGGGAGGGGGAGGACTGTGCCGATTTTGGCATACTCATCGGCCGCCTCATTGTGGGTGTCACCCGTGTGGCCTTCGACCCACTCAAGGGTTTGCCCTTTCGAGGAGAGGGACGAGCGCACCTCCTGTACCCAGTGAGCTTGGCGTACCGGGCGTTTCTGCCCTTGTGCAGAAGCAATAGCTCCCTTGCAGTCAAGGCGGATGTTCTCATTTGCAGGGGAGAGGTGTGACCCCAGAAGGACGCCAATTAGCTCTGCTTTATAGGAGTTGGGAACTCCTGGCACTCGGCAAACTGCTATCCTGCCATCCCTGACTCACGTGAGGTCGCATGATGGGCACGGCGACACCCTCACCCCCTTCCCTGTCAGCAGCCCCGCCGCGCTTTTCTGTAGGTCTTTCCGGGCCTCCCTGCCCCCCCCCCCCCCGTCGCTTCGTCGTTTCTGTCCTTTTGGGGGGAGGGAGGGAAGGCTGCGGGCGGCGGCGGGTGGCAGGCCGCTGGAGCAAAGCGGGGCAAGGGGCACGGCCCCTGCCTGCATGCCGCCGCCCCGGCCGCGCACGCTTTGAGGCGGTGCACTGCACATGCGAGTCTTCAAGGTACTATATGCCTCTGGTCCTGCACCCTAATGCAACAGATACCTAAGTTGAAGGCTCAGCCTCGCAGCTGACAGGATCTGTATCCTGAACGCCGAAACAACTCACAATCAACGTGCCTTCATCATCCTTCTACACAACAAGTACAAAACGCAATACTGTTATTGTCGCTGTTATCGTCACTGGAGGGAGCAGCTGCACGCTGCGCGCACGGTGCGCAAATGCTCCCGGGTGGAACGGCAAACACCTCAAAATCGCCGCTGGCATCCAACATCGCAAAGTTTTGACTCTAAATCACAAAGTTGAATCACCAAATAGCAAAATTTGGAGGAATCAGCCACTGAGAACCAAAGATGTGCAGGTGTTGAATGCTGTGCGCGCCGCGCGCTCACCGTATACGCACCGTGCAGCCACTCCCTCCCAGAAGCACAAAGTAGCCAGCCAACCGCCCCCCCCCCCCCCGGCAGGATAGGTCCGTGCTGCAAGATCGGGCAATGTGTTCGAACCCCCCGTTGATGTGTCGGGGCGATGGATGCTCCGGTCCTGTTTGCGTGTTGCAGGTGCGGCAGCGCCGGCCGATGCCGTGCCCCACCAGATCACAGGCGACGTGATCGAGGTGGACCGAGACCAGGTGCTGTGACTGTGCCCCCCCCTTCCCTTCACTGGCTGCGGGTTGTAGGTGCTGTGCCGTGCTGCCACCGGGTATCTCGCTGGGGGATGGCACGGCTGCCCTTTGGAGAATGCGCTGCGGGGTCGTGCTTTGGGGCGGGTAATGGGATCCGGGGGGGGGGGGGGGGACGGGGGTTCAGAGTGGCGCTTAAGGGTTGGGTTGGGTGGGCATGGGCAGGCATCCGTGAACAGGGGGGGGGGGGGTAGAGAGGCTGAAAAAGGGGCGTGGTGGGGGGGCTCTTGATTGCCCCATACGGAATCAAGAAGTCCCTCCGTCACACTGACAAAATGAGATCCGCGGTTCCCACAAAATTTGCCCAAAACTTCCAAAACGTTGCCCAAAAAACGTCCCAACAGCCGTCGTGCCCCCACCTACCTGCGGTGGTGAGTGCTGGTGACTGGCAAAAGTTCTCATTTTTCTGTCGGTGAGTGCGGTGCGCTGATGTTTACAAAGGAAACTGCGGGGGAGTTCGTTGACCTCCGGAAAAATGGGGGAAATGGGACTGTGAAAAATGGGTGTTTCGTCCCATTTTACTCCCAATTTCCTCTCACGCATCGCGCCACAACCCTCCACAACCCCCATCCCGTGTGCTATGCCCGCTATTTCCCCCATTTACCCCCCATTCCCCCCCATTCTCCTCCATTTCCCTCCATTTCCCCCATTTTTCCAGACCCCAAAATCCTGCTTTGGTGAGTTGGTGCGTCCGGTGGCGATGAGTGCGGATGCCTGAGAGATGTGCTCAAGGGTTGGGGTGGGTGGGCATGGGGTGGGGGGGGGCTGTCTGTTTTGTCTCCGACTGTGTGTATGTGCTGCTTTCACGGTGTTGCCCTCTCTCTACCGCAACAATCGTCACCCGCACTGTCTTCCCACAGACCTTTTGCGAAAGGCGCTTCGGGCCCTGTTCGGCTCCTGACAAGCGTTTCCTCTCCTTCTTGTGAAGTGCATGTGCTCTGTGTTGTCCTGGTCCTGCCTCAACCAATGAACTTGTGACAGCTCACACGTCACCATTCGGGGGGGGGGGCTCTGCCCGTTCCAGGAGGACGCAATGCCCCCCCCCCTCCGCCCCCCCGCCCCCGGGGGGGCCTCCGGCAACAGTTGGTTGCCAAAGGGACCGGACCTGGGGAGCCCACAGGCCCCCGAAGCCCCCGAAGGACCATTGTTTGTGCGCGGCTGCCTGAAGCCACATCATTGCATGACTTGGGGGCATGTAATTTGGGTAACCCCCCCCCCCCAACAAAAAGGCAGAACAGAAACTCAGTAGTCCGCATGCAGACAGTGGGTATATTATAGAAGCTGTCACTTCTTTCATGAACCCAGCAATCAGGAGTTTTGTGTATCATTATCTACGGGTGTATGTTACCGCTGTCCATAGTCGCGTACACCCTGTACATAGCAAATCAATGACAATTCAGACCGTTGCAGTGGAAATCAGCATTGCGCAAAAAAAAGCGCCCCTTCCAGGCCCCCCTCACCCAGGCGTGCCTCCAGCCCCCCCCCCCCCCCCCCGCTTCCCTGTGGGCCAGAATGGGCTCAGGTGGTTTCATGACAGAGCCGAAGACTGATCAAGCAGCATTTGTGCAATGGGTGCTGATCCAGGAAATGTGTGATATCATGTGTTTGCGGAGATGGTGGCGGGTGTAATGCCAGACGTTGAAGCTCTGGGGCCGTGGGAGGACTGCAGGCGGTGTGAGCCACCGTAGGCCTACCCCCCTCCCCCCCCTTCCATGGCCCTCCGCACAAGCCCCTGCCCCCGCAGGCCATTCACTCCGTCAAGTACAATTTCAATCACGTGTTCCTTGAGGAGGACACCATCGCCGACCTTTTCAGCCGAGAGTCCACGATAGTGAGCAGTGCGCTGTACACCGCCGCCAGTGAGGGTGTGTGCGCCCCCTCAGGCACCGAGGAGGGCAACGGCCGTTGCCCCTCCTCCGTGTGTTACCGATCTGGAGCAGTGAAACAGGGAAAGCCCGGGGGCCCCGTGGGCACAGCCGACCAAGGGACAGGAAGGGGGCGCAGAGAGGTGAGGAGGGGCGCGACAAGGGCACGAGGGGATGTGGAGCCGAAGGGCACCGCTACTTGCGGAGGGAAGGGATTCAGAGAAAGGACAAGGGGGAACGGTGGGACGCCGGGCGGTGCAGCCAGCTTCAGACAGCCATGCCCTGCAGGTGTCGCGCCAAAACCCCCCTCAACCCCCCCTTCCGTGTGCTGTGTGGATGCTGCAGGGGGTTTGTGTCCGCGACGGTGTGGCGTGCGCTGCGACGTCGAGGGGGTGCTGGGTTTTGTAGTTCAAGGGGGTGGCCGGTGTGGGGCACGGGCCATTGCCGAGTGGCCCTGAAGAGGGACGGGGGGGGAGGGATCTCATGGCAGGTACCGCACCCACCGCTCTGTGGCCCACAGTGTGGCGACTGGGGCCGAGATGGCCCGACCACCGCCCCCCAACCAGGCAAGCGAGCAAAGAACAGCAAAACAAAAAAGGCAACAACAACCAAATGACAAAAAAAGAACAACTGTTTTACCAATCAAACAATTTTGATAACCAGAAGCCTCCCCCCCCCCCCCCCCCCTTGTGATACCTCAAAACACGAAAATGAGCTTTTGACTTGGCAAACCAGGTGACACACAAATGACGCAAAACAATCCTCCGAACGAGGCATGACCGCACTTCTCCTTCGCGACCCATCAACCCGTCACCCCGTCACAACCCCTTCGGACGAGCGTTCAGGGGACCCCTGTCGGTGGAAGGCCCGTGCTGTCTGGCCTGCAGGTGCCACATGTTTGACCAGGTGCCATGCGGTGGGGCCAACAAGTCTAACGGGTCAGTGGCATTCACTTTTTGTCAACCCAAACGACCCTTGGTCGTACCCATTACCCGGGAGCGGTGTTATTTTGTGAGAGACCGCTCCCGTAAAGACCCCAACGCTCTCCCACTCTCTCCCAACCCTCTCCGACCCCTCTCCCAACGCTTTGCCACCGACTCCCAACGCTCTCCCACTCTCTCCCCGTCCTCGCCCTTCTTTCCCCCGCCGTCGGTTATCCTCCAGCTGCCGTCGGTCACCCTTCAGCTGTCCTCGGTTAGTCTCCTGCCGTTGTCGGTTCCTTTACAGCTGCCAAGCTCGGCGTAATGGATGCGGATGTTTTCTCGCTTGCTCCTAAAGGCCGCCCTGCCATTACCCGGTCTGCCCCGGCAAAAGCCACACAAGTGCACGTTGCAAGTGTTGGAGCCCGCTGCACAGAGCCATCCGCGGGAGAGTGGGCTGGGCATGGGGCATGCAAACGATTGCCGCACTGGGGGGCAGGGGAAGCCGCTTTGGGGAGGGGACTGGGCGTGAATGGCCATACCACCGCATCCCCACCTGCACCTCCCCTCTTATGCCCGGACCCTCCCACATTCCACTGCAGCCCGCTGCATCTTGGCCTATGGAGCGGCAGACAGCGGAGTGTTGCAGACCATGTTCGGCAGTGCGGACAGCCCGGGATTCTTCTACCACACGGCGGGGACGTTACTCAGTGAGTTGTCGGAGGTGTGGGCCTCGGGGATGTGGATGGGGGCTGTCCCGGTAGTGTTGCATGTGTACTTTGAGTCAAAAGTGTCGTACTGCATGTGCCCAGGGCTGCCTTTTAGGACAGTGATCGGCGGGTGGATGGATGGATGGATGGATGGATGGATGTTTTGTTTTGTTTTGTTTTGTGAAAAACGCTTTGGCCAGGGTCGTACTGGTCCCCTCCCGGAGATTACTCATCTTCTCTTCGGTTGTGCGCTTCCCTTACCTTTGTATTACCCGTGCCCCCAAAAATTTTCACGTCTTCTCGAACTTGTACTGCCAAAGAAAACAAAACAACCTGCCACTGGCTTGTACCGGCAGGTACCCTTTCTGCTTTTTCTCATGTCTTTCTGAAAGATGTTGTTCTTGCTGTGGATTTATTATTGCACCTGTTTTTGTGTGATCCTGACTCTTCTTTCCCCTGCCTACCCCCTGCACAGGACACGCACTGCACCATTTGCTCATGTGAGGTGTCTGCTGCTGCACTGTTTCTCTGGGGCCTTTGTGCCAGGGCCTGCTGCGTTGTGGCAGTGCTCTGTGCAGAGAGGCTTTGTCTGTCTGTGATGTTACAACGTCCCACTGCCACATGGTGGTCCTGTGGTGTGCTGCCCGCGCTCGGGAATGCCCTGCTGCACTGTGGCTGCTTCTGGTATCTGGTATCTGTGGCTGCTTCTCCTATCTGGAGTACCTGATCTGAACCTGTGCACGACGTTTGACTGACTGGACATACATACGGCTGCTCCCTTCTGTTGGGACTTGACCGTTGACAAGACTTTTTATATACGTCACCTGGGCTTCTGTGTCCGTTGCTGGACATTTCATACACTGCACCTGGGTATCCATGTCTGTTGCTGGCTGCAGTTAATGGTCCGACGTTGCTCATCGTCTCGTGTATCGCTGCTGCCATTGTTTGGGGTACCCCTTGGTACCTCCTTTTGGGCCTCTGTCTCCTTTGGCCCACGTTGCGCTGCGAGCGTACCTCATGGCAGAGCCTTTGCCTCCTTTTCCTTTGACTTCGTGATGTCCTGTAAAAGAGTCACAGCGTTCCTGCACACGTCTGGCCGCACTCCCTTCACTGTATCTCTGTCCCTGATCACCCACTTGACGAACTGCTCGTTTATCTCCAGACACCACAGCTGCATGCCACTATCCATTCTGCACCCTGTCCATTCCCACGCACTGCCAACCAGACACCAGTACACCCCTCTCCCCTGTGATCCTCTGCTTTGCGCTTCTCGTATAACCTGACCCTTGTCCCCTCCATCTTCTCCTACCCACACATCCGGTACTCTCCTGCTCCATTTGGATGGATGGATGGATGGATGGATGGATGGATGGATGGATGCGATGGGATGCGATGGGATGCGATGGGATGCGATGGGATGCGATGGGATGCGATGAGATGCGATGGGATGGGATGGGATGGGATGGGATGGGATGGGATGGGATGGGATGGGATGGGATGGGATGGGATGCGATGGGATGCGATGGGATGCGATGGGATGCGATGGGATGGGATGCGATGGGATGGGATGGGATGGGATGGGATGCAATGGGATGGGATGGGATGGGATGGGATGCAATGCAATGGGACCAAATGGGATGGGATGGGACCAGATGGGACAGGGTGAGACGGCGACGCATCCCATCCCATCCCACCCCATACCATCCCATCCCATCCCATCCCACCCCATCCCATCCCATCCCATCCCATCCCATCCGGGTGGGGGGGCGGGACTGGGGCACAGGTGCGAGACCGGATAGGATCAGATCAGATAGGGGAGGATAGGATTGGATTGGATGCATGGATGCCTGGGTGCGTGGCTGGGATGGGGTGGGGTGGGTTGTTGCTGGAGGACCACCGGAATTGCTGACAGTTGTTGGTGTGGACAGATGGCGGATTGGTTTATGTATGGGTTTATTAATGGGGGGATGGAGGGGTGGGGTACGTGACTGGATGGGGGGGGGGGGCGTGGTGGCCGTTGGGTGGATGGATGGGTGGGTGGATGAAATGGGTGGGCTGTGTGGGTGGGTGGATGGGTGGGTGGGTGGGTGGGTGGGTGGGTGAAATGGGTGGGCTGCGTTGGTGGGTGGGTGGGTGGGTACTTGGGCAAGTGGTGCGGCGACTGATCGGCTGACGCACGCACCCGCTTTGCACTCGCCAGCCCAGCGGGACGAGGGACCTGATGTGGTGCGCTGGGGAGCCCGACGGGGGAGGGGGTGCAGTGCAGTGAAGTCACGCAACATTGTGTGCGAAGATCCCTTGGTCACATCTCTCACCCCTGAGTTCGCCCTCAAGGCAGCAGGCAGTCCGTCAGGGTACTTCTGTTGGCACAGCGAGAGGCGCCCATGGCATTGTCACTGAAGAGCTCTTTGTTCTGACGGGTGTTGCTTTGCAGCCTCGTGCCTTGAGAGGGAAGGGTTGGCATTCAACATTTCAGCATCCCACAGCGGGTACTGGGGTGGATTGGTGTGCAAGCACCAGGGCTGTCCTTAAGACGCCAGAATCTTTGTTTTGCTAAGGACAGCCCTTGAGGACAGCCCCCAGGGAGCCAACCGTCTACCGCTGCCAACTGGTGACCGCCACCAACCGCCAACCGCCAACCGCCGCCAACCGCTAACCGTCACCAACCGCCAACTGCCAACCGCCGCCAACTGCCAACCGCCACCAACCGCCACCAACCACCAATCGCCAATCGCCATCCTTTGAATTAGAGAGGGTCCCATGACCAGCGTCCCCGTGAACCTTCGTTTCTGTTGGCGTTACGAAGGTCTTCCCCTCCCCCCCCGCACCCCAAGGACAGCCCTGGCGAGCGCGCGCGTGTGTGCGTGCGTGTGTCGTGTTAGGCACACGCCCGGAGCTGATTTGGGGCCGGGGCAGGTAATCGAAACGGATGTCGACCTCCGATCTATGAGCACCGCGTGTCCGTCAGGAGCGGCTGCAGACGCAAGTGTCGCTGATTGGGCTGTACGGGGACAAGCACTACAACCTTCTGTTGGGCAGTGGCAAGGCCGATGTCAACGCCAAAAAGCCCGAAGGACCGGGGGCCGCGAAGCGCCGCTTGCAGGTCGTTGCTCGGGGCGGTGGCATCGACGGGCCCCGGAGCGCTCCGGCGCGGGTGCGGGTGCCCCATGGCAATGGGCCTGTGAAATATCGGTTGGCAGATATGTGACAGCACGTGCCCCCGGGGGCAGGCTTTTGCTTGAAAGGAAGGGGGATCATCGGGGCAGTCCCAGAGCGGTTGTAGAGCGGTCACGGGGGATGTGAAAGCGGTTGGGGGGTGGGCGGTTACTGGCGGTTGGAAATGCGGTTGGGGCTGGTGTTGGGGTATGGGAATGCCTTTGGGGTGGAGTCAGGTCCGGAGTGTTCGGGGGGAGCCCCCCCCCCCCCCTCTCCCGCTTGAAAGCGATTCGGGGGGGGGGGGGCTCGGTTTCCACATGCGACCACCCCTCCCCCTTTTGCCGCCCAAGGCAAACAACTTGGTACCGAGGCCTTGTGCCAACCCCCCCTTCCCTTTTTGCCGTGTGGGTCCAGGCAGTCTCAAAGGGTGGCCGGGTTTGGCCCACAGTAAATGTGGCGCCGAAGGTGCGTGTTTGCGTGTTGCAGTGGGGTCATTGGTGTTGCCCCCCCCCCCCCCCCTGTGACATGCACGTTGCTGGTTGTGGTGAGCACCTCCCGGCCTGGAGTCTTCGTGATGACCGCTTCCCGGGAACCCCCTCGATGCGCTGATTCCAAATCTTCCAAATTTGCCGAATTTTGGGTCCGGGTCACCTCCGGGGCCCGGGTCAGTCCTGGTGGGATTTTGGAGGGCCCGTCAATTGAGCCTTTTTTGGGCGGGGGGGGGGGGGGGGGGCTAGCCAGAGGGCCTCCTCGAAGCCCCGGAGTTGAAAACCCGCCCACCCCCGGGAGGGGCAGGAGGAGGCACCCGTGCCACCGCACTCCAGTGCTGGCTTCCTCACTTCCGGTGTGACGGTTGGGCGCCCCATGTGTCATATCGCCAGCAGCAAAGGACCCCCACGGGTCTTCTAATGACCAATTTGTGGTCTGGATGAGTCTCAGTTCCGCGATACCCCCGACCGTGCGGCGTGGATTGGCCTGAGGCGCCGCTGGGGCCGCCGTCTGAGGGTCAAGCCTTGAGGACCCCACCCACTCAGACACGCACTAGAAAAAAAATGGAAGGAGGAGGTAACCCCCATGACCCCCCCCCCCCCTCCTCCCCTTCAAAGTCACCTGAACAAATTTTCTTTGTCGCCTTTGGTGCCGATTTCCTGTGTGCTCCTCAGGGTCATGTTCAGGTGTGTGACTGAGCTGTTCACATTGAACAATGAAAATGGACTGTCGTGAATTGATACGCTCTTATTGTGGTCGCACATTTTGTCACAAATGTATTGCTTTGGGTTTACCTTTGCACTGTGACTTTTGCTGACAAGGAGGAGGGTCAATCAAGTATGGGCTTTTGTTGTGCAAGAAAAACTTCCGGCGCCTTTGGGGCCAAATATGTTGAGTCCTGTTGGCAGGGAGGAGGGTCAACCCCCCCCGCAGACCCCCCCCCCCCTCCGTTCCAATGCGTGCCTGCCCCCCCCTGCCACAGCCCCCCCCTGGCACCTCCGCATGCGTCGCGTAGGCCATGGAGATCAAATCCGCGGCGATGGCCAAGCACCGGACCTGCGGCGACGCAGACCAAGTCCAGGCCCTATGTGACCAGGGTGTGTGGCGTTGGGCACCCGCGGCTGCCCGCGGTCGAGAGGACGGTCGGGGGAAACACGCGGTAGTGTACGGGGCCCTGAACGTGCCCACACTCTTTTCGAGACCTTTTTCGACGGCTTGTTTCTGTGAGTGCACCCCAAATGGGACCACTGCCCGGACTCGCCGCGATGGGCTCAGGGGCCCTGTGAGTCATGGTGGACGGGGTGGGGCCAGGGGTGCATTAGAAGGGAAGGGACCTCAGAGGCGGCGCCAGAAGCGGTTCCTGTGAAGCATACCTGCAAATGAAGTGCATGAAAACGTGCAGCAGGCTTGGTGCCGGGCTCAGGGTAGGGGCACTGCAAAGGGCTGGGCACTGCCCCTTGATCCCCCCCCCCCCCAAAAGTACCCAGACCCTCCCCCGTTATTGGTCTGGCTATGGAGGGCATTTGAGTTCAGTGCAGGACCCCACAACAGCCACACTGTGAGCCGGGGCAAATTTTTCCTCAAGTTTTGGCAAGGGCGGGGCGATTGAAATATTGACACTCAACCATGTGCAAAACCTTTTGGGGTCTGGAGGGGGGGGGGAAGATGGGTTGGCCGGTCAGTCGCCCAGGTCCCGGGGGGGGGGGGGGGCATACATACCTCAAAATGATCCCCATGACGCGCTGATCATTTCCAACATACACAAGTGGGGTCAAAAAAAATTCGAAACAAATTGCCCATCAGCTAAGGTCCGACCCGGGTTTTTGTGTTCTTTCCCATTGTTGAATTCTCAAAAAAATTCTGCGTATTTTGAGTATAGACACATAGAGTAAAAAAAAACTTCCCCTGGGCAGGCGGTTGGAGGAGGTTGCCAAAGCGGTTCGGGGCGGTTACTGGCGGTTACAAATGCCATTGCAGGTGGCACTTGGCGTCCGGGAGACAGTGGCTGGGCATAGGCTGGGCGCCCTGGTGGGGGGGGGGGTACCTCCTCCGCTTCCGATGCACTTTTGGGTGGGACCCAATCCTCATGGGCCCATCCTCCCACCGCATTTCCAGGCCCTTGAGCCTTGAGCCTTGAGCCTTGAGCCTGCCGGAGAATATGTCTGCCCCCTCCAAAAGGCGCTGACATGTTCGCCGTGCGTTGTCCCTTCTGATTTGGCCGGGATGGACACCTGATGTCGGGCGCGGCCGGAAGATTGTCGATCTGGACCCGCCTGCAGCCCTGGAAATGGGGACAACGTGACCCGGCGGTAAAGCGCTGAGCCAAGAAGCCCAACCCCCGGGAGCAGCACGATAGGCCAATGGGACATTCAGTGGCCAGACGCACATGAATGGCACTGCGATGGCGATGAAGGCCGTGCGAAGGCGGGCACGGCTGGAGCGCAGTGGCGGGTCCACGCTCGACCTTTTGAGACCCCCCCCCTGCCCTCCCTGACATGCCCACGTCATGTGCAGGTCTGGCGGCGTTTGGCCGGTGGGCCAAGCTGTCCCACGTCGTGGCCGTCCTGAGGGTGACCATCGCCCCGAATCCACAGCGCCAGTCTGCGGCCCGTGAACTCATGTTTCAGGTCGGGACCTCTTTGTCGTGCCCCGGGACCCCCCCCTTTAAGTGGGCGCACCGTGCGCTGTGCGAAAAGTGGGCCATTTTGGACCCGTTTTCCCCCGATGGCCACGGCGACCGCAGTCACTACTGCGCTCCCCGGCACGGGACATCTCAGTTTCTTACCCAGTCCAAGACCTCAGACAAAGCCACGTTTCACACTAAAAACGCCGGATTGCGTTCCAAATCTGCTGTTGTTGCCCCGCGGACGTATGCCTTCCGCCGCGGTGCCGGTGGTGGGCGGTCCGCAGGGCGGTCACGGGACACCGGACTTACGGATGGGGCGCTGTTCCCGCGCTGTGTGGACACCCGCCATTGAGGCATCGGTGGAGGGAGTCGGGCTCTGAAGGGGCGGAAGTGGTGGCGCAGGGGGGGGGCTCAACCAGGGGCCGCTGCGGAGCCGTAAAGCGCCGGATGTCGTATTTGGCGGTTACACGACGGTTGACAGCGGTTTGGGCTGTGCCGTGGGAGGGGGGGGCAGTGGCCTTCCACACGCTCGTGCGCCGTGCAGTTCGTCAAGCTGGTCGCTGCGTCGGACGCAACGCGGTGCAAAGACCCCGAGGAAGTGCCCATCATCAAGGCCACGAATCTGCATTTGGCCATTCTCGCGAAATGTCTGGCAGGTGTGGAGCGCGCGACGCGTGTGCCTGTGCGTGCACCCGTGCTGTCTGTAACGACCCCGGGCGTGGTTTGTTGAACGACGGAAGGCCAGGGAAGTATTAGAATGGCCGTAGACTGTAGGAGGAGGGGGGGGCTAACCCCCCCTGGACCCCCCCCCCCCCGACCAACGTGACCATTGTGGGAAACAACGAAATTTACAATCAGGAAAATCTTGTTGGACCATTTTTGGAACACTAAACTTTGGGTTCCAGACCCCCCCCCCTCCCCCACTGCTAATCCTTCTCTGCGGAAGGCCCCGGGCCTTCCGTAATAAGAGGAGGGGGGGGTAACCCCCCCGGGACCCCCGCCCCCCAGCCCAAAGGGACGATTGTGGGAAAGAACGAAATCTACGGTTGGGAAAATCTGTTCGTGCCATTTTTGGCACACAAAATTTTGGGTCCCATCCCCCCCTCCCCCCCTTCCCCCCCCCCCTTCTAATACCTCTCTGCCCCCCCCCCCCCTCTGTTTTGCCTGCGGTACGTGAGCTCAGCATTTAGTTGACAGACAGATCCGGTGGTGACTGCTTCGCGGTGGTCAGCGACGTGCCGCTTCCTGGCCTCGGTGTGCGCACATGTCGATGGCCTGCCCACTGGAATCTTCGCGCCCCATGCCCTCGTGATAGAAAGGTGCCTATGGTCTTTCAGGCCACCCACAAGCCATGTTTCTCTTGGCGGTTTGTGCTGACGGCCTCTTGCACACACGTGCGATAGCCCAGAGCTCCTTTGTGGGGGGGGTCGGGGGAGTGTTGGCAGGGGCCGGGGGTGCCATGTTCCCGCCGCGGGTGCTCCCGGGGTGTTCGCATCAGCTGCGGGTGGGTCCTACCCTGTCCTGCTGATGACCACATTGAATGCGTGCATGTCTGGCCGCGTCAGACGGGGTGCTACCCAGCCACACATCACATGTGGGTGGGTCCGACCCGGTCGCTCTTCAGATGTGCTTTGCGGCGTGTTGGGCTGTGTATGTCGCCCCCCCCCCCTCCGCCGGGATTCTGAGCGCGTTGAGCTGGCGACCCCTGGATGCCACACGGGTCACCAAATGCTATATATTCCTGGATCCTCCCCACTGACTGGTGCAGTGCCCCCCCCCCCCCCCTCCGCCGGGCTTCTGAGGGCATTGAGCTGGCGACCCCTGGATGCCACACGGGTCACCAAATGCGACATATTCCTGGATCCTCCCCACTGACTGGTGCAGTGCCTCCCCCGCCCCCACCGTATTTCATTTCCGCTCCTTTTGAAGTAATGTGCCTTTTTGAGTGGTTGCAATCCAGACGGCGGGCTGATGTCGAACTCCTCCAGGTCCAGATCCAGGTCCTCACCTCCGCCGACATCCCACTCCACGTCTCCTCTGGGGACCTCATCCCTGAGTCCACCATAACGTCGACCAGCCATCGGGATTGGCTCCGGAGCTGGTGCGGGGCATCGGGGGCGTACCGGTGTCCGCGGTGGAGCACGGCGGCTGTGGTACTCCGCGCTGAGCCACTCATCACGCCAATCCTCACTGCCACTGCCGGGCGGCACGCGCTCGTTGCGGCGGCCCGCGCTGTGGTGAGAGGGGGCGGTGAGAGAGGGGGCACTGGCGCTGGGGCGACTCCTGGGGACTCCGCCGGGGGCGTGGGGTCTGCCTGGACCTGGTCCGGGTCCCCAGCCGTCGTCCGACGAGCCAGACCCCAGGTGTGGGTGGTCGCTGCCGACGCTCCGACGGGCTTCCATCGCGTCCAGCCTCCGCTGCAGGCCGCTGATGACCTTGTTCAGCGACCTGGTCTCGCCCCTGGCGATGTCCAACAGCTTCTGGGTGGCGGTGGCGACCTGGGCGCTCTTGACCATCTCGATCTTGGCGATGTCCAGCTCCCTCTGAGCGCGCGCAGCGACCCTGGCGATGCGAGTCATCTCGCCCTTGCCCGTGTCTACCTCGCGCTCGAGGGACTGGACCCTCCTGCGGAGGTAGACAATCCACCGCCCAGTCGAATCCGGGTCGCCGTTCCCTGGTGGGTCGTCGGGGTCTCCAGGGGGTCCTCCAGGAGGGCCTCCGCCGGGTCCGCCCGGTCCAGGGGGTCCCCCCCCGCCCAGTGGTCCGCCTCCAGGGGGTCCACTTGGTGGGCGTCCTCCAGGGGGTCCTGATCGTCCTCCGCCAGGGGGTCCCGGCGGGTCTCCGCCGGGTCGCCTCGGTGGGTCCGAGGATGGGCGCTTCTTCGTGATGTGAAAGTCCATGTCGTCATCCTCGTCCATGTCGCCCCACCTGGGCGTCTCGGTCTCGGAAGACTCCGATCTCCGGTAGGGAGGAGGGAGATCCTCATCCTCACCTTCCGGCTCCATGGGGACGTCTCCGCCTCCTCCGCCAGTCACTTCTCGGCGATGTCGGCGGCCTCGTTCATCCCCGTCGCTGGCGGTGAAGAAGGGGTCGCTGTCGTGGGGGTGTCAACCCGCTGGCCTCCGTGGCCTCTCGGGGGTCGTCCCCTTGCCCTTCCTCCGTCGATGGGCAGTGGGGCCACTGCTCCCACTGCTGCCTGTGTCCGCCTCATCCAGCGTCATCTTGGAGGAGGCGTCCCCTTCGAAGAGCTTTCGAAGGGTCTCCACTCGGGATCCTCCCGGGGGAGTCTCGCGGCGGAGCTTGGCCTCTGCCTCCTCCATTGCGGCGGCGGTGGCTGCGGCAGCTCGCCTTTCGGCCTCCTCCCGGGCCCGAGCCGCCTCGGCTTCCCAGGCCTGCTGCAGCCGCGCCTTCTCCGCTTCCAACGCCGCCAACTCCGCCTCCGTCTTGGCCCTCTCCTCAGCGACCTTCCGTCGCGCGGCCTCGATGGCGTCCTTCTTGACGGCGTCCGCCTGGGCCTTAGCCGTTGCCTCGGCCTGGGCCCTTTCCTCCGCCTCCTTCTTTGCCCTCTCTTGGGCAAGCGCCTCTTCAAGCGCCTTCACCTCGGCCTCCTTGCCGGCAATGGCCTCCTGCGTCAGGCGGGCTTCCTCGTCGGCTGCCGCCACCTCACCCTTGACCTGGGCAATCGCTGCCTCATGGGCGGCTGCGGCCGTGAGTCCAGCCGCAATGGCCGCCACGGTTGAGGCGTGGATGGCCATGCCATGCGCCCACTCCGCTTCCTCCAGCTGGGCGATGCCGACGGCGCCCTCCATGGCAGCGTTGTGCTGCTTGGCCCGTTGCCGGGCAACCCGAAGGTTGCAGGGCACCCCACAGGCGCGCTCACAGGCGAGCGCCACGTCCCTTTGGTCGGGAGCGACGCTGCTGGAGCTGGCCTGGTCGGCCGGCATCCTCCCGCGGTGGGCCGACTCCACGTCGCTGCTGGGGCCTGACTTCCTCAGGAGCAGCGGACGGGGCTTGGCCTTGGCGTGCTTGGCGACTTGGCGGAAGTCGCCAAGGGTGGTGTGGCCGGGCCGGTGACCACCACTGGCCCGTTGGGGACTGGGGGCTGGGGTTCCACCCTTGGCGCCTTGGGCGGCTTCGGCGGCCAGAGATTCCTGGTACTCCCGCCACTTCCTGTCCCGCTTCCTGTCCCCGGCGGACCGCTTCTCCTTCCCCGGAGACGCGCTGCTGCTGCTGCCCTGCAGCCTGCGCTCGCTCCCCGGTTCCGGGAAGTTCTTCTCGATCATGTCCCACATGGAGACATTGATCGTGGCGCCCGACGGGTACTCGTTGGGCTTCTCGTCCTCCTAAATCCCGTCGGGGCGCAGCCTTTCGCCGGGCCTGTCCGGCCGGGTCCAGACCCTCCAGCGCCTCTGCTGGAAGCGGAAGGCAAACCTTTCCACCAGCAGCCAATCTTCGACTGCCTGCAGGCGGTCGAGGCCCATGTCCTGGCGGAGCTCGAAGCTCCCGGGCATGCCGCCTTCGCACTGGGGGTGGCTGTGGCGGTAGTGCTGGTCCCACACCAACCCAGCAGTAGGCGCACCGCATGGGGGTGGGGCCGCGGCCACGTCTTGCCCGCTTCTTGCCAGTTTACCATGGCAGCGGGGGGCGTAGTTGGTCTTGAGGTCCTTGGTGGTGTCTCGTTCCGTTCAACGGACTGGTCCTGGTGGTGGTTGTGGGAGCGGTTGACGTAGCACTGGACTGGGAGTGCGGCCGGTGCTGGTCGGCCGGTGGTTGTGGAAGTGGTTGCTGTAGCTGGGAGTGCGGCCTTGCTGGTCGGCCGAGTGAACTCGTTGATGACGGAGTTCTGCTCCCTGCACTTCCTTCACGGACTCGGCGCTGTCGCTGGGCGGCGCTGCGAGCTGCTGCGCTGCGCTGCGAGCTGCGAGCTGCGAGCTGCTGCGCCGCGCTGCTCGGGGTTGGTGGCCCCGAGTGGCACGCGAGGGATGGGTAACCCCGCGGCGGTGAAACGCTTTTGACGCGTTCTCGTGGGGGGTCTGGCCACGGGACGCTGCGGTGACACGCACAAGCAAGCAGGCAGGCAAAGCACTGCGCTCACAGGGGCATCAACTACGCTCGTGTCATGAGACAAAGCGTTTCAGGATCCTTGCCACTCTGAAACAAGGGAACAAAAGTATGTACAGCAACACATCAGGATATGTACACATGGGGTTAAGACTGGACTGGGGTTGAAACCAGACCGGGTGGTCAGGAGCAGAGGTCGCAGTGGCATGGGCAGCAACATTGCTTGGCACCGAAGACATAACGATAGTGTTGACTGAATAGTATCCTGCAAACAGATATGGTACACATAGCCAATGAAATACCTGATATGCACATATGAGAAATCCACCCTATCATCCACTAATTGATATAACTACTAAACATCCATGATTGCCTTATCTATCCCACATCCTATGTTCCTAACAAGGAAATGGAATATGATATACCCTATCCCACATATATCCCATATATAGGGCCAAATAATGCTCCCTTAAAGGTAAAATGCCAGGGTAGGGTTGTGACCTGCTTCACCCCCCCACTTAAAACGACTGCTACGGGCAGGAAGTACATGCCCAAGAGGAACGTAGCAGTCACAAACAGCAGCAAATCACAGGTTAGCAGATTCCCTCCCATAGGGAATCGAACCAACGCAAGCAATCTCGGAGCCGGCCGCACGGCCGCTGGAGTAGCTCCGATCGGTGGGTATCGAACCACCGCCAAAATACATAAATCAACGAACGGGATCCCGCAGGTCCCGCAATAAGTAGTAGGCGAAATCGAGTAGGCGAGTCTGGTCCCTGCGTGTCGCATGAGGCATGTGGGGTCCAGCAGGTAAGGGCAGGGAGTTTGTCAAAGAATTAAAACTAAAGGCAAAGTGAAATCACACTTTTAAACAAAACTGAAGGTAATGGTACATGCGAAGCGGTGCGACGCGAAAGTGCAAAAATTTCACTTTTTGAAAAAACTGCCAGGAGAATTGACGGGAGTGTCAAACAGCAACGCAGGACTGTGCCTGCACAAGGGAGCACGAGGGATAAAAGAGATAGAGGCCAGGGAAAGGATCACAAGGTACACAACAAAATCTGATGGCCCTCGGCCAGGGGACTGTTACCACGGGGGGCTAACGGTCCTGTCCTGCAGTGCAACGCGGGGCAACCGTGGTAACAGTCCTTACAGCCACCACAGCCCTTTTTTCACAACCTGGAACAGTGAACACTGTGATTGTGTCTTATTGTTGCCTTGCGATGCATTACTGTCTTGCGCCTGCCTCTGTCTTGTGCATGCTTAGGCCCACTAATAAACACGGCCACGATGGCCCCACAGTGCGCGCGGTAGCTCACTAAGTAGAGGAAAGAGGTCACGATGGCCTCAGGGTAAACGATCGACGATCATTTAGGCACAAACCAAAACACGGGTACGATGCCCACACCTTGCACCCACGTGCTTTAGATCGTTTATGAGGGCTTGATGTGCTTGATGTTCTTGATGCGCTTGCCCGTAACGCTTGTAGTAATGAGTGAGCTCTTGCTTGTAGGATGTAAACTTGCTTGATTACTTGCTTGCAAAAGGCCGAGACAAGGCCTAGCCAAAGGCCCACTTGTCAAACAGACCAGACACCAAAGGATGAATGAACCAGTCACGGTTGTGACTGTACGATACGGGCACGGCTCAGCCAAGGGTCGTGTCCGTGTGGATGTCTAACCTAGCATGTGTGTCACACGTGATGCACCACATAGAGGGTAAAGGAGGAGGTACGGAGATGGGATGAGGGTGTGAGTAGACAGACTTAAATAGACAAACCTCATAACCATGTAATAATAACCTGACCTCACTGCTAACCCCTCACCTAGGAGCCATACTACGTATATATATCATATATACACATACTAGAGCGATGCACACCGACAAACACAAGACACACTTGTGCGCGCACACCCATTGGCAGGGCACGGGGGCACACACTCGCCCGGAGGGCATCACAGAGTGTGGGTCTCGCGGTGGCGGCCTTGGGGCACGTGATGGGGGCACTCCACACATACGGCACGTGCAAGAGCTTCCAGAAACTACTCACGTACACACAACAAACAGTAAGCATATCCACAATAGAACACGTGTATAGATACGCCACCTTGTTGCTTGGTGTTCGTGTGTGTCTTGGGGGCGTGCGTATAAACACTTAGGTTAGCTTGCGTGTTACCTTTGTCGGTGGGTGTGCCACCGGCGGGCCGTAGCGCAGGGGGTCACCTCCAGGTTGCAAATTGGGGAGGTCGCCCGTACGGTCCCGCTGGTGTATCAGCCCACCCTGCTTCCCGGGGGCACGATGACACGCCCCGAAGGAGTTTTACTCCCCCAACTCCTCTACACAGTGTATGATGGTTCATGTTTACACCTCCGTGTGTAAACTTGGGCCGGTGTACACGGCTACAAAACCCCAAAGGTAGGTGTCAACCTAGGTCTTGCTTGTTCGGGGGGCGGGTGATAACCAACGTAATAGGCAACCATATAATCCCGTAACTAAATTAATGGCATGCGCACACACACGCTACCATTGGCCACGGGCACACCCGGTTTTGGTGTGTCTCGGACAGAGAGACTCGTGTGTGTTGTGGAAATCCAAGTCCACGCACGGGTCTCTATAAAGAAAAATGCCACGCCCATATCCCAACCCGTTTGGTTGGGTGTTGGGATAGAGGTCCCCTCGGGTGTTGTGGAAATCCAAGTCCACTCGTGGGGAACTCTAGAGAAAACATTAATATACATATTCTCTCATAAACATATGCATGTGCACACTCGCCCTTTTCATCATACTGTTTGTTCCCTCTCGTTGCAGGCAGGAATTCCCCCGCGAAATTCATCAAGGACATGAAGAGCACACCCAGCCAGCATGCGGCCCCATGCAATGGCAATGGAGGGTACCCACTCCTAACCCAGGCACGCATAGCGACCGGGGACAAATACCCAGGCGGCGGAGACGGCCCAAATCCGCAACGCCACTCTTTGCCTTTGAAGACCCCACCCACTCATAGAGTGACGGGGCAAAGGCACCCATTGCAATTCATATTAGAATACTTGTATTGTAGAGGACGACCCCTCCCTCTAGGCTTAAGTCCTCGCCGTATGTAGTGGCAATTTTGCACGCCACGAAATTTTTTCCACGTAATGTGAGCCACACGAGTACTTCGTACCTTGTATACCTACCCTCGTGTGGACAAGGGCAAATCGGTGGAAAACCATCACGCCCAACACAAAAAGGGAAAATGGGTTGTACCCGCCAGCCCAACGAAGTTTTCAAGCCTTCGCCATTTTGAGCAAATGATTTAGCTCGTTGGCTTGGGTCACGGGTCAGGGACGGTCGTGGGGTCGTGGTTTCGGTACGGGGCGGCACTCCGAAACCTTGCAAACACCACCATGCGCACAACCCGGTAGAGTCTTCAGGAAGTGCTTGCCACGTTGTTAGCACCCTTGACAGGGGGCGTCATCGTGGGCAGGACTGAGGGCAGTAGTCCTGGTGGTGGTAGGAGTGCTCCAGTAAGACCCAAGGATAAGGGTTTGAATGGCATTAAGACCCCCGAGAGAACACGTCCCACTTCCGCCCCAGGCTATATGCCACGCCACCCCACCCCAAGGACTCTCAAGCCTTTAGCGGTGAGAGAGGTAGACGGTGGGGTAAACCTGCGGTACCTACCGCCCTGCTCCGGTGGGGATTTTTGTAACCGAGGAGCGCGCCGTGCATGCACATCTTCTTTCCTGTCTCCCACCGCTTCTCGCTCTCTCCTCCCTTCCCCAAACAATAATATATCCATATTGGTTAGGGTTTTCTTTTCGTGGCACGCTCATGAGAGCGGTCCACCAAGGTTGGCAAGGATGTCAACGGTTTGGGTGAGATTCTGTTTCTGCAAGTAATCTCTCCAATCCTTGTTGTAGGATGGTAAGAAGGTTTCAACGGGTTCCTCGGTATCCCAATCTTTGGTATAACCCTCCCACCGCACCTTGAAGAGAAGTCTCTTGCGCTAAGTACGGTGACTTAATATCTTCTTGACATTATAGGTGTCCTCCTCAAACTGGGAGGGCACTCTAGCAACCTCCTCCGTGTAATTTAAAGGCACGGGGGAGCGAGGGGAGTTGACCGTTTTCATTAAACAATCCACGTGGACGTCAACTAACCACCGTTGGTCCACTTGAATAACATAGAGGTCGTGCGCCTTCTTGGCCACAACCTCATAGGGCCCATCCCAATAGGGACAAGTCTTATCGCCAAGATTTTTGCGTTGGCGACGGACCCATACGCGGTCCCCTTTTGAGGAATTGGGGGACATCCTCCTACTCTTATTATACCTACGAGCCATTGTCTCTTGCACTTGAATCATAGCCCTCCGTGCAAGAGCAATAAGCTCCTCACGCCGTTGGAAGTAGTGAGCGGCGTCTTGGGACACCCCCTTAGGCTCAGCAAGAGGGGGCCCCTTAATACGGTTGTGTTTACCAAACACAATCTCGTTAGGTGTATAACCTGAAGGACCTGTAGTCTCATGCCACGCTCGTACAACGGCGGGCAAAACCTCTACCCAATTAGTTTTCTTTTTCTTCAAGGTAATGGCTTTAGCAACGGCACGCCTTAGCTGCTTGCCAGTATTTTCGGCCTTGCCATTACCTTGGTGCCTACCCGCGAGACACATAGTCGAGCGGGCACCAATCTTAGAACAAAGGGTTTGGAAATATTGGCTCACAAATTGTGGCCCACGGTCGGAGCATATTTCACGAGGGGCTCCGAACCTATCCACCCAGCGCTCCATTACCAAATGGGCCGCTCTTCTCCCCGTTAGCCCCTCATCCTTGTCTTCATGACGGGGTTTAGGAATAGGGATCGCGATGAGGTAGCCGGAAAGCCAGCATACACATAGGAGCATTCGGTCATACACCTCTCCATCGTGGGAGGTGGAAGGGTAGTGAAACACATGGAGCGCTATGGAGTCCATGGGCTCCATAGGTATAGGCATAGGGGTCATGTACCCTTGCTTGCGCTTGGTGTCATGCGTGTGAATGGCACATGAGGGACACGTTTGACATTGCAGTTCCACTGCTTTGTACAACCCCTCACCTTCCACGCCATGGTTAATTTCCTTCCAGTGTTTTTCCACACTGGAGGTAGTTAAGTGAAATGCATCATGGTATTCGGCTACCAAACGATGCACTAGCGGCGTAGGAACACACCACCGTCCATTACGGACGAGCTTGTTATCCACCAACCTCACTCCATCTTGGAAGCTCCCATTCAAGGCATCTTGCCACATTTGTTTGTAGCGTTGACAATTTGGGTAGTGTTTAGCCCAATTTATCTCAAAAACATTGGGAGCATCCTCCCCATGTATAGGAGTTGCTTTCTTGTGGGACTTCCAGAATTTTTTTATCTTGACAATTCGCTCCAGTCTCCGAAGCTTTCTCTTTTGCTTCGCCCCCCCCCCCCACTGGAGGCGAAGCCAGAGGGGGTGGATCACACGCGGGTGCCCCTTGAGCCCGAGGCGCCGATTTAGTCCTAGTAACAACGGGCGCCACAACCGCCCTAAATACAAGGGGGCGGGCGAGAAGTTCCTCCTTCTCGGCCGCCATCATGTCCCGCACATCCCCGGCCGCTTGGGCCGTCCCATGTATGGACACATCACCCAACGCCGGGTTAGCAGGATAAGCCCAACGGGACAAGAAATCACCCACGGGGTTCACTGGCCCCGGAGTGTAAACCACATGGAGGTCGAATTTAGAGAACAATTCATGCCAACGTGCTTGGCGTGGAGAGGGACCCCCCACGGTTTTGAGGTCCTCCGTAGCCCAATTTTCAAGGCTACGGTGGTCCGTACGGACCTTCACGCGCTTGTTCCCCACCCAACCATGCCATTTTAAAAGCGCCGCCACTATGGCGTAGCATTCTTTCTCCCGAGGGCTCCAATTCAATTGGCTGCCTGACAATTTGCGGGAGAAAAAGGCAAGGGGGCGTAGGGCACCATCGGGACCTTCCTGCTGTAGGGCCGCCCCCACCGCCCAATTACTAGCGTCCGGGGTGAGGACAAAGTCCTTATCCCAATCGGCTAGTTGGAGGGGAACAATATCCGTAATAGCACGCTTGAGCTTCAAAAAGGCCTCGTTAGCCGAAGCATTCCATGTTAGGCCTATCTTTTTGCCATTCTTATGCTTAGGCAAATCCTTCAACATATTAATCAAAGGGGTAGCTATGGAGGCGTAGTTTTGGACATAGCCCGAATAATAGTTGGCGAGCCCCAAGAACCCCCGAAGCTCCCGAACATTATCCGGTTTGTCCCAACGCTCAAGTGCCAACATTTTCCCTGGCGCCGGCCGACGTGTGCCATTTTCCAAAACATGGCCACAAAACTCAACCGAACGAACAAAGATATCGGTTTTGCTAACCGAAGCAACCAACTCCTCTTTTCGTAGCCTATCCAACACGGCACGCACGTCGCGGTCGTGGTTAGCCAATAGCTCCTCCTCCGTCGCACCGGAGGAACCAATAATAATATCATCAATATATACGTCCGCACAATCCAAACCCTGCAAAACATGGTCCATGACCCGTTGAAAAATAGCGGGCCCATTCTTGATACCCATAGGCATAACACGCCATTGGTATCGCTTAGCCGCCAAATTCATGGCGGTCTTAGCCCGGGATTCAGGGTGAAGGGGAATTTGATGAAACCCTTTACTCAAGTCCACAATAGTGAAAATCTTGTGTTTGGATTGATTTTCCAACATGTTTTCTATGAGGGGGAGGGGGTGTGCGTCGGGCAAGGTAGCCTCATTAAGTTGGCGGTAGTCCACCACGAGGCGCCATTTTCCTTTCTCTTTCTTGGGCACAACGAAACCGTTGGACGCCCATTCGGAGGCAGGGCACGGCTCAATCCAGCCACGAGCCAAAAAGTCCTGCACTATTTCTTGCTCCGCCGCGGCACGGCCCCCCACCAACCGTATAGGTTTTACGGACTTGGGTTTGGCGTTCGGGTATAGGTCAAGTTTAGCAAACCCCAACCGCTCCGTACCACGGACCTTAGGGTGTTCCTGGTCCGGACGGAGACGAACCTCCCCACTAAAAACATCCCGCTCATAGTCCGCGAGGATGCGCCTCCTCATGAGCTCCACCTCCGGAGACACAATAGGCTCCTGGGTGGTGACAACGCCACCCACACGAGAAGACGCCAACAATCGTGTGGCGCCTTTACGTTTTCGGTAACGCTTAACGGTAGTGGCCCCCCCACCCAATAACTCTCGTTCAATTTTCGCAATGCGTGAACGCACGCATTCTTGTGCCTCCAAATTTTCGGGGGTAGGATCAAGAGTAACGGGTGCGAGGAGTTTTTTATGGGTCGCCTGATACGTGAGGGTGCGCACCGAAGCCAAATGGTTAGGCACCCTTTCATCCTCCGACTCCTCCTCCGAGGTCATGCCCGGCTCGCCATCCGTGTTGGGGTTAGAGACGGCCGGTGCCACAACGGAGGCCACATGACATTTAGTGGCCGCCAAATTTTCCTCCGCAATACCACCGTCCACGTATAGCGCCACCGTGGACCAACCCCGTTGAGGAAGGGGCCCGAGGTGGTCATTCTGATAGAGACAGGCTTTAGTCTCTGGCCCAGGAAGGTGGTACCCTTGCAAAGTAATTTCCATAAGGGGTTTCCACCACTCCCTATGTGTCCACTTCGGCCCTACGACGATGGCTCGTAGTTTTTCTTGCCCAATTTTCCGAACACAATCGGAAAACCGATGATAGGGAGGGCACATCCAATATAATTTGGAGGGGTCCGCGGGAGTGGAAAAGAAATCTTCAAGCGGCGAAACCCAACGGGTAGCCTGAGCCATACCCGGGACCCTATTGAAGGCGTCCACGTCGGGGTTTTTGCCAAATTGTTTTTTGACACGTGCGGCCCAATATGGCGTGAGGCCATAGTCAGACTGGGTCCACATGGACCCATCACGCCGCGTAGGTAGAACATCACGGGCAAGGGCTTCGGGAGCAAATTCAACGAGCTCCAAAGCACAAGCCTGGTCCTGTACGGGGGCCACGGAGGAAGCGGTCAAGGCATAGGATATGTGTTTCTCGGCCTCAACACGGTTAGGCGGTTCGCCACCAGGGGGCGTAACCACAATGGCCGGGGCAGGGTGCGTAGGAGCGACCGCCCCAATGACTGGAACGGTTAGGCCCCACACGGACTGACGTGACACCTTACCATGAATGGGTTTCACCAAAAATGGTTTGCCGGTTCGTGGAGCCTCACAGAAGTCCACAACCCAAAAACGGGGGTGCACTGGATGGTGAGAGTACACACAATTGAAACCGGCAAAATGGCTCACACAATGTTCGTAACCCCATGGGTGCCCCCAAACCATATCCCAAGGTAAATTCGGGACAAGGTACGGGGACACGCCATACTGGGCAACACGAGGAAGTGAAACACTACCACCCACAACCCCCGTAAATTGAATTTTGACGTCTATTTGCTCGTCCCCCCCTGGCAAAGGCGTCTCATTATCTGCTTGGAGTAGGCGCCTCCGTTGAGGGGATTCATATGTTTCGGAGAGTTGGTCTCCAAAAACATTGGGGTTGGCCAAAGCGACCGCTTGGCACCCAAAATCCACCAAAACACGGAGGGCCTTGCGTTCTCCATTGGGCAAAACAACCTGAACGGAAAGTTCGGTTTGAATCTCACTAGTCACTATATGCCCCTTCATGACTCTCGATGGAACGAGAGCCACGGTAGTGTCACAGGGGTGCCCGAGGTTTTCTTCTTTCGAAGGGGGCGCCTCTGGGCACTCCTACCAACGTCCGCGCCCGTTCGGCGCTCCCTTGCCTCCTTTATCGCCCTTGCCGCCGCCACCCTTATAACCACCACCACCCTTATCACCACCGCCACCCTTATCGCCACCCTTAGGCTTACCACCTTTAGACTTACCCGCAATGTTCCAATGAGTGTCATTGCACGGAGAATTAGGCTTCCACGTCCAGAGGGTGGTATTGGTGGCACCCCAATCAATCCAAGACATGTCCATCTCCGTTTGTTTACGTGTTTTCCAATGTTTGGAACACGGAACCCAAAAGGTAGGTGGCGGTTTAGCCCCGGGGTCGACGGGTTTCTTCGCCGGAGGTTTAGAGTGACCCACGGCGTTGACGGAGGTGTCAGCGGGTTCGGAGGTGTCAGGGTCCGCCGTAGCCTCCGCATTAACCGCATTCACCGCGGTTTTATTGTGAGAAGGGCGATGAGTGTACGTCACCGTCGTCTTGTCTCCTTTATTGAGGCGTTCGAGAGCTTCCCTCTCCGACACGCTTTTATGGGCAAGGGCGTAGATTTCCGCAGGCTTCAAACGAGGCCTACGTTGCTCCACTTTCATAGTGTAGCCGCGTGTGTGAGGTGTGTTGTTGAGTTTCAAGATCCACTCCTGGAGAGACGGGTCTTTGCAGTCAACTATCACCCCCGGCCCCGAATAAGAAACAATTTCAGGAACCGTAGTGCAAGCTTGAGCGCTATATTTCCTGAGTTCTTTTTCGAATGGGGCGCGACCCGGCGAAGAGTCAAGGCCACTAAAATCCACCACATAGCTGTCTGGGCTATTCTTAGCCTCTTGCTTGACGACCTTCTCCTTGATCCACGGGAGCTTGCTTAGGAGCTGCTCCCGGATCACGTGGGGACGAGTCTCATTGCTCAGAGGCAACAAACGTTGCCAACGAGCATAGAAATCTTCAAGGTCGATGAGGGTCACTTGCCCTTTAACCACCCTGGGGGTGAGGGCTCGCCACCTTTCATCAGCCCTTGAGGGGTCATACTCGTGGAAACGTTGTTCCAAAAAGTCCCACAACTCTTTGAGGGTGGGGGCCGTGCGTGTGTGGTGGGTGGCCTCGGCAACCCGGGCGTTGATGATCGCCTTTAGCCATGGGGGCAAGGTACTCAAAATCATTTTTGCCTCGTTGGCTTTTCGGTACATGGGATCACACCCCCCCAACCATTGTTGAAGCTTCTCCACCCACTCGTCGTAGCACTCTAGCTGCCCATTAAATTGCGGTTTGGGAATATCACTATCCTCCACCGCTTTGGTGTAACTATTTTGCACCATAGGCATTTGGTACGGGTGGTACGCAGGGGGAGCCATGGTTGGGGGTGCACCTCCACTTGCACTTGGTGCAACCTTCACTGGAGAGACTGTACACGTATCCGTAGGATGAGAGGGCGTGTACGAAGGTTTCCCAGGGGAAGTGAAAACATTTTTCGTGAGGGGATTAATGTTCCCCAACGAAGAGGTGTTCTCCTCTTCATTGGCCCACGGGGCCGTAGGCTCCGTTGGGTGTTCTTCGCCCTTAGGCGTCGCCCTCCACTCGGGAACAGCACGTTCCTTCTGCTTTTCGGCGATTCCCCTCCACGATCTAGGTTCTTGGGGGTGGGGGTGTTCGTGGTGTTCTTCCCCCCCCCTCGGCCACCCCGAATCCGGACAAGCGTTCGGATGGTAGATGCAATCGTGGGATGGGTGGACGGAGAAAGGAAGGACACACCCACCACCGGATGAACCGGATGGTCCGCCCATGGGCGCCGTAGGCGCCGCCGGTGTAGGATCAGGAACGGGCGGAGGCGCCGATGGCGGGGGTAGGACCACCGTAACGGGTTCCGCAGGCGTGGAGTACCAGTGGTCCCACGCATCGATCCTAGATGCAACGGCGGCGTAACGTGTAGCGAGCGACTCCACTGCGCTAAAGCACTTAGCCGTGTTGCCGTTGGACATCTTAAGATGATCTGCCACGCTAGCCTCCACCACCTTAGAATCCCGGCGGTAGCCCTGAACCGCCGCGTCAAATTTAGCCAATGTAGACAAGATTTGGGTCATCCGGTCCCCGTAGGACTGACTGATGCCCACGGTAGAGGCCACTGCCTGAGAAAGTTCCTGATGGGATCGCTGCAACTCCAGATTCTGGTTTCGCAGGTCCTTCACCTGTGCCATCAGAGATTGGATGCACGTTTCGTAGTGCGGCACACACCGGGGACAGCCACAGGTGTGCTGTAGGTCTTCCTCCCCCCGTGTAGGAGTGGGGCCCCCAGAATGTCGAAAGGAAGGACCCCCCACTCCACGAGGAGGAGATGACCCACCACCGCCCCCCCCAGCAGCCCCCCCTGCCACGGAGGGACCAGAGGGCCCCCCCGCAGGGCGAGACGGGGGTGTGAAAGTGCTGCCCTGGGTCGTTGTGGGTGCCGGAGGGCTTGGGGCCGGCAAGACCAGTGGGGCAGGCACGCGAGGAGTCTCCCTGGATGTTGTTATTGGGGGTAGAACCGGAGACACGGACACCAACGGAGGCGAGAGCAGCGACAACAGAAGCAAGGTCCATGCTGATTGTGGTCCGGCAGAAAATCCCAGTCTATAAAGAAAATTGCGGGGAATTATTCTAAATACATCTGAGTGTCCAAAACTGTCTGAAAAGATTTAAATAATCCATTTATGTAAAATTGTCTGGCCGATCTGGCCCGCGAGCGCGCGTCAGCGGCAAATGGCGATTCCAGCTAAAATAGCGGAATGCGGCGGATTTACGGGAAATGGACCGCGGAATCAAATCCGGCATATCAGAAATATATAGGAAATATCCTGTGACTGAGCTGCGAGGCGGCGATTCCGCCGAAGCAAAGAAAATGACCAAAATGTAGCCAATCTGGGCAGAATGTCTGAAAATCTGAGCAGATGGGGTTAGCCGCACTTACACTCCCCCTCCAAAAACACACTGGGGTGTGTCGCTACGTCAACGAAGAACGTAGTGCGGGTAAGTCCCAGAAAAACATAGAATTGTAGCCTCGATGGGGCGAAATCTGCTTGATCTGACCTGATTTGGGCTGAATTGGCACTGAATCAGGCTGGATGAACCTGAAATGAGACAGAATGAGAAGTGACGAACAGTCCTCCGTGCAGTAAAACATTAGGTCAAGGGCTAAAAAGCATGTAAACATATCAAGAATTAATACCAAACCATGCATTGGTTGAGAATGAGGTAGATTATTGGTAGATTAAGTGGGGGGATCAAGAATTGGAGTGACATCTCAGCGCTCTGGCACAGTTCCGCTGTCGCGGGCACGCTACGGTGTCCTCGCCGAACTCTACATCGTGTTATCCCGCTTTTGTCGTTCTGAAAAGTACAGCATGTGGCTCAGATTTGGCGCATCTGGCGGATGATCACAAGATTCAGCAAAATGAGAATGAATTTGGGCAGAGATGAAGGGGATTAAGCAATCACAGTGCGGTTAAACAAATACACATGTAGTCTACAGACCCTAAGTGAACCACCTAAGGTAGAGATGTTCTTCTGTTCACTTAGATCTAAACAGATCTTCAAGGAATGAGAGGAGATGACAAGTAAATCAATCTAAATTGTCCTAATGTCAGCACATTCCCTAAGATGAAGGTGAAATGAAGCGGAATGTGTACAACTGAAACTACTAACACTTTCGTTTAGACTAAAGTTAATATATATTGTCGTTTATTCAGCTCAATTGTGCTTTCCGGCACGTTGGTTCGCGAGCATCAAACAGATTCTATCAAAATGTGGATCACGTGATGATGCATCATGATGGGACATGCTGGCCCTGGATCCTTGGCATGTAACGCGCCGAAGGTTCACTGAAGGCGCTTTACTGACAGTATATAACTGAGAGACACCGAACTTACAGTGGCGGTGGTGTCAATCGACTTGGACAAGGCCAATCTTTCGATGGAGTCCCACAAGACACTTAGATTCACCATTTTCGACAGTTTCAGGTCGGATTGAGCTCACATTGGGGTGTGCCAAAAATACAACGAAGCTTACGGACTTCAGAGGTTGCTGTTAGAAGTCCCTAGAGCTCCTAGATGAAGGTTGTCTGAACAATTGACGTCTGGGTTTCGTACAACAGTGGCAGAATGATGGACAAACCTGAAAAATTCAAGGCAAATTTGAGGATCCTGGATCTGAATCTGGACTTTGGCGTCAGCATCACAGCAAATGAAGGTGAGATCTGAGCTCCTGGCGTCGCATCTGGTGCAGCCAGTACTACAGGGGGTGCCTGTAGGGGTGAATGTCACCGGCCGGTGTTTTGATTATGTACATTTGCTTCCATCTGCACGAGTAGCCAAATTCCAAAGATGCACAGACCAACAGAGACAAGATTACCCCGAATCTGCCTGAATTAAGCCTGAGTTTCTTTTTTTCTGAACACGGCAGCACACTCCGTGGCTTTCGGTTTTCGACTACCGAACGGAGACCAAAGAAAAATTGGTTGATTGACGTCAAATTATCAAACATTCGCAGTTCTCCACATCATGACATAAACAGAAAGAATGAACAGTAGATTGAGCAGAATGTGGTAGGATGGCTTCCTCAATTCGGCCAAGCACGAATACATGTGACCACCAACCTGTCTGGCCTGGCCCTCGTACGGCTTGGGCGCTGCAAATCAGCGGCCGAACTTGAAGCTTGGTCCTCATTTGGCTCCTGGGCTGGCCTGACCGCAGGAGGGGGGATCGACGGATCAGCCCTGGAATGTGGCTGCTGAGGGCCGTAAAAGGCTGGATCTCGATTCACCACAGGTCGTTTTCCGTCGCTCTCCACTTGTCTGTCTGGTTTCGACAAACAATCTGTCAGGAGTACTCCAATTTCGGGGTGCTTCTTGAGGAAGTCAATGAACCCCTTGGTGTACCCATGGACAAAAGATTGGGCTGGTTCCCAGTTGTTGTGACTGGAATCAAAGCCCCTCCACTCACACAGAAATTCCCCTTCGCCCTTGGCGTCACGTCTTGCTTCAACAATCCTCTTGAGTTCGTACTTTCCCCCTTCGATTACCCGATCGGACAAGTGTTTTGCAGTCCAAAAAAGGGGTTTAACCCGATCCTTGGGGGAGGGGATCTCTCTCTTGAGGCGATCGCCCGAAACGTCAATTTCCCTGCTGACATCCACACGAATCCTCCACCTGTTCTCACCAAGACGTGCTGTAACAGCGAACGGCCCCTCCCACAAGGGAAGAAGCTTGTCATCTCCGTCCAGGGTGGTTTCGGATTTTCGAAGCCAAACTCGATCATCGACTTCAAAATTGTGGGGGTTTTTTCGGCCTTGATTCTGGACCCAAAGCCAGTCAGCTTGATGCTTCTCGATTAATTTCGACACAGATTTATCTGCTCGTTGGACTTCGTCCAAAAACAGCGAAGCATCCTTACAGGGGCGAGGATTATTCAACGGCATGTTCCACCAACACTTCTTTCGTCCAAAGACAATTTCATTTGGAGAAAGGCCATGATACAAAGGCGTGTTGTGGTAACGGCGAAGCAATGCGAAGAGAACTTCCATCCAATGGAAATCCTTTTCACTCGCGAGCTCCTTACGAAGCATATTAATAATTGAGCGGCCGGCTCTTTCGCCAGGCAACGCTCGATGCGAGTGGATTTCACATCGGAGGTGGTGGATTCCAAGGCGAGCACACAATTCTCTCCACCATTCGGAGGTGTACTCTTTGCCTGAATCCGTGACCACCTCAGATGGGACGTCCCAGCCTCCCATCCAGGTCTGCGCGCACCACTTGGCGGCAGCCTTGCCAGTCATCGACTCAATGTTGCAAGGCAACACTTGAATGTAGCCGGAATGACGGCACTGAATAAGGAGCACACCATTGACTTTTCTGTTAGTCCAATGGCACTCTTCGTCATCGAGTTCACCGAGATAGAAGAAATCACTGGTGACTCTGTTAAAGAGGCGCTCCGGAATAGGATGAGGCCTCAGATGGCCGTGCTTCTTCGCGCTGGGGGGCGTCGAGACAGCACATTGGGCACATCCGGCGGCTACTTTCATGCAATGAGTGTAGAGCCTCGATCCAAACAACCTATGCTTAATCATCGACCACAGTCGACGGCCATGTGCGTGGGGGGACTCCCATTTATGCCACCAGTTTAACACTCGGGGGGCTACGGCGTCTGGCACACACAATTTACCCTCCATCCACAGCTTCCCCCCTTCCAACGAGTACTCAGCAAAAATCCCATCCTTGTGAGCATCTTTGGATTGGAGATTTCCAAAGACCTCTTTAAACATGGGATCCTGCAGGTAATCGGACGTTCAGTCACGGATTATCAGGGAATCTTTCGGCAGGGGTGGATTTTTGGCCGGATCTCGACGCTTAATGCCCTAGATCAACCGAAATCGACTTACTTGTCGGGTATAGTCAAACCGTTTTACACTCCCTGAGGAGGGATCGGTGACTTTTTCCACGACTTTCAGTGTTTTGGTGCAGATCTCGTGAGCATGCGCTGGATCTGTGATGGCCGTGATGTCGTGACACGGCAATGCGTGCTGTTTAACAGCGCACTGCATGCATGCACGTCGAATGAGTTTCTTTTCTTCCTGATCCCATTCGATGATGACATGGCGGTCCTGCTCCGTACCATGGATGTTGGTACTTTGCAGCCCCTCTGAGGCGGGGTAAGCCCATCGGCTCAGAGCATCCGCTACCGTGTTGTGTTTTCCAGGCAAATACGACACGTGGAGGTCAAACAGACTGAGAAATTCGTGCCATCTGGCCCGTCGGCCAGCTGGGCTCGCGACAGTATCAATGTGTTCAGTGGCCCAATACTCCAGAGATCGATGATCCGTCAGGACCTCGACTCGATTGGTGCCAACCCACGATTGGTACTTTTTTAAAGCACAGATGATGGCGTAGGTTTCTTGCTCACGCGGCGACCATTGCATTTGGCGTGGGGCTAGCTTCCGAGACCAAAATGCAAGAGGGTAATGATCGCCGGTGGCTTCATCAACCTGTTCAAGGACAGCTCCGATCGCGTACCTAGAAGCGTCGGTTCTAATGTAGAAGGGTCGGTCAAATTGGGGCACATGCAACGTGGCGACTTCGCAGAGGGCTGCCTTCAAGTGATGGAAGGCCTCCTCGCACTCGTCAGTCCACTTGACACGAACCTTTGAACCTGCCTTGCCCGCATCTCTCCCTACCTTCAATAATTCAGTCAGGGGGGCAGCAAATTTGGCATAATTCGGCACAAAAGTGTGGTAAAAATTGCAACAACCCAGGAATCCTCTCAACTCCGTGATCGTCTCAGGGCGCTTCCACTTCTGAATAGCGACGAGCTTCCCTGGACTGGGTCGTCGAGTGCCATTCTCTAGGAGAGAACCACAAAAATCGACTGATTTTAAAAATAATTTTCCCTTCTTTGGCCCACAAATCAGCTGATTGGCGTCAAGAATGTCCAAAACCTGGTTCAGCTGCTTCTCATGTAGGGCCACCAGCTCGGCTTCGGTCAGTCCCTCCCCTTCCGTCGCGATGATTATGTCATCTATGTACACACTCACGAAGGCACGAAGCTCAGGATGGGTTGTGAACAGCACATCCTCCATCATTCTTTGAAAAAATGAGGGGGTGTTCTTCAGCCCCATGGGCATGACGGTCCATTGGACTGGGCCACATGGCGTGCACATACAGGTGAGAGGTCGGCTGTCCTTCCTCAACGGCATTTGGTGAAAGCCGTGACGGAGATCCAGCACAGAGAACAAACGACCTCTTGCCCTCTTAGCGATTTCCTCCTCAATGAGGGGCAGGGGGTGCGAATCCGCCTTGGTTTCGGCGTTGAGATTGCGAAAATCAACAACCATTCGCCAACCATCAATGGTGTTTTGGTCTGCAGGCGGTGGCTTCGGGACTGTGAAGGGTGAACAGCACCATTCGCTGGTCATACAACCCTCAAGCCAACCAAATTCCCTGAGATTTCTCTCGATGATTTTTCTGAGGATCTCATGTTTATGTCCATGATTTTCATAAGGGCGCTGTTTTTTTGCCTTGTACCCTTCACGAAGCTCGATGAAGGCTTCACCGAACTGTCCACGGACAGGGGGATCTTTGATCAACTTTCCTGAAAGGGTTGTGTCCTTCCGTTCCCCAAAAATCTTTTCTCTTGACTTGGAACACAATTCAGTGTCCACCTGATCGCCAGGAATTACTGTCGAAAAAACTTTGGCGACTTCTTCGGCTTTGGCAGGAAGAATCTTCTTACGGATGTCCCTAAACAGGTCCGTATCAACTGCCTCTTGAAGATAGGTGGGTCGTGTGTCGAAATCCCAGAGATTATCTTCGTGATCCAGCTCCTCGAAAGGATCCATGAAAGCTTCCACAGGGGGTTTTTCATAAAAAACTCTGAATTTGCGGCGCGATTGGAGATTTTTCCTCGCCCGTGCACTGAAGATTCTTTTCGATGTCGACCGTATTGGGGAAGAGGGAGACGAGGCGGATCCATTGGACGTTGAATCACCTTGGGTATCTGACGTACAAAAATCAGAAAAAATAGATTCATCATCAGTACCACGCTCAACCTCAGATTCTGACCCAACACAAGAATCAGTACCAGAATCAGCAGAATTAGAGTCAGAAAGCTTTCCATCCACCAGGAATGCAAGCGAACTCCAGGACCGCTGTGGCAGGGGACCTGTGTCGTCCCTGGCATACAGCTTAATCTTCCTGGGAAGTTCGATGTAATCTACACAAATGTCCTGTAATTCCTGAAACCAAGGCTTGTCGTCCCACAAGGGCACAACTAAAATTGCCTGGGTTTTATCTTGCTTGATTTTGTGGATGACCTGCTGGATTAAGTGAAACGGAGGATTAATCCACAACTTCTTGTCCCATTTATGGGTCCAAGCGTCGCTAAAGTGCTTGTCAAAGCGCTTGTTCATACGGTTAGCAAAGGCATCATACTGGGGCCAAAAGGAATGGTGTTCATGAAAGTATTCACAAATTGCATCGCGCCATTTGTCGACAACTCTGTAGGATGAAGAGTGCCAGCGCGAAGGGCGTCGTGGCTGGGAGTCCCTACGAAGACATTCTAACTCTTGGGAGTAATCGGCACTCCCATTCACCTCTGCAATGGTGACATCTTCACCAAATTTTGGTGTCACCTTTTGCTTCAAAAATTCTTCTGCACTTTTAAACCCTGCGTGCAAAAAACGAAATTCAGGACGCTCCAAGGGACCTGACTCCAGCAAAAAACAACGACGATGACCTACGGGCGCTACCCTGTTCTTGCGAAGCCAAGGATGGCCCAAATAAAGGTCATACTTTATGTCAGCACGATAGAAGTAGTCATCCTTAAGGACAACTTCTTCCACATTTTGCTCTTCCCAAAGGTCTTGAGCGACCAAATGAGTTGATATATAACAACCGCGTTGCCCACCTGCGAGAGAATGTCCAGAAACTCCCTCGAGGGTAACAGGATGAGGCGATTCAAACACGCAGTCGTCGGGTAAGAATGAATTGGATTGGAGATTTACCTCTGATCCATTGTCACACAAACAAGTGGCGAGGTGGAAATTTCCCTTGCAATCAGAGACCCACAGCTTTGTGACGAACTGACGGGCCCTGTGCTTGGACTGCACACCAACCTCGTCCACTACAACAGAAGGATCCGCTGCCGGATCCAGGGGAGAGGAGACAAGCGACCCTACATCAAGTAATGGTCGATCAGGAATTTGGGGATCATGCCTGAAATCGCCTGGGGAGGGGCGATTTTCGTGGCTCCCCTAGGCGTTCTGACCTCCAGCGGCTGCGTTAACATTGTGAACACAGCCTGATTCGTCGATCCACTCATCTTGGAACGGATCATCCGCTGGATTCAGGGCATTTTCGACATAATCTCGATCCGCATCGGACACCTGATCTGCACCTGAGACCTGATCCACACGATGGTTGCCTTTTCCACGTCCACGGCCACGGCCGCCGGATGATGGGCCACCACCGTCGCCACGCCCTCTGCCCTTACCAGAGAAGGGGGTTCCTGAAGGATTTCCCTTACCCTTACCCTGTGATCCTGGAGCATTTCCTTTATTTGTACCGGATTGAGGGGTTTGGCCTGGATTTCGATTTCCGCCTCCGGCGTTGACATTGGGACTTGTCTGGCCTTTTGGCTGCCCACCGAAGCCGGATGGAGTCCGATTTCCTTTGCCTTGGGACCCGCCAGGGCCTCCAGTATTTTTGTTCCCACCGGAGGGAGTCGGATTACCCTTTCCCCCCTTGCCACCATGCACCTGCCTGTCATTCCTGTCTGAATTCTGCGAATTACTGACATTTTCACCAATCACCTTGTGATCGTAAGCAGACCATCGGTGATTAGCAGTGGAATGCGTCTTAGCTCGGTTCGTAGAACCTAAAAGAAGGCAGATGCTACAATGATCCTGAACATTCCGGGTGTCATTCGCCTTTTTGTTGCCCTTTTGGGCCCCATTTTGGGTGTTTTGCTGGGTATTCTTGTTTCCCCCAAGACCCTCATGGAAATTTTGATTGGCGGCGTCGGCGAGCCTCTCAACCTCTTCCCACAGTTCCTGCGGGGTAAACGAAAACACCCAGTTCCTGGCCTTCAGGCGATGGCCGTGGAAACTTACTCCCCTGTTGAGGACTTGGACAAACAAGTCCCGATCCTCGTGTTCATTAAATTTGATTTTCCAAGTGTTTTCAGTGAATTTCACCTTGGTAAACGACGTGGGGGAGCACTTTTGAAGTGCCTCCCTGACGGTAAACCGGTTGGCCGAGGCGTCAAAGCCATCGATCTCCGCCCACCAGGTCTTGACCTTTTCTTCGGATTGTTTATTCCGAAGGGTGGCGGCGGTTTCAGAGGGGATCTTGTCAAAAATCAGATTTTTCAGCTCGGCACTAGAAAAATTTTCGCCTGAATGTTCAGATTCTTCTACGAGATTCCAGAAGCGCTGTCTCTTGTCTTGCACTTCGTGCAAGATCAATCGCGAGAACGAAGGAAAATTCTTCAACATCTGGTGGTAATGGTCCTCAGGCAGCCGGGATCCACGTACCTCCAACTGTTCCCACACCTCATCAAAGGTAAGGGGGGAACTTGAATCTTCACGATCACTCCAGGTTCTGAGCCAAGTGTTGGCCGGCGCTCCCTCAAGGCAGTCCAGGAGGGCCATCAGGAACTGATCATCCTGGAGCTTTTGAGTCTTAACCCACAGTTTAAATTCCCGTTGGAACTGAGGCCAACGTCTGGGGTTCCCATTATACTTCGGTTGCTTGGCAACCTGACGAAGTCGCAATGAAGTAGGATTTAGGAGTGAATCCAGCCCAACACCGGCCGTAATGGCAGACACCTTGGCGGCATCATTAGCCACACCAGCTCCGGCGAGGGTCTGGGCGAGCAACATCTGGGCTATTGCATTGGAATCAACAGCAGGAAGGGTAGTACGGGAGGCAGTTCGTTTGGCATTCTGAACCTCAGTCCTAGCCTTCGCCGATCTACTCTGAGATCGAGAGATTGTAACCCTTTCCTTTAGCTTAGTCCTGCTGATCCTGGCGTCGGTGGTCTTAGAGTCCACCGAAGGAGCAATCGAAAAAATTTCTGTCGCCTCCTCCGACGGTTCTGTTGTTTGTTCCACCGATGATGCGCCCTCAGACCTCATGTGGGTCTTGAAAAGATCTTTAATTCCCAGCGTCTGAATGATGAGTTGCATTTGATCCTTGAGCAATTGGAGCTCAGCATCTCGCTGTAATCTGCAAGAGCAGTCGGCAGGACAGTACATACCGTGTCCTGAAGGGCCTGAGCAGGCTGTCGGACCGCTAATCTCAGTGGTTCGCAGCCAGGAGTCCACTTGGGGAGCTCCTTCAGTCCTAATTTCCAGGCTTGCCTGCCTAGCTGCCTCTAAAATTCCTTCCTCAACCGCGGCGGCTAGATCGTCGCGGATGGAAACAGAGGGATGAGGGGCGGAGGGCCCGGCAACAGGTGCCTTGGTCTTCTCCTTCGGGAAGGGGCTTGCCTCCCAGATCTGCAAGAAAATGGCAAAAGATTCATCTTCTTGAGAACATCACCACATCCTGTTATTAATTTCTTCTTGAAGGAGGAAAAAATATTCGAATAAAAAATCAGAGGCGATTCTTTCTTGTCCTATCAGCTTAGACGTGGCTAATAGACAAAGGGCCTCAAGCGCCTCAAGGTTACGGGTCACTTCTGAAGACAAATGGTTGTCCCATTGTGCCCATGAGGCTGGTCGATTATAGGTAGGTACCTCACCTGGACCACCCATCTCAATGTCGTCAATGTCGGCGTCGATGGTCTCAAAATGTGGACATTGGTAAGGAGTATTAGTACCTGCCAGGTCCGTAAGCTCCACCGGAGCGTTGCCATTAGCGTAAGCTGGGAGATTCCAGCAACTTGATGGCCAATTTCGACTGGGATCTTGATTGTAATCTGGGCCTCCACAGCTGCTGATTTGTGCCCTTCTTGGGCAATTTGGGCTTGCGCAAGGCATTCCTCTCAAGGCCTCGTTCGCACAGCACCACGGCAGCGTAATCGTTACGTCTCCGGAGGTGGCGGAGTCTACGGGGCCGTACTGAGGGGCTAGCTGTGGTTGGGACACCAAAGGAAAAACATTCAGGTAGCCTCTGCTACCATGAAAGTGCTGCCCTGGGTCGTTGTGGGTGCCGGAGGGCTCGGGGCCGGCAAGACCAGTGGGGCAGGCACGCGAGGAGTCTCCCTGGATGTTGTTATTGGGGGTAGAACCGGAGACACGGACACCAACGGAGGTGAGAGCAGCGACAACAGAAGCAAGGTCCATGCTGATTGTGGTCCGGCAGAAAATCCCAGTCTATGAAGAAAATTGCGGGGAATTATTCTAAATACATCTGAGTGTCCAAAACTGTCTGAAAAGATTTAAATAATCCATTTATGTAAAATTGTCTGGCCGATCTGGCCCACGAGCGCGCGTCAGCGGCAAATGGCGATTCCAGCTAAAATAGCGGAATGCGGCGGATTTACGGGAAATGGACCGCGGAATCAAATCCGGCATATCAGAAATATATAGGAAATATCCTGTGACTGAGCTGCGAGGCGGCGATTCCGCCGAAGCAAAGAAAATGACCAAAATGTAGCCAATCTGGGCAGAATGTCTGAAAATCTGAGCAGATGGGGTTAGCCGCACTTACAGGGTGCGGGGCGCGCAGCCAAAGGTGCTGGCACCCCCCCACTAGAGGGATGTCCCCCCCCCGAACCCCCACCACTAGATGGCCGAACCACGTGCGGGATTCCTTGCACGTGCTCGATGTAAGCCACCTGGCGGTGGCGGGGTGACGGCGGAGGGGGAACATGACCAACAGTATTCGGTCGCGGCGGTGGGGGTGGGGAATGGTCCACCACAATATACTGTGGTGACTCATGAACCACCACAGGTGATCGAGTTCTCGGATGGGAAGGAAAAACAGGCTCCGATCCCGTTGCAACATCTGGACCCTCCCCCCAATGGGGCAGTTGGGGGTCCTCCGTAGGAGATGTATTTGTGGGGGGAGAGACCAAATTTATTGGGAGGGTTGCTGAACCTCCCTCCACCTGATTCCCTCCCCCCCAGCACAGATTGTTGACCTTCGGCATTGCCGGAGAATCATCCACTAGGGATGGACGATCTTTCGTGCCACTCATAGGCACTGGAGATGTAGTACCGGCCCGGTCCTCCGTAGGCTCCGGAGATTCCACGACAAGACACGGGCGGTTTTTGACGCCGCTCATAGGCACCGGGGACTCTTCCACAGCAATGAACTGAGGGGCCGGAGCGTCCTCCACCGTGATGTAGTGGGGGGCCGGGGATTCTTCCACAAGCATGGGGCGATCCCTGGTCCCTGACATAGGTTCAGGAGGTGCAGGCGACGAGGCAACGGAAATAGGGGAATGATGGAGTTCATGACGTTCCAACACTCCAATCTCCTCCTCCTCATCGTCGTTCCACTGCTCCACCGCCAAGGGGAACCACTGGTCACACTCATCCTCCTCGATTTGCGTGGGGAATTGCTCGATGATCGTAGGATTTAGCCTGGATCCGCTCGGGGGATTGGGATACGCTCCCAAGGCAGGACATTCCTCCACCAGGGAGGGAAACCGCCGCGATCCACTCATTGGAGTGGGCGACGATTCCACCACAGTGGGGTTCTGCCTAGTCACCGACAGGGCTTGCTGGATCAGGGCCACGGCCTCTCGAGCCGGAACCAGATGGCCATGGGGATCAGGCGTGAGCGCGAGGACTCGACGGTTTTCAGCGTCGAGTTGGTCAACAATGGGGCTGATGGGCCCTGCCGCAAACAGGTTTTTTCTGACCTGAGGCTCTGGCAACCCCCCTAGCGACGGAGGAGTGCCAGAGTCGACCACGATAGGCCCCATTGGCGAAGCCATCGTACCCCAGTCGGCAGCGCGTGAGGGCGCAGCATTCGTACGCTCGATCACCCCAGTAGACTGGTCCATTACTGCCCGATTCTCGGCGCTAGTAACGGTTCCCGGGCCCATAATAGGCGATTGTGGTCCTCTTATCGCTCCCTGAGGGTGGCCGTCTATTTCCCCCCCAACCATCCCAGGTACACCAGCTGGATTTCGAGGATGGGGGGCCCCGATGGGAACATTCGGGGATTTCGGAAACTTAGGATTTGTAGCCACTTGGGGCTTGGCCCGTTTTTGCGGCCCCTGCCCGGTCGATGGGGTCAGGGCCGAGGAGGTCCTGAGAGTGGGGACCTGGACACCCTCAGCTATCCCTCCCGGGGAAGAGATTTTAATTTGAATTTGGTCCACGATGTCTTGGACCGATCGCTTTCCGCGATGCCAAACGCCCAACAGAGACGAAAAATTTTCGCCTCTGCTACCATGAAACCAGACCGGGTGGTCAGGAGCAGAGGTCGCAGTGGCATGGGCAGCAACATTGCTTGGCACCGAAGACATAACGATAGTGTTGACTGAATAGTATCCTGCAAACAGATATGGTACACATAGCCAATGAAATACCTGATATGCACATATGAGAAATCCACCCTATCATCCACTAATTGATATAACTACTAAACATCCATGATTGCCTTATCTATCCCACATCCTATGTTCCTAACAAGGAAATGGAATATGATATACCCTATCCCACATATATCCCATATATAGGGCCAAAGAATGCTCCCTTAGGGGTAAAATGCCAGGGTAGGGTTGTGACCTGCTTCACAGGTCAATGGACACTCAGTTGCAACTCATATCCCAATCCCAGGTCCGTCCCTCTCAGTGGCTGGTGGGGGCGGGGGCTCAAACACAACCCATGCCCTGCTCAGTACGGACCCTGAGACCCTGCCAATAGGGGACGTGTCCCGCCCAGCCACAGGCGAGTTCCTGGAAACTAAGGAGTTCTCAGGCCAACCGACAGTTGCTCCCCATGCTCCCTGAACGGCAGGTCCCAACTCCTCTGTGAGCCAGAGATATGGCCCCGCCATTATCCCCTAGGAGTTGGTAGCTGAAAATGGGCTGTTTCAGCCTAAACTGAAATTAGCTCAAAAATCTCCAAAATTGACCCCTTGTCTGGACCCGCCAGAGGTAGGGACGAGGCAACTGACCCTATGCCCTTCGAGTACAAACTCCCTGGAGCCCTCACCCAACCTGGTTCCCTCTGAGGTCCGGGCATCAGGGCACCACGGCTTCATCAAGTGGGGTCATGATGCCAAAATCACCAAATTTGGCATCATTCTCACGCGTGGCTCGCCCAGCCAGGGCACAGCCAATGGCTCGCAGGGTAGGAGGCAGGACCTGGGACTTATATCTGAGTGTACAAGTTGGAATTGGGTCCGGGCTCCCTGTGGGCATAGAGATATGGAGCCGCCAATTGACCACACGGGGGGTGAAATTGGGGTCCCAAAAGGGGGTCATTTTGGCTGCTCGAAATGAGCCAAAATTCGGGGGTGTCCCAATAGTATATCTCCACGCCGGCTTGAAGATCGGATCCGCCATTCCATACGCGATCCACCGGGAGTCCAACAAAGACTTCCATGCACTTGGCTCTAAAAGATCTCGATGCCACTCGGCGTGGTGACAATCCCAATTGGGTCCACAGATGCCAAAATGGCAAAATTGTCCACACTCACTTTGGGCTAGCACCCTAACGAAATTTGCTCCGCTTCGCCCACGTGGTGTGTGAACCATGGGGACCAATGTCCATAACACCCATGTCATATATGGTCCATTGGTCCATGAGTCCGGCGTGCACGAGGTGGCTGAACATGGTGCACGGCGGGCAGAAAATGTGGAAAATTGCTCAAAATGGCCGAAAATGCGCACACTCATGGTTGGGGCAAATGGGGCACATGCCCGACTTGGACCCGAGTGTGCCATAGAATTGGTATCAAGTCATATGTGTCCAACATATTTTTTGGGCGTCGCCCAACTCCTCTGGTTTCGGGAATGGCAGGGTCGCCAAGTGAGTCCATGATTTGGGATGGTCCCAAATCGCCAACATGGCGGCCACGGTACGCCAAGCCCAAGAGGAGTTATTCGCCGGGTCCAAGATATGTTTTGCATCGAAGTATGTATCCTCAAAACATACTTGGGTCATGATGTCAATCAGGTGCAACGTTGAGATACACAGTCGCCACTTGACATCATGAAGGGCAAAAAACAGCAATATTGGCGAAAAAACACCCAAAAGTGCCTTGAAAGGCGCACAAATATATTATAATATCTTTGGCTTGGATTGAGTAATCGACCAATCCTTCTAAACACAATGACTTGACACCAATGACCTTAGACTCCACATATGTACTCCACTTGGGGCGCTTTGGAAGGTCCCATGCGCTGCCTCCCAAGTGGGCACATGCAAAAATGGAATATTGCAAAAAACACACCTCGCTCGCAACGCATCGCTTCGGGAGCGCTCCACAAGCGTCCCTCCAGGAAGGTTAGGCTTGCGAGTGTTGGTTGGGAGTACAATGAAGGGCCTCGTGCGATATGGGGTCCATTGGCGGGTTAGTCTTGGAATGGTGTACCCGCCAAATGGGCACGCGATATGACACCAAATATGGCATACAACCCTACCCACGCCTTCTACACCCAACCTAGTGGCCTAGAACCAAAGTATGCCTATATTCTAATGTAACTTTGGTCCCTTAACACGCATGCAAGTGCTTTGGTCGAAAATCGACCTCCTTTCGGAAAGCCGAATTTTAGCATGCACGCAAAATATATTGCCAATATGCATATGGAGATCATATATGCACTATCCGGGGAAGACAAGTGATATGCCCCGGATGTAGAGGCAAGCAAGGGTGGGACAAACGCCAACTCAACATACTTCTACACGTACTTGGACGCCAAGTACGTGAAAAAGTGCACTTCTTGGAGAACCCTCAAAAGAAATAACCCTTTGGGCCTATTGAGTTGGGATCCTTTGGCCTCGTCCTATGCCTATGGGGGGCAAAACCTCATACACAGTGCCTATGAGGCACGTTAGTTCGTTCCTGGGCGCTTGAAGGCTCGTAACCCTTGTTATTCCACTTGGGGGTTCAAAGCGCCTTCGGTGTCCCAGATTTTCTGGGAAAAATCTGGGACGCGATCCGTTATATCAAGGAAAAAACTGCGGATCACTCGAAGACCGTTTCAGTCTTAACTTCAAGAGAAATCGTATTACAGAATAATCTAATGCAGTCCACGGAACAGGCGACGACAGGCGGCGCGACTGCGGCGATTTCACGACCATTGGAAATCGCGGTAGAAATCGGGTGTTTCACCGATTTCCGACCGAGAATCGCCTAAGACAATAAAGTTATGGTAAATCTACATTGATTCAATGGTTAAGGATCGGATTCCAGATGCCGCGGATTAGAAAATAGTGATATTCCGCTGACAGCTGGTGTCAACGGCTTCCGCACGGGTGTGACGGCTCACAGGCCTCCGGGCCATGGGCCAAGGGGTCTGGGTACCGCTTCACTACGTAGCGCAACCAACAAGACAAAACCACAACACCACGCAACGCCGAGACACAACACACGACAACAAACCCGACAACACGGAACACAACACCACAACCAACGGCAAAACAACATTGTATAACACAACGTGTTATACAACGCAACCACCTGACATACAACAACACACAACATCGAACAACGGTACCTGACTCCACACACCAACGTCCAACCCAACGCACCAAAACACAACGCGACAACACAGCACACCACAACGCAACGCACGCCAAGACACATAACGCAACAAGACGAAACCCAACACCAAAACAACCCCAACGCGACACGCGAAAACGGACACCACGAAACACACAACCCAATACGCGCACGCAACAACACACGGCGCAACGGAGCAACGCAAAGGTGGGCGCAACACGGGGAACCTTCCTGGAACCAACACAAAACACGACGCGCCACCACGCACCACAACCGCACACTACTGCACACAACGTCAACACCACCACCAACAACAACCGGACACAACCATATACCAACACCACGACATGACCCGGCACAGCGCAACACACTGTGACGCGCCACACAATACCACGGCAACACGCGGTACCGTACCACAAGACGGCACTCGACAAACACCGGCGTTACCCAACAACGGCACACAACACGCGACACCACAACCCAACGGCAGCCACACGACACCACACAACACAGCGCAATGCTACACAATACGACCAACAACAAAAACAAAAAAAACTGCGGCATGGCACAGCCAGCGCCCAGCACGGCAGGACACCACCTAACGCGACACAACGAAACAGCACAGCACACAATACGACACGAGGCAACGCCACGACCACACTACGCCGCACAACCCAACGCCGGCCAACGTGGCGCGACAAGGCAACATGAATACGCAACGCCGCGCCACAAACCACAATAAAAAAGGCCGCGACCCGACGTGACCTGACCCCACATCTTCTGTGCGGCAGCACCTCTACATGGCTGCTGCTGACCGACGATAAAGAGCGCCATTTGTACCGTGCAATACAGCAGGCAAACAAGATCCCGGAGACGCCTACACCAAGGGCAAGAGGTATGCCACCTACCAATCCTGTAAGGTGCACACACGCATGCGACAACACGCGGCAGAAAAATGGGAGGTGCACGTACAGGCGAAGCCTCCACACCCACATACGTGACACGCAAGAAGACCACACACGCAATGCAAACACAGGACACGATGGAGCAGGAGCACCAGGACGACGACGCCCGGGGGAAACCCGCAACGCCGAGCAAGCCATCAACAACCACCCAAGGGGGGACACAACGCCCGACCGGCCCCGATGATCTCGGAGACCCCAGAAGCCGGAAGCACGCACCAGGCACACCACACCCACATCCCACCCACGCGGTACACGGCGAACGTCAGGATCCAACGACCCACGACCACACGAACTATGACCCCGGCACCGCCGACACGCCCGAGCCCCGGGGGGGGGAGACAACACGGTGGGGAGCGACACGACGCCAACTGGAACCGGAACCAGACCAAACCCTATCACAACGTACCGACTACAGTGCCACAAGCAGGACCGCAAGTACCGTAACACGCCAGCGTACCCCGAGCCAGGACCGCACGGAGTATAGCCAAAACACATACTACAGCCACATAACACGGGGAGACGCCTGCGACCCGACACAAGAACCGGCCCCGTCACAACACACAGACTACAGCGACCGAACCACGAATCAATCCACAAACGCCGCGCCGTGCAGGCGTACACCGAGCCCCAACCACACGGAATACAGCGCCCAAGACACGGACCATTGCGGCACACCTCACCACGAGGCGCCGCACTGCAACAACCGGGACGAATCCCCGGGACCAGGGCCACAAACGGAGACGATGGCCGCGGAGGTAACACAACCAAGCCCACCGGAGGACAACACACACGAAGCACCGCTGTCCGTGTCCACTGGCACCTCTGGCACCGCGATGGACATCCACTCCCAACCACCCATCCCTCCTGAGGCCCATGACCCACCCCTGGAGTCACTGCCCAGTGGCCTCGACATCTCCACGAACCGCGACCCCATGAATCTGGACAACGACCCACTGCAGGACAGCATCCAACGCGTGCTGCAAGTGGCAGCCGACGCGCGCCAACAACCCACATGGAGCCTATACCGGGCACTCAACGAGGCAGATCAACGGATAACAAGCACAGGAAGCAACCGAGACCCAGGTGCATACATCCGGGAGCTGCGGAGGGACATACACAACGCCAAGCAACAATCACCGGAAGGAGTGGTGGTACAGGGACGAGAAACCAAAACTGGAGCGTGGACGAACCTCACGCGGGCCCCACACGCGGAGAAAGCCCTGGATTTCATCCAGGAATCCGACGCCCCGCCGCCAGCAACCCTCGAGGAAACAGCAGAGGCTCTCGTCCTCACCCTACACAGTTGGACACGGGGCCACACCATCGTCCTGCATGACAAGACAGGGCCCCCCTACGCACGCACGGCGACCTGCCGACCAAGCATTGCGGCCACGGGAGAAGCCCACCTGGAATGGAAGCCCGAGCGAGAAGATGACGAGTACACCCTAGTGCACGCCACCCGGCACGAACATAGGGAAGAGAAGGAGCCTACGCCCGAGCCCGCCGCGACCCCCCCACCGAGACTAACCCCCCGACACTGGACCCTGTACCGAGAGCTGGCCCATGCCCGCACCCTAGAGGAGCACAGTATCCGGCCGTACACGGAGGTTGCATACGTGGAACGCATGCTACAAGACTGGACCAAGTACGAAACAGAGGTCCTGGAGGGACACACGGGCCCGCCGGGCGCCACGTCCCGCACAACGTGGGACGACATAGTGCCGGACGGAGACATCGGAGCGCTGGCTACGACCGTTCGAGCCACGTTCGGAGACGGCTCCAGACCCGACCACCCGTTTGGAGACAACAGGAACCCCGCCATCACGAACGCCATCCTGGCCTACCACAGCTGGTCCACTCAGCAAAGCATCCACCGCCACACCCCGCACGATGACCCACGTGAGTGGCACCCTATTGGGCCACCAGCGCTGGAGTTCTACCTGCACGAAGATGCGGCCACCGGAGCACACAACATCACCAGCCTTCGACCCACAATGCCACAACCGATACCGGAGCCACACACACCCCCGAGTCCTACGAAACCCCAAACGCCCACGCGACACGAATACAGGCCCCCCCAACAAGGACACAACCCGGCAGCCCACGAAAAGGCCGAACCCCTCCGCCACCACAACCGTCCAACAACTTGACAATGCTTTAACCTTGCGTCACGTCCCAGACGACTACCAACTACCCCGAGGGGGGAACCACACAAGGAGCACGGCAACGACATGGCGACTACCGACAGGCACCATCGATTGGAAGAAAGTCCTCCCACGGATAGCAACAATGGCATCCATGCGCCTCCTTACGCCACACCAAGTACACCTAACACAGGCCACGCACCTCTCTCTAACCACCCAGGGCAGGGGGAGCATGGAAGGCACGGCCCTGGACGACGATGACCAGACACCCCAGGCGAGACCCACACAAGCAATTGTTGTGGTTTGTTTCTTGGGAACTCGACTGTGCCGCTTGTTTCTCGAAAATCCCAAAATACAACAGACCTCTTCTGCGCAGGATCTTTAGACGGGGCACCAATAATAACACAATCTCGAAGACATAAACCCTGTTCAAAGATCGAAGTATCTTACAGCGCTCATTCACAGTTGGCATTCGATGCTTCTTTATTATTCACAGACTGCAGTGCGATTGCGACTGCGACTTGCGACTTGCGCGCTGCTGCGCTGCTGCTGTTCAAAGCCATAACACTACCCCCCCCGCTGAGACCTCGAAGAGGTCTCACTCACCTGGGCGGGCGTCACAATGTCGAATGCAGAGCAGGCCCAGAAAAAAAAATTTTGGACCTCGACATGTGTTGGCTACAGAAGCATAACAGTGGTCGAAACTCACACACTGAGGTGCAGTCATGGTACACCCGTCGTCAGCGCCTCATTCATACGCCGTGTTCGACTCTGCCACGGCTGTGGCTCTTGGCGGAAGCTGCAGAGGAAACCCTCGCCAGGCACACTGCACGGGCGCTGTACCCGCAGCAAGGCTGCGGGCACGTCGAACCATAACATACCATAACATTGGGCACAGCTATCGAAGCTGGATGCCCAGCAGACAAACAACCAACAGGCCTACACATCTGTCAACTCGACAGGACATGTGAAGGCAGTCGATACCATTAATGGCATCGAGACTGTCGGATAACCCATTACTTGGCATCCAGACTGTCGAATAAGCCATTACTTGGCATCCAGCCATGTCGAATCAGCAGTCCGTGCCCCACGTAAACGTGAATGAAGGATTCACTTGGAGTCGACATACTTCATGCACTTCCTTCAGTGTCTCGACGCCAGCCATGAACTTGAAGGTGTCATGACCCGTGTAGTGTCGACGGATATCACTGTCGAGGGCACGCTTCTGAATCAGGATACCAGATCGATGGTTCAGCAATCGAAGGTTGGGATCACCAGGTCGGTTGTCGACGGGGCACTTGTACTGGAATACGAAGACATGTTCACGGGCAAGCGCTCGAAATTGTCCAGGTCCCAGTGTTTGTGCCCTGGTCGAATAGAAGTCCCAGAGGCTCGACGGTTTCCAAACGTCCTCACGCCACAGATCGGTCCGATTGGTGGCCTCGAAGTAGCATCCGTCAGGTCGACCAGTAGACCATCGATAGGTTTCCTTCGATCCAGTACCAGCGGCCATGCTGTGGTAGAACTGACCAGTTCGCGTGTCGACTCGCCACCACGGCGTGTCGGCAATCGAAAGTCGTCGCACGACAATGACGGCGCTGATGTCGTCCACCTCAGGGCCGAGGGCATATTGGTCGATGATCTCAAGCATGTCGGTTCGAGAACCTTCTTCTTGGTGTCGACCGAGGTGTTGATGTACATACTGACCATCAGCGAGGGAACTCTGCAGAGCGAATCGAACCGCTTCTGCAGTCACAAGGCTCGAAGCCGTGTCAACAATGACCGCTTCGAGGACTTGGTCTCGGCAGCTGACCTTGCGTCGATGTGCAGCCTTAAAGTCATCGTGGATCGGTGTGAGGTACTTGAAGAACGGGATGTCGAAGTGGTGCTGATAGGCGTTCGACTCCATCGACAAAAACCGGTGATCGACGGGGTCCGGGTGGAACGGGTCGCTCGCAGGCGAGTCGGTTTTCTCGATCTCCTCCCGTTCATCAGTATAGACATCCCTTCGGAACTGGACCGCTCGACGCCAACGTCGTCCACCTTCGTATCCGGCCTCGAAGGGGGACATGAGGTATTTCGAGGTACCCAGGCGTCGAACCAATTCGGGGGCATCCACGAAAGGGAAAAGGTTGGCATACTCTTCATTCGATGAGTGAAGGGCAGCAACTCGTCGGATCGCCTTATCGAAGTCGTGGTACCCGAGCCGTCCGGGTCCAGTCTGGTAGATCGTCGCCAACTGGACAAGGTCGATGGGGGCGCCTGGTGCGACGGCGTTGTACGCATAGGGTTCGATCTGTTCTCCGAGTCGAAAGTACTCCTGGAGCTGGACCGCAAGGTCCTGTGTTCGATGTGGAGCGCACCCATACCGCTTATACCCAAGTCGAGAGGTGCCTCGTAGGCCGCGCAGTTGGTGTCGGCGAAGAAGCAAATCGACTTTGTACGCAAGAAAGGGGGCTCGATCTTCGAAGAGCCAGTCGTTCGCCTGGCAAACCTTCTGAAGATCACTGATAACTCCCATGATCGAAACGGCAACGGGAGCTTCTCGTTTCATCCTTTTGTGGGTCCAGAAGCGTCGATATTTGGAGATCAGGTCGATTCCATCAGCAACGTTTATCAGGTCGTCGATCCCGAGATCTCTCGATGCGTGCGGTTGAGTCGAGCAATTTGAGTCCGCAGGGTATATTCGGTGAGGCTTTGTCGGAATCCCCAATCGAGCTCTTCATCACAACGTCGCCATTCGACGAGGGCCGCTCGAAACTTCTGACAAGCCACTTCGATTCTTGTATACCACTGGTATCCCGGCTTACCACCCAGATTTCCACGCTCATCGAAGGACGTGTCAGGGGCGCTTCGAGCCAGTTCGTAAGGGAATGGTGCGGTTCGTCCCCAACTGTCGATGCAGATGGTCTTGCCTAACTCGGAAATGGTGGTATTTGCCTTCGACACGGCTGCAGCATGTTTCTCGTTCAGGAACGTGTGCGGTCCTCGAAAACCAGCCATGGCGCTCGACGCAATAGTGAGTACCGATGGTTCGAGCTTAGTGTATTCCGTCTTCATCGGATCATCCTCATGTGTCCCAAATCGATAGGGTGGCTTCAATCCGAACATGCCCAAGTGTCGGAGTTCGTCGATGATCTCAATTTCATGATTGTACTGCGGCATGTTATAGGGCTGCCACTTCGACTCTGGCACCGGCACAGAATCGTAGCTGGGTGGTGCTGTCGACCACACGGGCTCGTAAGGATATTCTTCTTCGTCGTCGGACTCGAGTGGCCAGGGTTCATCGTTGTCATTGTGGTCGTCATCGTGCTAATAGGAGTCGGATTGGTTCGTTCGAATAGAAGCTTGTGTTTTCGGGGCATTCGAATGCCAGGATTGGTCGACCCAGTCGTCTTCGACTTTCGGCTCTCCGGTACCCGGGTCGTCCCTGGATGACCTTGATGTCCAGGTGTTCGGCCTCGATGTCCAAGAACTGTCGACCCATCCGGGCGCTGAACAGAGGAAGGAAGATCAGTTGTCGTACCCCGTGTAGCAAGCAAGATCTTCATCAGAATCGAACCAGTCAGGGCTTGAGCACCGCTCTCGAAAGTATTCTGCATCGACCGGGGGCGGGGGCCCGTACAGCTTACAGACTTCTGGCTGCATGTCGGGTGGGGTCCCTCCCTTTGTCGGTTCCAGAACAGGCCAGTTGGCCAGGGCTATATCGAGCACTTCGAAGCCTGTGGCGCCTCCTGATATGACGGGCCGTCCACTCGGCACTATTCCTGCAAATTCCCCGCGAGGGAACACACCTCCCTTGCCTCCTTTCGACGGGCCTCCTTTTCCTTTCGAGCTCCCAGCATATGCCGACTGGCTGTAGTTCGGCGGTTCGAATGGATCGAGAGGTCGACTGGGACGAGTTGGCGCTGATGCTACTGACAAACAGCGGCCAGTTGAAGTCGTCTTCGCTGGGGGTTTGGCACCAACGTTGTCATTGATCGCGTCAACATCGATGACGTTCGACGGTGATGCTCGAGAAGGCGGATGTCGAGAGGAAGTTTGGGGCGTCCAGGATGTAGTACCATAGGCAGAGGCTCCGGCGATCGACCCGGAACCTCGCATGAGTTTTTCGAAAAACCACGCTGCAGAGAAGAGTAAGGTTACTCAGGGTGGAGTAGAAGGAACTCAAGGTACACAGGATCCTCCTCTAGAGACTTGCTCGACTCCCAAGACCATGTGTCGTCATCCCATTCACAACGGTACAGGAATGTGCGGCGCCTTTTAGATCCCACTCGACGTCTAGCCACAATCTTGACAAGTCGAGGAGATTCTCCAGTTTTGACAGGGGGCATCGGAAACTCCCACACCGGCTGTCCCTCTCGATGGACGTAGGGTTTTATGCTGTCTCGATTGAAAACTCGCAACCCAATGAAGGGGGCAGGGATGTCCAGTTTGACATTCTCGCCCTTGTTCAGTACCTCGAGTATTTTGTAAGGGCCGCACCAGACAACATCGAGTTTCCCTTTATGTCGATATTCCGGCACCAACACCCACCATCGTTCACCGACTTCAGGCACTCGAACGTGTCGGTCAATTTGCAGGACCACATGCATCTGGCGTCGACGTTCCTCGGCAAGCATTGCACGCACAGAATCGAAGGTACGTTCCGATCGTTGCATGTAATCATTCACGGTCGATGGTTCATGTGCATGAGAAGTCATTCGGGGAAAATCCAATGGAAAATGGGGTGTTCGTCCTTCATCTATTTCGAAGGGGGATAGTCGAAGACTATTGGATGTCAGGTTGTTGAACTGGATTTCGGCGAACAGGAGGTCGACATCCCACTCGTTGTTGCCGAAGATGCCGTGTGTACGCAGGCGCTGGAGGATGGACTGATTGCTGCGCTCCGCCAGGCCATTGCCTCGAGGGCGGTTGGCCACTGTTTGATGCATCTCAATCTTGAAGCGCTGGGCCAACTCCTTCCACGCCTGAGACTCGAACAGCTTGTCTCGGTCAGAAACAATTTGTCGAGGGCATCCTTTCAATCGAATTACCTCACGTAGGAACACGTAGGTAAGGTCGTCGGCTGTCATATCCTTGTGACAAGGGATGAACATTCCACGCTTGGAGAATCGGTCGACTACAGTCATGATGGCGTCATGGCCCCTTGTGGTCAGCAGCAATCCCGAAACCCAATCGATGGACACACTGTGCCATTTGGTGTCGGGCACCGGCAATGGTCTTGGCACTCTGGCGGTGTCGACTCGTCTTGATTTCGCCGCTTGACAGACATCGCAACTTAGTATGTATCGCTCGACGTAGTGTCGAAGGTGGGAACATACGTAGTCGCGCTTAATCAGGTCCATGGTTCGAAGGACTCCTGAGTGGCCATAGAACTCCAACTCGTGATACATAGCCACAATCGACGTAACCAGCGTTCGGGGGACAAGCACACGTTTGCCCATCGTCGACAAATGGAAGAATTTGCCATCATCGAAGGACAACTTGGCATCTCGAAGCTGGTGTCGTGCCGCAGGGCTTCGAATCGCAACTTCGTAGATGTATTTCGTCCCTGGGTCCTCTCGATAGGCTGCCGCCCACACAGCTGTCGAAGTCAAGTCTTTGCACTGATAATGTCGATGTACCCGGCGGTGTGTACCCTTAAGACTCGAAGGGTACGGCGTGTTCGACCCAACCTTCGGCAAGGGCACTGATTGCAACGTGCCGTCACGGTGACGTCGACAGCGAATCAGTTCCGCCATGGTCGGAGCGTATCGAAGTTCATTGCCAAAGGTGACTCGAAGAGGGCGATCAATGCTTACATCGGGAAGGTCGTCGGTGTCGGTAGACGTGTCTGGCTCATTGCCAGCCTCATCGAGATGCATGTCTGGTTGGTTTGAATTCTCAGCCATGATCTCGTCCGATGGTGCTGGTTCCAGTCCCAGGTCCTCCGGCTCAGCAGTTGTCGCGCTCGACGGTAGCGGCTCCAGGTCCTCTGGTTTGACAACGCCAGTGTCGAATTGGTGGGCTGGTTCCGCAAGCTCATCTGCGTCAAGATCCTTCCCCACGGAGCGTCCGCTTCGTAGTGAAACGTACAGGTGGTCGTACGGCTGGGGCCACACCTCGTCATGAGAGAATGAGTCTTCGAGTACATGTAGGAGCTCATCGACAGGTTCTCCTTCCGGTGAAGCCCAATCTTCGACCAGGGGAATTGCGAAAGCCCGTGTACGTGTGGCATTTTCGATATCCATCAACTGCCGCGAAGTTAGACGGGAGCAGGCGTCTGCCGCAGGGTTCTCGAGGCCCGGCACGTACCACAACGTCAGGTTGTATTCCTCGAGGAATTGGGACCATCGTGCTTGCCGTGGTGTCAGCGGTCGAGGACAGGTCTTGAGATATCGAAGACTTTCGTGGTCAGTGTGCACGTGCACCTGCTGCGGTCCTCGAAGTAGTTGAAACCATTGTTTCAAGGCTAATACGATGGCCAGCAACTCCTGTTCTCGAATCGGGTATCGAGTTTCGGCAGGCTGCATTTTCCGCGACATGAAGGCAATAGATCGAAGATGTCCCTTGTACTTCCCATGCGCACATCGTTGCGCCAGCGTAGCAACCACGCAGTCTTTCGAAGCGTCTGTGTACAGGTGATACGGCTGTCGGGGGTCGATAGCACTGAGATGTGTCGCACTGATCATCGCCTGCTTCAGCTTGTCGAAGGAAGCCTGGTGGACGGCTGTCCATTCCCACTCGAAGTCTGCCTTAAACATTGCAGTCAGAGGGGCTGCGACAGCTTGGAACCCTTCGACAAACTGCTGGTAAAATCCACACAATCCAATGAACTGTCGAACCTCATGGACCGTAGTTGGCGGAGGCCAACCTCGAATGACCTTGATCTTTTCGGGGTCCATGTGTACTCCACCTTGGTCGATGATGTATCCACAGAAGGGTACCCGACTCTGAAAGAATGTGGATTCATCGATGCAGGGAAAGAGCTGGTGTTTAGGGAGTAGTTCATGTACCAGGTCGAGGTGTCGTTGGTGTTCGTCCGCATCCTTCGAGAAGACGAGGATGTCGTCAATGTACACCCATACAAAGATCCCCAAGTGGTCTCGAAGGACATCGTTCACGACGCGTTGGAACGTCGATGGCGCATTACAGAGGCCAAAGGGCATAACAACCCACTCGAAGGCGCCAAATTGTGTGTTGAAGGCGGTTTTCTCGATATCTTCGTCTTGAATTCGGATCTGGTGGAACCCACTAACAAGGTCAATCTTTGAGAATACGGTGGAACCCCCCAGTGTACTCAAGATGGATTGGATCGATGGCAAGGGATACCGATCTCGTACAGTTCGCGTATTCAACGCTCGGTAGTCAACGCACATACGCCATTTACCATTCGCTTTCTTCACCAGTAGGCAACCCGCTCCGTATGGACTCGAGGATGGTCTGATGCGACCAGATCGATGCAACTTGTCCAATTGTCGTCGAAGTTCATCTAGTTGGCTCGGATCCATTTTGTAAGGGTGTACCCACGGTGGATTGTCTTCCGAATCGAGGCGTATTCGATGATCTCTTCCAGGTCGATACGGAGGTAGGTCTCCATACTCCGCTTTCTCCCGGTCGTAGAGGTCCGCCCACTTGTGTAATCGATTCGGTAGTTTGCGTCGAACGGGGTCAAGCCCGTCATCATTGCCATCACTGGCTTGCATCTTATACATTTCATCGACCGGCACTGCTGGTCGAGGCATGCAACACAGAAATACTTGATCTCCCGTGAGATCAGATCAACGGATCTCTCTTTTGAGTTTCGGCAACGAAATGTACTCAATCTCCATATCGCTGCACTCCTCGTCGGTGATACCATCGTCCGTTTCGGACTCATCGTACATGTCAGTACCGCGCTGAACGTGTGTCGACGAGTGTAGGTCAGGGTGTTCGTTGGCATGTGGGGTAGGATTCCCAACCGGACTCGCTTTCGAGGAACTGGATGAAAGTATCGAAAGAAGGTCCAGCTTCGAAGCTGCTTGAAACTGCAGCTGGGTGGAATGTCTTGATTCGCCAAAAGACAACCGGTACGAAATCGAACCAAGTTGGATGTCGGCGTATCGCTCCTTCCAGTTGACAGTTGGATTGTAGCTTCGAGGCCATGGTAGTCCAAGCACTACATCCGGCAAAATTTCCAAGACCTTGAAGTGATGACGAAATACAAGCTCTCCAACTCGAACATAAGCTCAGGTGTAGTACCGTACTTCGACTTGGACACCTCCAGCTGTCAAGACATGTCCAGGGTTTCCCAGTTTATAGAGGGGAAGTCGCGCCCTCTTTGCTGTTTGCATCGACATAAAGTCGCTGGTCGCCCCACAGTCGACCAACAGTTCCACGCTGGAGTCAAAGGAGTCTTCACGACATGCCCAAATGCGCCCTCGAACCGTGAACAGAGACGCATGCTCAGGTTCGGTTCCTTTGACAGTGACACCTCCAAGCGTCGAATTCTTTTCGGGTTTATTGGTGCTGGTGGTGGTGTTCAGCTCTTCTCGAGGACGTCCGCCACGAAGTCTTCGGAATTGTTTTCTAGGCCGTTGTAGGCCTTTCTTTGCTCTCGGAGCGGGATCAAAACCGTCCCTTGCTGTCTCCACTTTGATCTCGTTTCGGTGTGTTCGACCGTGATTCCCGAAGTTCTCGTCCTCGGGATGGCGGTCGACCTTTTGGACAGTCACGGGCCAAGTGTCCTTGTCCGCCACAATTCTAGCAACATATGCTTTCTCGACCATCTTGGCGTCCGCCATGTTGACGTCCGAACCGTTCACCAATGTAAGCATGTAACTCTTCTCGGAGCTTGGCAATTGCATCGAGATTCATCGGCTCTGCCAGGGTCAAAGCCGTGGGCGCCGCAGCTGGGGTCGGCATTGGGGTGACGTGTGGCGTTGGCATAGGGTTGGATGGGAACGTGGAAGTCGAAGTAGGTGGGACCATCATAGGCAGGGGCCTCAACACTGCAAGACCCAGGGTGTGATCTGATGTCGTTCTCGTTGCGTTCTGTACCTCTTCCAGTTGATACCCAGCCGCAATGTAGGCTTCCGCGATGGTCTCTACCAAGGAATCGAATCCAAATGGATTATTAGAACGCCATCTCGAACGGACTTCAACGATGTACTGCCGACGCACAGCGTCATTCGACAAACCTTCAACGAATCGAGAGCTGACGAGGAAACCCATCTGGAGCTCACTGGTGTTTACGTTCGACTTGATAACGCATGTACGAAATTCTCGAACGTAATCTGCATGTCGGGGGAACTCGCTCTCTTTCAGGCTCAACATTCTCGACAAATACACTGGCTCATGGGATATGCAGTCGAAACGCTGGCCTAACACACGCATGACCTCGAACCAATCATCCTGTACAACTTTCGTCAGGCTATGATAGTACTCAGCGGCATCACCATCGAGGAGGAATGACATCGTTGCTGCCTGATCGACCGGTGAGGTGATGTCCGACAAAGTGAAGGCTCGTAGTAAATCTTCTTTCAATGTTCGAAATTCTCCACATCCAGGTTTACCCGTGAACCTCTTGACCAGTTTGTTCAGGCGCTCGACGCGGCGTCCCTAAATCTCCTGCGAAGGAGCACGTTGGACTACGAACTGGGGTAGTGGTTCGAAGGTAGGCCGCTGTGGGAGTGGTTGTTGTGGAGGGTGAGGTTGGTTCGAATTCGAAGAAGACGGTGGTTGTGGTTGCGGAAACTGGATGTTGTTCGGAGGTTGTGGACTCGAAGTTCGTATGAATTCGTTGAGAAGAGCGTAACATTGTGACAATTCATGTTCTACGCGTCGAAGTTCATTTGCAGCAGCTTGAGTTGCATTTTCCGTCGAGGACTGTAAGGTATCGATGCGCTGGCCAGTTGCTGCTGTAGCACTTGCTGCTGTTGCCTGCAATACATCGATGCGTTGTTCCAATTCGATAACTTTGGCTTGAGTATCTGCAAGCCTCTGCGAACAGCTGTGAAGATCACGAGAGAGACATGGAAACCACTCGCTGTCTCGACTAGCGATGCGCTCTGCGATGATTTTCTCTAACGAAGTCGAAAATCCGTGATGCAAGGGTGAATCACTTCGAAACAAACTGTCTCTGATGAAATGCAGCATAGCTGCATCGTCGAAGGGCAGCTCCATTGTAGATCGAAGTCCAAATCAAGTTGACGTCGTTGCGGCGTCGAAGATTGATCTCGAAGATTGATCTCGAATCCTCCCCGCCACCTAGCTGGCTACCACTTGTTGTGGTTTGTTTCTTGGGAACTCGACTGTGCCTCTTGTTTCTCGAAAATCCCAAAATACGACAAACCTCTTCTGCGCAGGATCTTTAGACGGGGCACCAATAATAACACAATCTCGAAGACAGAAACCCTGTTCAAAGATCGAAGTATCTTACAGCGCTCATTCACAGTTGGCATTCGATGCTTCTTTATTATTCACAGACTGCAGTGCGATTGCGACTGCGCCTTGCGACTTGCGCGCTGCTGCGCTGCTGCTGTTCGAAGCCATAACACAATCTGGATAAACGTGACAACGGGTACCGACATTACCGTCGACCCCGACCCGGAGTGGATGGCTATCCACTACACCCTGGACTGCACCAAGAGCGACCTCACGCTGACGGAATGGCAGACAAGGTGGGCCGCAGAAGCCAACCGCCTCCACGAGGTCGCCCTTGACGACACCCTCACGCCGCAGACGATGGAACCCGCGGGACGTACCGCCCAGGCACACCGGGACCCCACCAAGCACACCCTCTGGCACTACCCCACTACCATACACCCAGAGGCGGTAACCCAGATCAAAGAGACGCTCTCTCTAACCCTCCCGGACAACCACAACGCCCACCAGCCGGGGAAGTTCACGGTATACTGGAACTTCCCAACAGACACCGGCATGGTGCCCCAGGTCGCTGAGCCCCCACTGCTTCCTACCGTCACGGCACTCGCCAAGGCGGCTCAAGCCATGGCGTACAGGGGGGGTGCCCCACAGGACCGGACACCGAACGTCCTTGTCGAACAACGCACCCACCACAACGCCAACAAAGCACAGCAGGCTGGACGCCAAATACACCCGCCATTGCACGACAAAGACGGTAACCTCCAACCCCACAGCCCATGGATGGTACACTTCATACTGGAAGACCATGGGGACAAACGAAAGGGCACGAAAGTACAAATCACTCACGCCCTGGCACACACACACCTGAACTACACCGTCCCCACCTCAAATGCACTAGTCACCTACGGCGAGGCACGGAAGTCCACGTACAGATTGCAGGCCGACACCGAGGGCACGGCATACACAGTGTACACTTGGGCAAGGTACGGGGACCTACCGGCCCCCATCTGGCACCCGGACCCGTCCTGGCACCAACCTTTCCACGGGAGACGAGTACCACGCCAGAGTGTTAAGCTAGCGGGGAACACCGCCGCCGGAACCCACGACAACCCACCCCCCCTAAACATCATAAACTCCGCCCTCGCAAACGCCAGAATGCCTCTCATAGACACGGGGTGCCCTACCCCAGATGACACCACCCACCGCCGAACGTCGGGCACCATCAGAAGGACCCTACACCACGACATCGACCGCGACCAAGCCACCTGGATCGATCAGGGCTCTGTCACCATCAGGGTGGGGGGGTGGTTGAACACCCTAAGCCCCAACAAACTACGCAGGGTGGCGGGGCCCTACATACTATATCCAGTACCACACGGCATGGATGGCCCCTGCCCGGGGCTGCGACCCGGGGACCCCCCCTGCGGCCACCCCTGCCCCCACGCACTTGGCCTAAAAAAGTGTTTCTGGGGCCTGAGTGGTCACAGGTAGGGCCCCTTACCCTATTTTGAGGATGCTAGACTCAAAGAAGCGCGCTTTGCAGTGTTTTGGAGCAAATGATCAAGGGTTGCGGAGCCACCATCACCAAAAAACCGCTTTTTCTGCCCAAAAAAAGCCATTTTTTTGGCTCAAAACAGCATTTTGGGGGCATGAGTGGTCAGTTGTAGGGCCCCATACCCTATTTTGAGTGTGGTGGACTCAGAAAAATCTGTTTTGCAAGGTTTTGGAGCAAGTTATCGAGTGTTTGTAGCCGCCATCACCAAAAAACCGTATTTCTTGCCAAAAACAAACATGTATGGTTTGAGCTATACAAAAGCTGCTATTCGCAACTAGGTGGTGAATGTCATATTTCTCGGATACGGCCGATTTTAGATGGAATCAAGCCTGCATTGTCGATCTAGGGGCTGAAAAATTTCCAATTTGGAGGGTGGGGGGGGGGGGCTAACTCCGGAAAATATCCTCTTTATGGTATAATTTGACAAAAAAAGTAGTATTTCTGACTGTAGCTGGTTTTGGGATTTTCCGACCCCATAAAATCCTAGGTGTGTTCCAACCATTGCCCCCACAGCCCGCCCCACTCCCAGGTATATATCCAAACACGATAACAGGCGCCAAAGGAGTATACCTCACGACGGGCGACACCACGGGCCAAGCCGTCCCTCTCGATCAGGTACACCACATGGCCCTGGGGCCACGACTACCCAACGCCGATAAACCGCGGAACCCGTTAGCGGGACGCGGCGCACGCGAACCCAGACCAGTGGACCCAAACGCCCCAGGCCCCGACACGGCGCTACTACACCTCACCATGAAACACACGGCCCAACTCCCGACCACCCTCACCTATGATTTTATGAAGCAGGCTCATCCCAAAATTAATTTTGGCTGATTTTTGACGAAAAATGTGACATTTTGGCGGAGAGAGGCTGCCAAAACTGGTCCATGTGCATTCCTTTGCTCCTGTGACGCGTTTTTGTTGCATCGGGCACCCTTGAAATAGGGGGGGGGGTCTTGGAAGTCCCCGCCAGGGCGAAAAAACCTGTTTCGGGCCAAAAAATGGCAAATTTTGGCACATTTTTGACAAAAAATGGCAGATTTTGGCGAAGACAGGCTGCAGAAATTGGTCTGTATGACTTTTCTTGATGCTAAGAAGTGTTTTTTTGTATTGGGCACCCTCAAAATAGGGAGGGGAGGTCGTTGCCAGTCACCCACGGAGCAAAAAAACCTATTTTCGGCCAAAAAATGGCCTTTTTTTGCCCATTTTTGACGAAAAATGTCAAATTTTGGCGAAGACGGGCTGCAGAAATTGGTCTTTATGAGGTTGTTTGCTCCTGGGACGTTTTTTCTTGTATCGGGCACCCTCAAAATAGGGGGGGGGGGGCGTTGCCAGTCCATCACAGGGCAAAAAAAACCTATTTTTGGCCAAAAAAATGGCCTTTTTTGGCCCATTTTTGACGAAAAATGTCAAATTTTGGGGAAGACGGGCTCCAGAAATTGGTCAGTATGAACTTGTTCGTTCCTGAGACGTGTTTTTTTGTATTGGGCACCCTCAAAATAGGCGGGATGGCGGGAGAAAAGTACTTCATCGTGGAGGGACTGGCGCACGATGTCATCACCCTGGCAGCCAACACCCTGGCGGCCACCACGGACGCGTGGGACGTCGCCGTGGGCCACCCCACGGCGTGTAAGGACAGGGTACAGGGCACAGAAGACACCCTGACGCCGGACCTTATGAACCACCTGGTAACCCTGACCAGTCCACCAGAACAACACGACCGGAAAACCAAGGGTCCGAAGGTCACTGACTGGGCGGTCTTTAATGACAACCCCCCGGATACCCCCACGGTGACACTAACGTGCCACCAACACACATGGTGGGTGGCGCGGTGGAACGCCACGGGCACAACAGACAAGGTCCACACATTTACACCGGCAGCAAAGCCGGCGACCCCACTGGCACTGGGAGACCGTTTTAGCCACTCCACCCACCACACCAACCACCCCAGGGCGCACTGGCTAGCCCTCAAAACGGCGATGCACTGGACAGTGGATGCCCCAGCCACGGACACCACGCTACCCGAGACATGTCTTACACTCACGCACAACCTGCCGGCCTATGTGCGGAAGTAGGGGACAGCACAGGCGCAGCGCTGGATGTAATGGCCCACGGACACGGAATGAACTCTCAAACTCCGCACCACCAGCCTACAAGAACACACGAATCGACTTCGGGGTATGCACAGGCCGCAGGAGGGACAGGGACCGGCGTACAGCAGATTCCGACGCGACGCACCGAAGCCAGCCCCCAAACCGGCGCCAGAGCAGCCCCAACCCAAACCGAGGCCCCGCCCGGGGGGAGCGGACGCCTCAGCCCGCAGGGCCAAGCGGCCCAAACCAGAGCCCAAAGTGGCCCCAGCGCCGCCGCCACCCGATCCGCAACCGAAGCCGAAGGCCCCAGCATGCCCGCTTTTCACACGGGCGGAAAGTGCCGCCATGCCCCCGAATGGCCAGACGGCGCAGAAGTACAAGGAGTATACGGAACCACGCTTAAAGGGCAACCGAAACAATTTGTATGGTTCCGGGGCAAGATACAGGGCAGACTGGCCACACCGGGCCAACACGGCAACCTACAGTTGAAAATCAAGTGGCACGCACTCCCAGAATGGGGCGAAAAAGTGGAGACCTCAAACCTCGAACTCTGGGACGACAGACAATTCCCGGAGTGCCCGGTGCAGCTCCGCACACCTGCCAACCAGGTACCACCGGGCACCGTCTGGACGCGTGACGTGCCGCAGACATGGCTGGAGGAACCGGATATACCGGTGGAAGAGAGGATGGCTGCAGCGATCAACCACAAACTGCGACTGGGACAATGACTACTACCACGCCGCGCCAGGGACCCCCCAGGGGCCACCAACATGCGCGCCCCTGAGGTCACAACTGCGCTCGTCACTCTCATGTCCCTCAACGAACCGGGCGCCCTGTACGACGCGACCAAAGTTCCGGACCTACAAGACGTACCCATCATGGCGAAATGCGACCCGGACGCCATGGTGTGGCAGGAGCAGGCCCTCAAAACCCAGACAACCCACCCCAGCTTAACCCCCATCCTCACCAGGACGGGACACCAATACCGCACCACATGGGTCAAGGGGGTTCCCATGTCCCACAAAAGTGAAGTCCAAGTACACATCCACCACCACCTGGGGGTGGAAGGCCGCCTAGCGGCATACGAACTGGTAGGCCCAACGTGGCAACTGAATGTCATCAACGTGCACGTCCCCTTTGGAGACGCCACGGAGACGTTCCCTGAACATCTCATGGAGGCCTACCGACAACTTGCCATGATGGGCCCGACTGTCATCATAGGAGACTTCAATGGAGCCCCATCAGCGGACGATCGCGGAGGACGACCGACGCCCGAGGACGCAGCGGTACAAGTGGCCATGCAACATGTAGGCCTGCAGGACCTCACAGCCTCTCTACGAGGCCAGCCCTCACACAGACCACCACAACCTGGCGCGGCAGATTCCTGCATCGACCTCTGCTACGCGGACTCGGCACACGTCGAGACGACGCGGGTGCAATACCACGACCTGCCATCCAAGATCACCGGACACCGACCTCTGGAGGTACAAATCAAGGTGCTTCAGGTACCCCCGGCCTCCAGGGATGGCATGGACCACGAAGAACAACCACCCATCCAACCGCCAGGAGAGAACGACACTCATGGATGGGTAGCATACTACCGCACGGTACAACGCATCCTGGGCCAGCAAGACAAAACGGACCTCAACCTCGCCATGCGACAGGCGGCCACGGCATGCGGCCTCAGCGGGCAGCGCAGAACACAGGACGACGCCACCCCGCATCAAGACCTACGATCCCTGGTCACAACCATATGGCACGACAAGCGAGCACTGCACACGGCAATGCACTCACATGAACTGCAAGCCCAACATGACGCCCAGGAAACCGCAGCAGGACTGGAAACCGCACGCCAGCAACTCAGAGAATGGCACGTTCGCCGGGCGAAGGAGCTGGCGCAAGAACAACAGCGCTACTTCCAAAACCCCCAACCCTACACATCACTGAAACACGTGGACAAGGTCCTGGGGGAGACGGGCCACCAAGGCATCAAGGCGGTACGCCTACAGGACGGCACAGTGACCAACGATCCCAAGGTGGTCCTGGGAGAAGTCCTCAACAGCTTCCTGCGCCAGCACAACACTGAGGATGGCGAACTGTCAGCATACACAGAGGAACTGATATCCCACCTGCCGAGACTCTACAACCGGACACAGCGACGAGACATGAACCGAACCCCGTTCACTATTCGGGAGCCCGATGAGGTGTTGTACAAACTACAACCGGGGAAAACTCCGGGAGTGGACGGACTCCCGCCGGAGCTCTACCGTAGACTACCACTGAACCTGAAGGTACACTTAGCCGCGCGCTTGTGGGATATCGCCATCGGGAAAACGGACGTGCCACCCGACTGGGCAAACCTAGTACACCCGCTCTATAAGAAAGGCTACTGGGCGAACCCCGACAATTGGAGACCCATCGTGTGCGCCACCACGGAGGCCAAACTCATATGGATGCTCATCCTCAAACGGGTGGCCCCGGCAGTGTACCGGGCTGTACCGCCCACCATGTGGGGGGCCATACCGGGTAGATCACCGTTGGAGGCCATATTTATGCAAGACGCCGTGGTGGACATGGACCCGATCAGCCTCATCATCACATCCCTAGACGTCAAGGGGGCCTTCCCCAACACCCCGCACCGCCTCCTACGGGCCGTCTGGGAACACATGGGACTCCCCTTCCAGGGCTTCCTCCAAGCTTACCTCGCCACCCGCATGTACGCCGTGAAAACCGACGTGGGCACCACCCCATGGGTCCACCCCGCCAGTGGGGTCCCACAAGGGGGTGCGGAAGGCCCATTCCTCTTCCTACTCGTCACCCTCCCGCTGGCGTTTTACATCCGACGCACGTACCCGGACGTGGCACCATATCCCCTACGGACCACGCTCCTAGCGTTTGCGGACGACATGGCGGTGGTGACCGCCTCTGCGCGCCAACCCCTGCCGACCACCCCGGACCCCGCCAGAGCCACCAGGGTCCTCCACGTCGTCACCACCTATCTGGAGGGCAATCAGCTGCTGGTACACAATGAAAGTGCTGCCCTGGGTCGTTGAGGGTGCCAGAGGGCTCGGGGCCGGCAAGACCAGTGGGGCAGGCACGCGAGGAGTCTCCCTGGATGTTGTTATTGGGGGTAGAACCGGATACTCGAACACCAACGGAGGCGAGAGCAGCGACAACAGAAGCAAGGTCCATGCTGATTGTGGTCCGGCAGAAAATCCCAGTCTATGAAGAAAATTGAGGCGAATTATTCTAAATACATCTGAGTGTCCAAAACTGTCTGAAAAGATTTAAATAATCCAATTATGTAAAAATGTTTGGCCGATCTGGCCCGCGAGCGCGCGTCAGCGGCAAATGGCGAATCCAGTTAAAATAGCGGAACGCGGCGGATTTACGGGAAATGGACCGCGGAATCAAATCCGGCAGATCAGAAATATATAGGAAATATCCTGAGACTGAGCTGCGAGGCGGCAATTCTGCCGAAGCAAAGAAAATGACCAAAATGTAGCCAATCTGGGCAGAATGTCTGAAAATCTGAGCAGATGGGGCTAGCCGCACTTACACTCCCCCTCCAAAAACACACTGGGGTGTGTCGCTACGTCAACGAAGAACGTAGTGCGGGTAAGTCCCAGAAAAACATAGAAATGTAGCCTCGATGAGGCGAAATCTGCTTGATCTGACCTGATTTGGGCTGAATTGGCACTGAATCAGGCTGGATGAACCTGAAATGAGACAGAATGAGAAGTGTCGAACAGTCCTCCGTACAGTAAAACATTAGGTCACGGGCTAAAAAGCATGTAAACGTATCGAGAATCGATACCAAACCATGCATTGGTTGAGAATGAGGTAGATTATTGATGGATTGAGTGGGGGGATCAAGAATTGGAGTGACATCTCAGCGCTCTGGCACAGTTTCGCTGTCGCGGGCACGCTACGGTGTCCTCGCCGAACTCTACATCGTGTTAATCCCGCTTTTCTCGTTCTGAAAAGTGCAGCATGTGCGTCAGATTTGGCGCATCTGGTGGATGGTCACAAGATTCAGCATTCATTTGGAGCAAAGATGAAGGAGATTAAACAATCACAGAGAGGTAAAACAAATACAAATGTAGTCTACAGACTCTAAGTGAACCACAGAAGGTAAGGATGCTTTTCTGTGCACTTAGATCTAAACAGATCTTCAAGGAATGTGAGGAGATGACAGGTAAATCAACCTAAATTGTCCTAAAGTCAGCAAATTCCCTAAGATGGAGGTGAAATGAAGCGGAATGTGTACAACTGAAACTACCAACACCTTCGTTTAGACTAAAGTTAATATATATTGTCGTTTATTCAGCTCAATTGTGCTTTCCGGCACGTTGGTTCGCGAGCATCCAACAGATTCATTGAAAATGTGGATCATGTGATGATGCATCATGATGGGACATGATAGCCCTGGATCCTTGGCATGTAACGCGCCGAAGGTTCACTGAAGGCGCTTTACTGACAGTATATAACTGAGAGACACCGAATTTACAGTGGCGGTGGTGTCAATCGACTTGGACAAGGCCAATCTTTCGATGGAGTCCCACAAGACACTTGGATTCACCATTTTCGACAGTTTCAGGTCGGATTGAGCTCACATTGGCGTGTGCCAAAAATACAACGAAGCTTACGGACTTCAGAGGTTGCTTTTAGAAGTCCCTAGAGCTCCTATCTGAAGGTTGTCTGAACAATTGACGTCTGGGTTTCGTACAACAGTGGCAGAATGATGGACAAACCTGAGAAATTCAAGACAAATTTGAGGATCCTGGATCTGAATCTGGACTTTGGCGTTAGCATCACAGCAAATGAAGGTGAGATCTGAGTTCCTGGCGTCGCATCTGGTGCAGCCAGTACTACAGGGGGTGCCTGTAGGGGTGAATGTCACCGGCCGGTGTTTTGATTATGTACATTTGCTTCCATCTGCACGAGTAGCCAAATTCCAAAGATGCACAGACCAACAGAGACAAGATTACCCCGAATCTGCCTGAATTAAGCCTGAGTTTGGTTTTTTCTGAACACGGCAGCACACTCCGTGGCTTTCGGCTTTCGACTTTCGATACGTTACCGAACGGAGACCAAAGAAAAATGGATTGATTGACGTCAAATTATCAAACATTCGTAATTCTCCACATCATGACATAAACAGAAAGAATGAACAGTGGATTAAGCAGAATGTGGTAGGATGGCTTCCTCAATTCGGCCAAGCACGAATACATGTGACCACCAACCTGTCTGGCCTGGCCCTCGTACGGCTTGGGCGCTGCAAATCAGCGGCCGAACTTGAAGCTTGGTCCTCATTTGGCTCCTGGGCTGGCCTGACCGCAGGAGGGGGGATCGACGGATCAGCCCTGGAATGTGGCTGCTGAGGGCCATAAAAGGCTGGATCTCGATTCACCACAGGTCGTTTTCCGTCGCTCTCCACTTGTCTGTCTGGTTTCGACAAACAATCTGTCAGGAGTACTCCAATTTCGGGGTGCTTCTTGAGGAAGTCAATGAACCCCTTGGTGTACCCATGGACAAAAGATTGGGCTGGTTCCCAGTTGTTGTGACTGGAATCAAAGCCCCTCCACTCACACAGAAATTCCCATTCACCCTTGGCGTCACGTCTTGCTTCAACAATCCTCTTGAGTTCGTACTTCCCCCCTTCGATGACCCGATCAGACAAGTGTTTTGCAGTCCAAAAAAGGGGTTTAACCCGGTCCTTGGGGGAGGGGATCTCTCTCTTGAGGCGATCGCCCGAAACGTCAATTTCCCTGCTGACATCCACACGAATCCTCCACCTGTTCTCACCAAGACGCGCTGTAACAGCGAATGGCCCCTCCCACAAGGGAAGAAGCTTGTCATCTCCGTCCAGGGTGGTTTCGGATTTTCGAAGCCAAACTCGATCATCGACTTCAAAATTGTGGGGGTTTTTTCGGCCTTGATTCTGGACCCAAAGCCAGTCAGCTTGATGCTTCTCGATTAATTTCGACACAGTTTTATCTGCTCGTTGGACTTCGTCCAAAAACAGCGAAGCATCTTTACAGGGGCGAGGATTATTCAACGGCATGTTCCACCAACACTTCTTTCGTCCAAAGACAATTTCATTTGGAGAAAGGCCATGATACAAAGGCGTATTGTGGTAACGGCGAAGCAATGCGAAGAGAACTTCAAGCCAGTGGAAATCCTTTTCACTCGCGAGCTCCTTACGAAGCATATTTATAACAGAGCGGCCGGCTCTTTCGCCAGGCAACGCTCGATGCGAGTGGATTTCACACCTGAGGTGGTGGATTCCAAGGCGAGCACATAATTCTCTCCACCATTCGGAGGTGTACTCTTTGCCTGAGTCCGTCACCACCTCGGATGGGACGTCCCAACCTCCCATCCAGGTCTGCGCGCACCATTTGGCGGCAGCCTTGCCAGTCATCGACTCAATGTTGCAAGGCAACACTTGAATGTAGCCGGAATGACGGCACTGAATAAGGAGCACACCATTGACTTTTTTATTCGTCCAATGGCACTCTTCGTCATCGAGTTCACCGAGATAGAAGAAATCACTGGTGACTCTGTTAAAGAGGCGCTCCGGAATAGGATGAGGCCTCAGATGGCCGTGCTTCTTCGCGCTGGGGGGCGTCGAGACAGCACATTGGGCACATCCGGCAGCTACTTTCATGCAGTGAGTATATAGCCGTGAGCCAAACAACCTATGTTTAATCATCGACCACAGTCGACGGCCATGTGCGTGGGGGGACTCCCATTTATGCCACCAGTTTAACACTCGAGGGGCTAGGGCGTCAGGCACACACAATTTACCCTCCATCCACAGCTTCCCCCCATCCAACGAGTACTCAGGAAAAATCCCATCCTTGTGAGCATCTTTGGATTTGAGATTTCCAAAGACCTCTTTAAACATGGGATCCTGTAGGTAATCGGACGTCCAGTCACGGATTATCAGGGAATCTTTAGGCAGGGGTGGAGTTTTGGCCGGATCTCGACGCTTAATGCCTTGGATCAACCGAAATCGACTTACTCGTCGGGTATAGTCAAACCGTTTCACACTCCCTGAGGAGGGATCGGTGACTTTCTCCACGACTTTCAGTGTTTTGGTGCAGATCTCATGGGCATGCGCCGGATCTGAGATGGCCGTGATGTCGTGACACGGCAATGCGTGCTGTTTAACAGCGCACTGCATGCATGCACGTCGAATGAGTTTCTTTTCTTCCTGATCCCATTCGATGATGACATGGCGGTCCTGCTCCGTACCATGGATGTTGGTACTTTGCAGCCCCTCTGAGGCGGGGTAAGCCCATCGGCTCAGAGCATCCGCTACCGTGTTGTGTTTTCCAGGCAAATACGACACGTGGAGGTCAAACAGACTGAGAAATTCGTGCCATCTGGCCCGTCGGCCAGCTGGGCTCGCGACAGTATCAATGTGTTCGGTGGCCCAATACTCCAGAGATCGATGATCCGTCAGGACCTCGACTCGATTGGTGCCAACCCACGATTGGTACTTTTTTAAAGCACAGATTATGGCGTAGGTTTCTTGCTCACGCGGCGACCACTGCATTTGGCGTGGGGCTAGCTTCCGAGACCAAAATGCAAGAGGGTAATGATCGCCGGTGGCTTCATCAACCTGTTCAAGGACAGCTCCGATCGCGTACCTAGAAGCGTCGGTTCTAATGTAGAAGGGTCGGTCGAATTGGGGCACATGCAACGTGGCGACTTCGCAGAGGGCTGCCTTCAAGTGATGGAAGGCCTCCTCGCACTCGTCAGTCCACTTGACACGAACCTTTGAACCTGCCTTGCCCGCATCCCTCCCTACCTTCAATAATTCAGTGAGGGGGGCAGCAAATTTGGCATAATTCGGCACAAAAGTGTGGTAAAAATTGCAACAACCCAGGAATCCTCTCAACTCCGTGATCGTCTCAGGGCGCTTCCACTTCTGAATAGCGACGAGCTTCCCTGGACTGGGTCGTCGGGTGCCATTCTCTAGGAGAGAACCACAAAATTCGACTGATTTTAAAAATAATTTACCCTTCTTTGGCCCACAAATCAGCTGATTGGCGTCAAGAATGTCCAAAACTTGGTTCAGCTGCTTCTCATGTAGGGCCACCAGCTCGGCTTCGGTCAGTCCCTCCCCTTCCGTCGCGATGATTATGTCATCTATGTACACGCTCACGAAAGCACGAAGCTCAGGATGGGTTGTGAACAGCACATCCTCCATCATTCTTTGAAAAAATGAAGGGGCGTTCTTCAGGCCCATGGGCATGACCGTCCATTGGACTGGGCCACATGGCGTGCACATACAGGTGAGAGGTCGGCTGTCCTTCCTCAACGGCATTTGGTGAAAGCCGTGACGGAGATCCAGCACAGAAAACAAACGACCTCTTGCCCTCTTAGCGATTTCCTCCTCAATGAGGGGCAGGGGGTGTGAATCCGCCTTGGTTTCGGCATTGAGATTGCGGAAATCAACCACCATTCGCCAACCATCAATGGTGTTCTGGTCTGCAGGCGGTGGCTTCGGGACTGTGAAGGGTGCACAGCACCATTCGCTGGTCATAAAACCCTCAAGCCAACCAAATTCCCTGAGATTTCTCTCAATGATTTTTCTGAGGATCTCATGCTTGTGTCCATGATTTTCATAAGGGCGCTGTTTTTTTGCCTTGTACCCTTCACGAAGCTCGATGAAGGCTTCACCGAACTGTCCACGGACAGGGGGGTCTTTGATCAACTTTCCTGAAAGGGTTGTGTCCTTCCGTTCCTCAAAAAACTTTTCTCTTGACTTGGAACACAATTCAGTGTCCACCTGATCGCCAGGAATTACTGTCGAAAAAACTTTGGCGACTTCTTCGGCTTTGGCAGGAAGAATCTTCTTACGGATGTCCCTAAACAGGTCCGTATCAACTGCCTCCTGAAGATAGGTGGGTCGTGTGTCGAAATCCCAGAGATTCTCTTCGTGATCCAGCTCCTCGAAAGGATCCATGAAAGCTTCCACAGGGGGTTTTTCATAAAAAACTCTGAATTTGCGGCGCGATTTGGAATTTTTCTTCGCCCGTGCACTGAAGATTCTTTTCGATGTCGATCGTATTGGGGAAGAGGGAGACGAGGCGGATCCATTGGACATTGAATCACCTTGGGTATCTGACGGACAAAAATCAGAAAAAATAGATTCATCATCAGTACCACGCTCAACCTCAGATTCAGACCCAACACAAGAATCAGTACCAGAATCAGCAGAATTAGAGTCAGAAAGCTTTCCATCCACCAGGAATGCAAGCGAACTCCAGGACCGCTGTGGCAGGGGACCTGTGTCGTCCCTGGCATACAGCTTAATCTTCCTGGGAAGTTCGATGTAATCTACACAAATGTCTTGTAATTCCTGAAACCAAGGCTTGTCGTCCCACAAGGGCACAACTAAAATTGCCTGGGTTTTATCTTGCTTGATTTTGTGGATGACCTGCTGGATTAGGTGAAACGGAGGGTTAATCCACAACTTCTTGTCCCATTTATGGGTCCAAGCGTCGCTAAAGTGCTGGTCGAAGCGCTTGTTCATACGGTTAGCAAAGGCATCATACTGTGGCCAAAAGGAATGGTGTTCATGAAAGTATTCACAAATTGCATCGCGCCATTTGTCGACAACTCTGTAGGATGAAGAGTGCCAGCGCGAAGGGCGTCGTGGCTGGGAGTCCCTACGAAGACATTCTAACTCTTGGGAGTAATCGGCACTCCCATTCACTTCTGCAATGGTGACATCTTCACCAAATTTTGGTGTCACCTTTTGCTTCAAAAATTCTTCTGCACTTTTAAACCCTGCGTGCAAAAAACGAAATTCAGGACGCTCCAAGGGACCTGACTCCAGCAAAAAACAACGACGATGACCTACGGGCGCTACCCTGTTCTTGCGAAGCCAAGGATGGCCCAAATAAAGGTCATACTTTATGTCAGCACGATAGAAGTAGTCATCCTTAAGGACAACTTCTTCCACATTTTGCTCTTCCCAAAGGTCTTGAGCGACCAAATGAGTTGATATATAACAACCGCGTTGCCCACCTGCGAGAGAATGTCCAGAAACTCCCTCGAGGGTAACAGGATGAGGCGATTCAAACACGCAGTCGTCGGGTAAGAATGAATTGGATTGGAGATTTACCTCTGATCCATTGTCACACAAACAAGTGGCGAGATGGAAATTTCCCTTGCAATCAGAGACCCACAGCTTTGTGACAAACTGACGGGCCCTGTGCTTGGATTGTACACCAACCTCGTCCACTGCAACAGAAGGATCCGCTGCCGGATCCAGGGGAGAGGAGACAAGCGACCCTACATCAAGTAATGGTCGAGAAGGAATCTGGGGATCATGCCTGAAATCGCCTGGGGAGGGGCGATTTTCGTGGCTCCCCTAGGCGTTCTGACCTCCAGCGGCTGCGTTAACATTGTGAACACAGCCTGATTCGTCGATCCACTCATCTTGGAACGGATCATCTGCTGGATTCAGGGCATTTTCGACATAATCTCGATCCGCATCGGACACCTGATCTGCACCTGAGACCTGATCCACACGATGATTGCCCTTTCCACGTCCACGGCCACGGCCGCCGGATGATGGACCACCACCGTCGCCACGCCCTCTGCCCTTACCAGAGAAAGGGGTTCCCGAAGGATTTCCCTTACCTTTACCCTGTGATCCTGGAGCATTTCCTTTGTTTGTACCGGATTGAGGGGTTTGGCCTGGATTTCGATTTCCGCCTCCGGCGTTGCCATTGGGACTTGTCTGGCCGTTTGGCTGCCCACCGGAGCCGGATGGCGTCCGATTTCCTTTGCCTTGGGACCCGCCAGGGCCTCCGGTATTTTTGTTTCCACCGGAGGGGTTCGGATTACCCTTTCCCCCCTTTGCACCATGCACCTGTCTGTCATTCCTGTCTGAATTCTGCGAATTACTGACATTTTCACCAATCAGCTTGTGATCGTAAGCAGACCATCGGTGATTACCAGTAGAATGCGTCTTAGCTCGATTCGTAGAACCTAGAAGAAGGCAGATGCTACAATGATCCTGAACATTCTGGGTGTCATTCACCTTTTTGTTGCCCTTTTGGGCCCCATTTTGGGTGTTTTGCTGGGTATTCCTGTTTCCCCCAAGACCCTCATGGAAATTTTGATTGGCGGCGTCAGCGAGCCGCTCAACCTCTTCCCACAGTTCCTGCAGGGTGAACGAAAACACCCAGTTCCTGGCCTTCAGGCGATGGCCGTGGAAACTTATTCCCCTGTTGAGGACTTGGACAAACAAGTCCCGATCCTCGTGTTCATTAAATTTAATTTTCCACGTGTTTTCAGTGAATTTCACCTTGGTAAACGACGTGGGGGAGCACTTTTGAAGTGCCTCCCTAACCGTAAACCTGTTGGCCGAGGCGTCGAAGCCATCGACTTCCGCCCACCAGGTCTTGACCTTTTCTTCGGACTGTTTATTCCGAAGGGTGGCGGCGGTTTCGGAGGGGATCTTGTCAAAAATCAAATTTTTCAGCTCGGCACTAGAAAATTTTTCGCCTGAATGTTCAGATTCTTCTACGAGATTCCAGAAGCGCTGTCTCTTGTCTTGCACTTCGTGCAAGATTAATCGCGAGAACGAAGGAAAATTCTTCAACATCTGGTGGTAATGGTCCTCTGGCAGTCGGGATCCACGTACCTCCAACTGTTCCCACACCTCATCAAAGGTAAGGGGGGAACTTGAATCCTCACGATCACTCCAGGTCCTGAGCCAAGTGTTGGCCGGCGCTCCCTCAAGGCAGTCCAAGAGGGCCATCAGGAACTGATCATCTTGAAGTTTTTGGGTCTTAACCCACAGTTTAAATTCCCGTTGGAACTGAGGCCAACGTCTGGGGTTTCCATTATACTTCGGTTGCTTGGCAACCTGGCGAAGTCGCAATGAAGTGGGATTTAGAAGTGAATCCAGCCCAACACCGGCCGTAATGGCAGACACCTTGGCGGCATCATTAGCCACACCAGCTCCGGCGAGGGTCTGGGCGAGCAACATCTGGGCTATTGCATTGGAATCAACAGCAGGAAGGGTAGTACGGGAGGCTGTTCGTTTGGCATTCTGAGCCTCAGTCCTAGCCTTCGCCGATCTACCCTGAGATCGAGAGATTGTAACCCTTTCCTTTAGCTTAGTCCTGCTGATCCTTGCGTCGGTGGTCTTAGAGTCCACCGAAGGAGCAATCGACAAAATTTCTGTCGCCTCCTCCGACGGTTCTGTTGTTTGTTCCACCGATGATGCGCCCTCAGACCTCATGTGGGTCTTGAAAAGATCTTTAATTCCCAGCGTCTGAATGATGAGTTGCATTTGATCTTTGAGCAATTGGAGCTCAGTATCTCGCTGTAATCTGCAAGAGCAGTCGGCAGGACAGTACATACCGTGTCCTGAAGGGCCTGAGCAGGCTGTCGGACCGCTAATCTCAGTGGTTCGCAGCCAGGAGTCCACTTGGGGAGCTCCTTCAGTCCTAATTTCCAGGCTTGCCTGCCTAGCTGCCTCTAAAATTCCTTCCTCAACCGCGGCGGCTAGATCGTCGCGGATGGAAACAGAGGGATGAGGGGCGGAGGGCCCGGCAACAGGTGCCTTGGTCTTCTCCTTCGGGAAGGGGCTTGCCTCCCAGATCTGCAAGAAAATGGCAAAAGATTCATCTTCTTGAGAACACCACCACATCCTGGTATTAATTTCTTCTTGAAGGAGGAAAAAATATTCGAATAAAAAATCAGAGGCGATTCTTTCTTGACCTATCAGCTTAGACGTGGCTAATAGACAAAGGGCCTCAAGCGCCTCAAGGTTACGGGTCACTTCTGAAGACAAATGGTTGTCCCATTGTGCCCGAGAGGCTGGTCGATTATAGGTAGGTACCTCACCTGGACCACCCATCTCAATGTCGTCAATGTCGGCGTCGATGGTCTCAAAATGTGGACATTGGTAAGGAGTATTAGTACCTGCCAGGTCCGTAAGCTCCACCGGAGCGTTGCCATTAGCGTAGGCTGGGAGATTCCAGCTGCTTGATGGCCAATTTCGACTGGGATCTTGATTGTAATCTGGGCCTCCACAGCTGCTGATTTGTGCCCTTCTTCGGCAATTTGGGCTTGCGCAAGGCATTCCTCTCAAGGCCTCGTTCGCACAGCACCACGGCAGCGTAATCGTTACGTCTCCGGAGGTGGCGGAGTCTACGGGGCCGTACTGAGGAGCTAACTGTGGTTGGGACACCAAAGGAACAACATTCAGGTAGCCTCTGCTACCATGAAAGTGCTGCCCTGGGTCGTTGTGGGTGCCGGAGGGCTCGGGGCCGGCAAGACCAGTGGGGCAGGCACGCGAGGAGTCTCCCTGGATGTTGTTATTGGGGGTAGAACCGGATACTCGAACACCAACGGAGGCGAGAGCAGCGACAACAGAAGCAAGGTCCATGCTGATTGTGGTCCGGCAGAAAATCCCAGTCTATGAAGAAAATTGAGGCGAATTATTCTAAATACATCTGAGTGTCCAAAACTGTCTGAAAAGATTTAAATAATCCAATTATGTAAAAATGTTTGGCCGATCTGGCCCGCGAGCGCTCGTCAGCGGCAAATGGCGAATCCAGCTAAAATAGCGGAACGCGGCGGATTTACGGGAAATGGACGGCGGAATCAAATCCGGCATATCAGAAATATATAGGAAATATCCTGAGACTGAGCTGCGAGGCGGCAATTCCGCCGAAGCAAAGAAAATGACCAAAATGTAGCCAATCTGGGCAGAATGTCTGAAAATCTGAGCAGATGGGGCTAGCCGCACTTACACACAACGTCAAATCTGCCACCATGGTACACAATGCACCGCCGCCACCCCTCCGCCCCCGGGACCTGCCCATGGACCCATTAAACACGGCCACCTACCTGGGAGTCCAGCAAGCGGCCACCGCAGGCGGGGTCACCCTATACCGCCAAACCTGTTACGGCAGCTGACAAGGACACTGGTTATAGCACGCATCACAGCACTCTCCACCCAGGCCCTGGCATACTTCCTACAAGCCGTGCTCAACGCAGCTGTAGGATCCCAAGCCTTGCACCTAACGCACCCCCAACACATGCTACAAGCGGCCACCACCACAGTACGACGAGCGTGGACCATCCACGGCCACCGGCCCACGTCACTGCCTGCAACGGTGCGTGCGGCATCGCCACCGTACTACGGAGACAGCACCGACCACCTCGTCCACAACGCGTACACAGCTCACACTGCGGCCCACCTGCATCGTCTCATGCACAATCACGAGCCGGAGGTACGGGAAGTCTTCACGCTGACGCTGCGGGAGGCCCAGTACCACCGCAACACCTGCCCCCAATACATACTTCACCAGTGGGGTCTCCCCACCAAGGTGGGGACCCGCATATGGAACCACCTACAACTCCTACTGCCCCACCACAACCACGTCATCCAAACGAACCATCGGTGCAGGGAAACCGGCCCTCTGGCGGTCCTTCACACCGATGTGGGGGGGGGACCAACGGGTAGCACCACCACTCTGGACCTGGTGGGCAGCACCCTCCACCTCGTACGGGTCACCCCGAACCAGATGAAAGCCCTCCAACGAGTGGGCACACACCACGTCCCATTCCTACAACACCCGGAGTGGCCCAACAAATCACTCCTGGAGAACCACATGCGCAGTGCGGCCACCCGAACCGGGCACCCCCAGCCAACAGATGGGGAAGTACGTGAGGCGTACAACATGTTTTGGAACACGCAGAAACTACCACTGCCACCGAGCCCACCGCAAGGGAACCAAACCCACCACCGGCCACCGGAGCAAGTGGAATATGTACCCAGCACCACGGTACCAGCGGTACTCCTCCTAGCAGCCAACGGGCTAAAGACCACGTTGCGGCCGGGCAAAGCGGGGGGCAACCTGTGGATGCTACCGCCACCCACGGCGCGCCCCTTCTGTCCGCCGCCACTATCGCAAGACAAGCTGACCGGCATCCCCACCATTTGCTGGCGATGTGGGCCCCACGCGCTGGCCAGCCCATGGCCCCTCCTCCAGTTAGTGGCGCGCTACCACCCCATGCCAACGGCCCACGCTACCCCGGAACAGCACCCGTGGCTGCACATGCACTTCGAACAGGCCGCAGAGAGTGACACGGCCACAGTGACGTGGGACCCCAGCACCAAGGCGGAATGGAGATTCCACAGGGGCACGTGGAACACCCAGCACCTAGCCATCACCTTCCCGGTGATAGCCAAGCACCGCAGCGCCACGCCGGAGGCCCCAGCCTACCCGGTCAAACACCGATGCTCCCAAGTACAGGACTGGCAGACGGTCGAGTGGACCACATTCCACCCGCAGACAGCATACTTACTCCAGTACCTGTACGGCTACCTGACACAGTGCCATGAAAGGAACAATGACTATGTCCGCATGAACCCGGCGGCAACCAAGATCATCCGCCAGGGTGTGGGGGTGTATGCTACCCAGAGACTCCGACCGGACACCAACACGCCGTGGGCTACCACGGAACGGGGGGCACACATCCATGCCTACCAACCAACGATGCCGTGCCGCCTGCCGCACCCGGACAACCAAACCACGATCATCTTCGCGGATGCCTCCGGCACTACAAGCCTCACCCCGGCAGCCGGGGGGGCGGCTTTAGAGTTGGAAGTGGACACGACAAACCGACTGCACCAACGCCACCTCACGGGGGCTACCATCTTCGGGGCCTCCTCTCACGGAGAACTGAAGACGCTGGCGATCGTCGTGGACGCCGTCAATGACACCCACCAAACGCCGCGTGACCAGACGCACCATGTGTGGGTAGTAGTGGACGCAGCGGTGGACTTCCAAATCGTCCGCAGGCTGGCGCGGCAACCCCTGCACAAGGCGACTGACTCTAGCCTGGGCACCCAGGCCCTACACCTCTGGACAGCCCTGAGGCGCCTCCCCAAACACGTCGTCCTGCATCTCGTCAAACAGGAATCTCATCGGTATAGCCTGGGCAACGGACACATAGACCTGCATGCCCACAACCAGCTTGCCGAGCACATGCCGGACGGCGAGGACCTACCGCTACGAGACCACATGCACACACACCTCCAGCACCTGCCACCCATCCCACGCCCCGGGGAACCACCAGCCTGGGTGCCAGACGATCGCATCTATAACGACACGGGGAGGGCATACCACTACCCACAACCCATCCGCACCATGGCGCACATTCGGGGCAGTCAAGCCGACAACGCCCTTTTGAGCCGTCTCCAACACGAAATGCGCACCGCATTGTACTTCTCGGCTCTGGACCCATCCCTCATGCCGGTGCACCTGCAGACACGACGTGCCCAGCTCTTGCTCGAGCAGCTACCCCTTCTAGACAGGGTGGCACGCTGGTATGCCCGGCGAGGTATAGACATACCCCCGGATCACACCATATGCCCCTGCCATCTCCAACAGCCAGAAACATGGGAACACTTCAAACGCTGCCCATTAGCCCAAGGGGACAACCACCTGGCCACGTGGGCACCGGAGAACACCATCACACAACACGCCGGATGGGGCCCGGCCACGCCACCGGCAAATGAGGTTCGACGCCTGATGCGACAGCCGGAAATCAAGGAGGCAGTGCTCAGAGGAGCGGTGCCACTCCAGCTTTACAGGGTCGTCGCCGACCACGCCCCAGAACCAAGGGCCACAATGCGTCACATGCAGCTCACCGCCGTCAAAAGGGCGGACGCACAGCTGCAGCACCGCGTCCAAGTATACACACAGGAAGCACAACAAACATCCCACGACCGCCGCACGTACTATAATCTCCTCATCCACTACCAACATGCGCAACCTAGCGACTAGCCACACGCACGGGCCCGCGGCAACAGCCAGGCACCTACCGTAGCACCGCCCGGAGCGCGCGCGCCCCCTCCCCTGTAGTGGCCCGATCTTCCTGCGAACGACACCTCTCCTCAGGATGCCCGAAGGTGAAGCACCGCATCCACGGCCGGGGAACCCATGCGGGGTCTGCATGGAGGTGAACGACGACGACGGCAACCCCCTTCGCGGGCATGACCTCGGCTGCGGCGGCACGGAGCAGCTGCACTGGTTCTGCAGCCTGTGCATCGCGAACTTGTGGTCGTGCCCACTCTGCCGGCGACCGCACCGACTCTGCACGGCTCCGCCGCCGCGCGAAACGCAAGGCGAAGACCTCACACTCCAGAAGCTGCGGACTCTGATCAGGCAAAACGTCTGGAATGACGGCGCGGGGGAGGACAGCCCCAACGTCGAGTGGTTGGACGTCCTCACCGACGAGGACCCAGCGACACCCCCCCCCCGCCCCCCCTGGCGCGCACCAACCTGGGCGCTGCCAGACCCGGACGCGGACCCCACGGTTTACGTCCCCGACCACGAGGACTACAACGACGCACCACGGGGCAGTCTGCCCCCATTGGCAACCTGCCCGGCAGTTGGGGCTACGTCAGCCCCACGAACCAAAACAACTACCGCAACATCGTCGTCACCCTCACCACCCGCCTCCCGATCGCCTTCGGCTGGCTGGTGGGGGACGCGGAATGGGCGATGGGCATCGCCCGCGGTGCCCATGGCGCCGAGTGGGGGGACTTCTTCCACCGCGGCGGGGCCATGACCCCGGGGGCGACCGAGAAGCTGATGGCGGCCTACCTCACGTGGAGGGGCATACCCCCTCCACGCAGCCTCGAATCGCTGATACAGCGCACCCTGCAGCTGCACGTCCTGCCACCACAACCGGGCACATACGGCAATGCAGCGGTGGCCAGGATGATGGCCAGAGGTACCCGGCTCGACGGCTCATCCTACTCCCCCCGGAGAACCACCGCAACCATCACCACCCCCCCGCCCCGATCCCGCGCCACGACAGCGACTAGCGCCACGAACGTACGGGCCCAAACGTCGGCCGCGACGTCCTCCACATCCCCCGACCCATCCACCTCCGCCCCCACCACGCCCGCTGCCGAACCACACCAACAACACGCCGCCGACGCCACGCAGACTACAGGCGGTCCGGCACCATCCAGGGCCGGCATACCACAGAGCCCCCGACAAGAGCGTGCGTCCAAACGGGCGGCGCAACGACAACCAACACAACACCACGCGACCACAGGGAGCCGGGGACACCTAGCATCACCTGCCAGGAGCGGAGCCCTACCCGGCCCCACGAATACGGGGGCGGTGGGTACCCAGCCCGGGCAGCCCCCCGGCACCGCACACCCGCACAGGGTACCGGCCCCGAGACCCACAGGGAGCCCGCAACCCCTAACACCACCCGTCGCGCCTGCGCACGGCCCACGGCCGGCAGCCAGCCAAGCGGCAACAACACAGGCCCACCCGGAACGCCGCCCGCACCATGGCGCACCTGACCGGCCGACAGCAGACCCAACGTACACGCCGACCGACAACCTCCCCACACGGACACACACCGCTACCCCGACCGACGCCACCACCGCCCGGCCCCCTGACGCCGGGCATCCCCACACCCACGGCCCCACCGGGGGCCTAATCCCCCGGGCTTCGGCAACGTCCGGCACGGAGGACCTACCGGCCACAACGCACGGCGGGTCGGTGCCCCAGCAGCACCACGCCCCACCAACCAGACCACCGGCACGACCGGCAGAAACGTCATCTTCCGGCTGCCCGGCCCCCGGCCAAGGTCCCGGCCCGGATCCGCCACGCACCGCCGCCCCGGCAGACGCCCCGCAGCCCGCGGACCCGGGGGGCCTACCCGAGCCGCCACCCGTGGCGGGAGGCCACGCCCGGGGGGCACCGCCGCCGGCGGACAATGGCGCCGAACCGCCTACACCGCCGACCCAACCGCAGCGCGACGCGCCCGCGGTGGGCGCGGAAGGACTGCAGAGACCCCCGCAACGAACGCCGACACCAGCACCAATGGGGGAACCTGGCGGAGGAACGGACCAGACATCAGTGCGGAGTGCCGACCTGACGAACGACACGGCACACGGAGGAGACGAGGCATTGGCAGATGGCCAGCCTGACGCGGAACCCGAGGGGCCAGCTCCGGACACCAGGTGTGCGGACGGGCCCCACCGGCCCTCGACCGCGGATCACGCGGGCGCCGCCCCCCGGGCGCACCTGGCAGCCCGCGCAGACACAAGCACGCCAGGGGAGGCGCTGCCGCGAGATCCACCCGAAACCAGCGCGGGGTCAGAGGCCCGGGAAACCACACCCGACACGCCCCGGCGCGCGGACGAAGGAGGAACGTCACCCAGCGGGCACAACCGCGACAACGACTCCTTCGATGCCTTCATGGACTCCTGCAGGGATGACCCCCGGGCGGTCCCAGCACCGGAGATGCCACGCGTCCACCCGCAGCCGCAATGCAACCAGGCGGACAATACGCCCCTCACGGTGCCACGACAAGCGCACCTCCAGCGCGACTACACCACCCTGGGGCAGAATGCCGCTACGGGCGAGGGGCAGACGACCGCGAGCGGCGCGGTGGACCGGACTACGGACGAGCGCAACGCCCCAGTGAAGCGGTATCCAGAACCCCATGACCATGGTGGGGTATACAACCGGACTCCGTGTGCCCACTAACCCCATGTACGGAGGGGAAGACGCCCGGTGAAGCCCTGTGAGAGCCCGGCAGGAGCGTGTCCCTTGCCGTAAAGCCCCCGTGACGGCATTCTGGCCACTTGGGGCATGTTACCATGTACCGGCAAACTGGCATTTGCCGGTATCTTACTATTTCACGCCAATCTGCCCCGCACCGCCTTCGGCCGTCGATTCGGCAACCTAACCCTAACAACAGATGTAGGTAAGACGTGTTTGTGTGAGAGATCTGGGCATTTCAGCTATTAGCGGCCGCATCGGCAACCGATGCGTCGCCCGCTGAGATTTACACATCAGAATATCAGGAATCAACAGGGTTTTATTTTCATATTGTTTCCGCAAATTTTCACGCTTCCGTTCTGATAATCAATGTTTTGACTGCTGGCGGTTGGCTCGCGACTTTAGCGCAACCGCCAGTTTAACTGTCACTTACAGACATTTTAGCACAATCCGTGACGAAGACTCTAAATTATTCAGGAATTGCATTGATGCATCCGCAATTTTCACATTGTACACTCGCAACCTTAATCCGAAATTTTCAGGATGTCGAAATCGGATTTTCGACTTCGACATCCCCGCACTTGATTTGACCTCTTTCGAGTGGACCTACGTGCTTCCCTATGCACGAATCAACTTTCCTTTTGTCTTGCCCTCCATTTGTCTTAGAGATATGGGCAAAACAAAGTTGATTTGTGCGGCCACTTGTGAGGGTCATATCTCGTGCTGCTTGCGAGGAATGACAATAAGAAAGCATGGGATGTATTCACAATACTCCCGACGTAATTTAGGAAGCTTTATACGCCTTGCGTCTCCACACGTGCGCGCTAGAGTAATGGATCATGGTCAAGAGGGTAGAGTTTGCTTTATAACTCTTTGGCCATGATATTGCGTGCGTTGAGAAAGCTTTCGCGTGTAGCGCGCGAGTGTTGGTGTTGCATAGGAACTTTCCTTGAGTTCCTATGAGCGATTGACACAAAGTTATGCCCTTGGAGGGGCATGACATATCCTGGGGGGAGCTACCTTTTTGGGCAGTATGTGGTATGTGCCATGTGTTGTATTGCGTGCCCATTTGGCGGGTTTGGATAAGAGCGATACACCCACCAATGGACCTCATGATGCACGAGGCTCTTCCTTATACTCCCCACGATCAATTGCAAGCCTAACCTTCGTGGAGGGAAGTTTGTGTGGCGATCCCAAAGCGATGCGTTGCGAGCAAGGTGTGTTTTTTGCAATATTCCATTTTTGCATGTGCCCACTTGGGAGGCAGCGCGCGCGACCTTCCAAAGCGCCCCAAGTGGAGCACATATGTGGAATCGAAGGTCATTGGTGTCAAGTCATTGTGTTTAGAAGGATTGGTCGATTACTCAACCCAAGCCGAAGATATTATAATATATTTGTGCGCCTTTCAAGGCACTTTTGGGTGTTTTTTCGCCAATATTGCTGTTTTTTGCCCGTCATGATGTCAAGTGGCGACTGTGTATCTCAACGTTGCGCCCGATTGACATCATGACCCAAGTATGTTATGGGGGTACATACTTCGGTGCCCAACATATCTTGGACCCGGCGAATAACTCCTCCTGGGCTTGGCGTACCGTGGCCGCCATGTTTCCCATTTTCGGACCATCCCAAATCATGGGCTCACTTGGCGACCCTGCCATTCCCGAAACCGGAGGAGTTCGGCGACGCCCAAAAGATATGTTGGACACATATGACTTGATACCAATTCTATGGCACACTCCGGTCCCAGTCGGGCATGTGCCCCATTTGCCCCAACCATGAGTGTGCGCATTTTCGGCCATTTTGAGCAATTTTCCACATTTTCTGCCCGCCGTGCACCATGTTCAGCCACCTCGTGCACGCCGGACTCATGGACCAATGGACCATATATGACATGGGTGTTATGGACATTGGTCCCCATGGTTCAGACACCACGTGGGCGAAGCGGAGCAACCTTCGTTAGGGTGCTAGCCCAAAGTGAGTGTGGACAATTTTGCCATTTTGGCATTTGTGGACCCTATTGGGATTGTCACCACGCCAAGTGGCATGGAGATCTTTGAGAGCCAAGGATATGGGAGTCTCTGTTGGACTCCCGGTCGATTGCGTATGGAATGGCGGATCCGATCTCCAAGCCGGCGTGGAGATATACTATTGGGAGCACCCCCCAATTTTGGCTCATTTCGAGCAGCCAAAATGACCCCCTTTTGGGACCCCAATTTCACCCCCCCCCCCCGTGTGGTCAATTGGCGGCCCTATATCTCTATGCCCACAGGGAGCCCGGACCTAATTTCAAGTTGTACACTCAGAAATAAGTCCTAGGTCCTGCCTCCTATCCTGTGAGCCATTGGCCGTGCCCTGGCCGGGCGAGCCACGCGTGAGAATGACGCCAGGTTTGGTAATTTTGGCATCATGACCCCACTTGACGAACCCGTGGTGCCCTGATGCCGGGACCTCACAGGGAACCAGGTTGGGTGAGGGCTCCAGGGAGTTTGTACTCGAAGAGCATAGGGTCAGTTGCCTCGTCCCTACCTCTGGCGGGTCCGGACGAGGGGTCAATTTTGGAGATTTTCGCAGCTAATATCAGTGTGGGCTGAAACAGCCCATTTTCAGCTACCAACTCCTAGGGGATAATGGCGGTATCTCCGGCTCAGGGAGGAGTTGGGACCTGCCGTTAAGGGAGCATAGGGAGCCACTGTCGGTTGGCCTTGGAGCCCCTTGGTTCCCAGGAACTCGCCTGTGGCTGGGCGGGACACCCCCCTATTGGCAGGGTTTCAGGGTCCGGACTGAGCAGGGCATGGGTTGTGTTTGAGCCCCCGCCCCCACCAGCCACTGAGTGGGTCGGACCTGGGATTGGGATATGAGTTGGGACTGAGTGTCTATTGTCCTGTGATGCCCTTACCCCAGTCCAGTCTTAACCCCATGTGTACATATCCTGATGTGTTGCTGTACATACTTTTGTTCCCTTGTTTCAGAGTGGCAAGGGTCCTGAAACGCTTTGTCTCATGACACGAGCGTAATGCTGCCCCTGTGAGCGCAGTGCTTTGCCTGGCTGCTTGCCTGTGCGTGTCACCGCAGCGTCCCGTGGCCAGGCCCCCTACGGGAACGCGTCAAAAGCGTTTCACCGCCGCGGGGTTACCCATCCCTTGCGTGCCACTCGGGGCCACCAACCCCGAGCAGCGCGGCGCAGCAGCTCGCAGCTCGCAGCTCGCGGCGCAGCGCAGCGGCTCGCAGCGCCGCCCAGTGACAGCGCCGAGCCCGTGAAGGAAGTGCGGGGACCGGAACTCCGACATCAACGAGTTCCTTCGGCCGACCAGCAAGGCCGCACACCCAGCTACCGCAACCACTTCCACAACCACCGGCCGACTAGCACCGGCCGCACTCCCAGTCCAGTGCTACATCACCCACCTCAACAACCACCCCAGGACCACTCCATCGAGAGCACCGATGGTGAACTGGGACGACGCGGGCAAGACGTGGCCGCAGCCCCACCCCCATGCGGCGCACCTACTGCGTGGGTTGCTGTGGGGGCAGCAATACCGCCACAGCAATCCCCAGTGCGAAGGCGGCATGCCCGGGAGCTTCGAGCTCCGCGAGGACATGGGCGAGGACCGCCTGCGGGCAGTGGAGGAATGGCTGCGGGCGGAAGGGTATGAGTACCGCTTCCGCCGCAAGCGCTGGAGGACCTGGACCTGCCCGGACAGGCCCGGCAAAGGGCTGCGTCCGGACGGGATTGAGGAGGACGAGAAGCCCAACGAGTACCCGTGGGGCGCCTCGATCAACGTCTCCATGTGGGACATGATCAAGAAGGAGTTTCCGGCGCTGGGGAACGAGCGCAGGCTGCAGGGCAGCAGCAGCAGCGCGTCTCCTGGGAAGGAGAAGCGTTCCGCCGGGGACAGGAGGCGGGACAGGAAGTGGCGGGAGTACCAGGAGTCCCTGGCTGCCGAAGCCGCCCAAGGCGCCAGGGGCGGAACCCCAGCCCACAGCCCCCAACGGGCCAATGGTGGTCACCACCCCGGCCACACCACCCTTGACGACTTCCTGGAAGTCGCCAAGCAGACCAAGGCCAAGCCCCGTCCGCTGCTCCTGAGGAAGTCAGGCCCCAGCAGCGACGTGGAGTCGGCCCACCGCGGGAGGATGCCGGCCGACCAGGCCAGCTCCAGCGGCAGCGTCGCTCCCCACCAAAGGGATGTGGCGCGCGCCTGCGAGCGCGCCTGTGGGGTGCCCTGCAACCTTCCGGTTGCCCGGCAACGGGCCACGCAGCAGAACGCTGCCGTGGAGGGCGCCGTCGGCATCGCCCATGAGGAGGCCACCGAGTGGGGCAGAGGCATGGACTACCACGCCTCGACCGTGGCAGCCATCGCGGCCGGTCTCACGGCTGCGGCCGCCCATGAGGCAGTGGCTCCCCGGATCAGGGGTGAGGTGGCGGCAACAGAAAAGTTTATAGTGGTTTCAACACTGTGTTTTTGTCTCTCCTGCTGCTTGCTGCTGGTGTAGGGTTTCCTGCTGCTTGTTTTTGGAGATGAAAAGCTTTTGTTTGCTGAAATACAGTAAATCCAGGATAGCCCAAGCCAGAGGTGTGCAAGGAGAAGAGAATCAGGATCAAAGCATGAAGGGCTGCAGTGTAAACAGTGAAAGATGAAAGGATATTCACAGAAACTGCAACTCAGGTCAAATCGGATTGCATATTCACAAAGATAGCTGAAATGTTTTGGAAAAGAGTTGGAAAACTGCCCCATGGTCACTCTATCTCCATAGTGCCATGTCAGGAGATGTGCACTCTTTGTTTTGGGTCCCATATGTGCTGAGGTTGCAGGGCATGTGGCGATGAGGTCACTGCCATGTCACATGGGATCTTCCTACTTAGCTAGGCTGACCAGGAATTGAACCCAGGACCTCTCAAAAAGAGGTGCCCAGCCCCCTAGGGTGCATACCACTAGGACAGCTAAGTATTCATGGAAAAACATAGATAAATTCATAGGCTCTGCCCTGGATACGTCAGTACTCAGTCAACTCAGAAAAAGATGATTTGCCTCACATTGAAAGGGGATTAAGGGGTCCACTCCATATCCTGATTGGGTGTTTGGTTCCATAGGTCAAAATGTGTTATCACCACTTTTGGTGGGGCCAATACTAAGATAGAAATGCCTGGATGCTCAGTGCATCCCTAATACAACTAGAGTATGCCTCAAAGCATTGGAAAAGCACTTTTTCTTACTCCCCCTCTCTGCTGTGGTGGCCACCACTGTCGCATTTTAGGAAAAAGGGATTTTTTCTTGGCCTTTCCTTGGTTTCCACATCTACTTTAAAATACCTATAGTTTCCCTCACACAGAAAAAAGGGCGCTCACCATGGCTGGCGCTCTTTTGCTGCTCTGTCTGTAACATTTCCTACAGAAGACTCAGCGCTCATGGCGCTGCTGGGGCTCCTGTGGCTTGGTTGGGTTAGTTTGGGAGCATGCCAAAACATGTGCATGTGCATCCCTCCCTCCAAGACGCAGCGCGACACAAACCCAACGCGAGACACAATATACACACTCGCATGGGTTCTCGTAAACCTGCTGGCGACCTGTGACCTGTCATAGGGCGGAGGGAGTCGTAAAAAAATTAAATTGCCCCTTGGTGGGGTCTTGGGTTCTGCTCAGTCTCTCCAGGCTGCTGCGTTTCGGCCTGAACACGGCCTACTCAGCGAGGCTGCGCGTGGGTATCTGCAGAGGCAGGAATGGAAGAATTATGGACGAATCCACGCAAAAGCGAAGCGACGACACCAAAATCCGTCAAATGACGTCCTAGAATTTTTCTAAGACAACACACCTGAGCAGAATCCAATTGTGCAACAGAAGAACATTTTTATAAAAATCATAGTCATCTCTAGATTTTTTTAAATCAAGAAATTCCTACGCATAAAAAGGCGGCGCGCAGGAGCGGCTCCTAGCGAAGCGCCGGAAAATGCAGAAATAATGGCATTATAAACGTATGTCTCACGTAGTCTAGAAAATGACGAGACACACATTAATAAATAAACATACAGATTCCACCTACACTAATAGAAGTATCAAAAATTCAAGAATTCGAAAATCAACGAAAAGACTTCAATGAATCAGGTATAAACTACAGGTATGCTCGTCTCGCATGCCGCATACACATTGCTCGTCTCGTGTCTCCGTGAACGAGTCTTGTAGCAGCGCTAACAACGATAGAGGGCTAGATTAGAAAGATTGCGAATGATTAGAGGTGAGATTAGGGAAAAAACAGATGGCCTTCGGCGAGGGAGTGGTTGTCACGGGGGGCTACCGGTCCTGCCCTGCGGTGCAATGCGGGACAACTGTGACAACTGCTCTTACAGCACCAACCTCCCTTTTTGTTGCACTGATTAGAACATACACACCGATGCATAGCGACGATTTCGTTTGCGTTTCGTTTTCCGCCTCACCTTGCTTCACTCTCCAGCGGTAGGTAAGGTGAGTAAGCCCAGGCGGGGCCACCCCCTGGTGGAGTTCGTGATTGAGGTTCAGATGGGCAGGTTTGCCCAAGGTACTCGTGCATGCTCGCGCATTCACACACGCATTAAAGGGTAGGCCACGCGAAGTGCGCACGGTAAACCTTGTTTAGGCTACCCAGGGGCTCCTTGGTACGTTCTTTAAGAGAACCCGAGGAGTCCTATAACGCTTGCTTGCTTGACAAGGGTAGCTGATCCTTCAGCGTGTTTGCGGACAGTGTATTATAGGTCACACTGAGAGGCGTATAATACGTGGAGTGTGGCTTGGTTCCTCCGCCGCAAACGCCCCTTCATTTGCCTTTGCTTTACAGGTGGGCAGGTAGGGTGATTGGTGCAGCAGCATACCATTTTTTTCATGCCCTGCTAAACAAGGGCGCAGATCACAGAAACAAGTAACTCCGCCTCTGCCTGTGGCAGAGCAGGGAGTCCGACTTCATCGACATCTGCGCCGTGCACGCAAAAAGAGCACCTCTTCCCTCCAAGCCCTGGCAGGGGAAACGCGTTGTGGCGTCCCCTGTTAGGCCACAGTTGCTTAGCAGCGCCGTGTTCTCTTGTCTTCTTCACAGGAGGGTCGCTAGGACCCACGACATGTTCTTCAGCAACACCCAGTAGAGTGTGCGTGTAGGAGTTGTAGTCCTGAGTGGGGACTTGAGCCAGTTGCAGCAGTGCTCGCCATCCAGGATGGTGCCACTGTAGGGTGTGTAGGACCTGTAGTGCGTGTGTCACTGTCCCACCCGTTTCCTGCAATATTAGCAGGGTTGGTGGGCTGTGGCAGTGGTTAGGTCAGTGTTTTGGCCACTTAGCAAAACGGCGTTTTCATGCCTTCATAGCTTTTGGCCACCCCTCCCTGTAGTAGACAGATAGGTAGGGAAAACAATACCTGGATTAGTACGCTGGGTATTCCCCAAAGGTTTTGCGCCAGCACAGAAATTGGGCGCTTAGGGGAGGGGAGACCCGGGGCGTACCCCGTGGCATCAATAAGCCAACCCTCCAGGTTTAGCAAGCGTGCAGACTTGGGTATAATTAGGACACCACTTCTGCGGCTTGCTCTCAGGACCTTAGGAATAGCACACTCACACATACGCTTTGGCAGGTAAGGGTAAGGTTCAGTCCCTAGCTTTAGTCTTGGAGGCAAGCGTCTCAGCAAGCCTCAGCAACTCACCAAGGTTGTTCTGGGACAAGTAGTCAACCAGGACTGAGTTTAGGCGTCCCTCAGGTAGAACAAATGCAGAGGAGGGCTCCCAGGTGGCCTCTTCGACTCCAAACCCTTCCCAGAGGGTGAGGAAGCGCCAACCCTGGCGATAGCGGTGGCGTAGGACAGACTTCACCAGGTAGAAGCCCTCCTTAGCCATCTCCTCGGCGTTCATGTCGGGGAGTTCACCCTCAACTTCCATAGGGCTGGCAGCCCCTTGTAGGTCCAGAGCGGCGATTTCCTCGTCGTTCAGCTCCCACTCCTCTCCACAGAGGTCTTCAGGATCATAGTAGCGGTTCAGGTGTTGAGCAGCGCACACCAGGGTCCCCCCTAGACGGGGAGAACATCGGACGGTGATACGGTGTCCATCGACTGATAGAATCTTGTACGGCCCGAAGTATGGGTCATCGCTGGTAGAGCGTGGCCAGGCGGGTAGTCGACTGTGGTGCACCAGCACCCAGTCCCCCTCTTGGTAGGTGCCCGGTACTCGGTGCTTGTTCTTCTTGTTCCACTGACGCTCCCTCACTCTCTGGAGCATAGCCTTGGCCTTGTCCACCTTCGCTTGTTGTTCTTGGACCCATTCACCCACTGAAGAATGGGTGTCCTCTGGATAGGGGGCATGTAGGAACCATGCCGGGCGCCCTAGGAATAGCTCATGGGGCGAGTAGCCAGTAGCTGAACTCTCTTCGGAGTTCATCATCAAGGATATGACGGGGAGTAGTCTCACCCAGTCTCTGGTGCGTTCAGTTTTGCACCATATCCGAACATTCTCCTTCAGGACACGGATCTGTCGCTCACATAGGGGATGGTTGTGTGAGAGTAGGGAATCCCCGTAGACACCTGGACATTGAGGGATCTCAGGACCCTCTTGTACCAGCCAGTATCTGATCGTACTCGTACGTCCTCATCGGAGTTGATCTCCTTGGGCGCCCGATAGACACAAAACCACTCCTCCAGGAGTATCTTGATAGTCTCCTCCCCGGTAATGTGCTTGGTACATGGGAACACCCTGGTAAACCTGGTCAACCCACAGGTTACGACGAGGGCGAAGTCATAGCCCCTGAACTTCGGCATCTCCGTGTAGTCCACGTAAAGAACACTGTTAGCACAGTGAGGGATGGGCAGGGTCGAGTAGAGACCTCTGTCCAGGATATCCCCTGGTTTACAGGACCTGCACGGGCACTTGTCCACGATAGGCTGGAGGGTTTTCCGCAGTTGGTCGTCAGTCCACGTAGTGTGGAACCACTGCTTGAACAGCCTCAGGGTACGGTCAGCACCCACATGACCGCTGGACTCATGGGTCCACTTCAGCAGCGCTGGGACTCTGTCACTAGGCACCACAATGCGGTCCTCGTGCCAGAGGTAGCTCTTGTCCCTCTTCCACTGGTCTTGGTTGACCAGGAGGGGTTCAAGGCGTTTCTCCAGGCGCTTGTAGATATCCCCAAACTCCTTCAGGTACCCCGATTGTTGGAGTCCATCCAGGGGGCGTATCATCGTCATGTTGAGGTCCAAGTGGACGTCCATACGGCTGAACGCCTCCTTAGCCAGGGCTTCAGACCGGGCACCAATCAGGGCGTCGAAGTTGTTGCGGCTGATGTAGTCGGCACACTCGTTCTTCACTCCCTGGATATGGTGTACCGTCAGCCGTAGTTGACTGAGGTAGGTCCACCAGCGCCGTAGCTTGGCCTTCTCAGGTGGGGGGCCCTTCTGGAAACTGCGGACCGGCTCTTGGTCGCACAGCCAGACCACAGGGTTACTCCCCAACAGTCGTGCTTGTGAGGATAGCACCAGCATACCCGCGAGCAATTCCTGCTCATAGGTGGAGTAGTTCCCCCTGGCCTGGTTCCACTTCCAGTTCCAGTGGCCCAGAGGTACTAGGACCCACTTGTCGTCAGGATAGCTGTGCTTGAGGGTTCCATCTCGGTTGAGACCTTCCGTCGCCCATTGGGAAATGGCCGAGTCGAACTCTTCCTTCTCTAGTGCTTGCCATTGGAACAACGTTCCACCACCGCCCACATTGCTGCCGTCGGTCACCAGGATAATCTCCCCTTGTGCCCTAGGCACGCCCAAGCACTTAGCGTTGGCTACCTTGTCTTTGAGCTCGTCAAACGCTTGTTGCTCTTGTGGACCCCAGCGCCAAGCAGTACTCTTCTTGATCAAGTCCGTCAGAACGGCGCTGGTGTAGGTGAAGTTTTTGATGTGGCGGCGATAGAAGTTGCACGCCCCAATGAAACTGCGTACATCATGAAGTCCTTTCTTGGGGTCTTCGTGTCGTACCTTGGCATCCATCAGGGGTTTGGCCTTAGAGGCCGCTGGGGTCCACCACCCATAGCCAACGTCAAACCCCAGGTACTGCATGGTCTCCTGCATGAACTCACACTTCTCCAGCTTGAGTCGTGTGTGGTTCTCCTGGCAGACCGCAAAAAACTCACCCAAGAGGATTAGGTTATCCTCCTGGGTATTGGTCCCGAGGCATACATCGTCGATGTGAGCCTCCATCTGGGCACCACGGGATATGAGCTCCTGCACCTTAGGTCTCCTTCGTACGATGGACAAGATCTTGTTCATCAGCTCTTGGAATAGAGCGGGTGCGTTAGCCACGCCAAACGGCATGACCTTCCACTTGAACACCCTCCCCTGAGGGGTGATGAAGGCCAGTAGTTCCTGTGCGTTGGGCGTCAGGTCCACCTGCCAGAATCCGCTCCTCTTGTCCATCTTGGTCTTGTAGCGGCAGGAGGCTATCTTCTCCAGGGTAGACTCCATATTGGGAATGGACCCTGAGTGGTTCAGCGTCTTCTTGTTCAGCTCTCCGTAGTCCACTACCAGCCGTTTGGCTGTAGACCCAGGTTTAGCCACCAGGAAACAGGGGCTGCAGTGTAGGGGGTAGTCCCCGTCCTTGTACTCCAGGACTAGGCCAGCGTCGATACATTCTTGTATCTGTCGCCCAATCTCGTCGGCCTGCTCTTTAGGAGCTGGATAGGGTCTCCTCCGGATCTTGTGACCCACGAACTCGGGTTTCAGCTTGAGGTCCATCTGTACCAGCTTGTCACATGAGGCTGGAGGGGGTAGTTCCCTGAACACCTCCAGATAGGTCCTTACAAGCTTCTGTACCCGCGGGTCCAATACCTTGATCTTGTCCTCCATGTCCTTGTCAGAGTTTAAGTTGCTTGCCCCCTGAGTAATAGACGTCGGGAGGTGGTCCTCCACCGACTCTTCGCCTGTGGTAGTGTCCTTCAGCCCTTGGTAGGCATATAGAAGGTCTTGTTCAACCATCTCCGGTGGACGATGGCAACATAGGCACGCTCGAGGGGGTTCACATACACATTCCTCCGAGAGGTCGTCCTCCTCTGGGGTCCTCACATAGGCGCCCCACACGCTCTTCATGAGCTTAAGATCTACTTCCCTTTGCCAGGTGGTGATCTTCTGTTCGAGGTCCTCCTTCAATTGGGATAGGTCTCCCATACGTCCTTGCTTCAGTGGCCATGAGCTGCGGGTAGGCTTCGCGTAGCATAGCTTTTCGCCACCAACTTCCTCTTGGAATCCACATACTCCCTGAGCCTGGATCGAGGGTCCAGCTCCTCGTCCACGGGGTCTTCCACCCTCATGGAGAGTAGGGGTTTCAGTGGGGCGACGTACTCGGCGTTCTCCACTTCCTCCACACAGGTCTGCACGAAGAAGGCGTCGTGCTCAGTTTCGTCATCTGAGTGGATAGAGCTAGGTAGCTCAGATAGTCCACACTCAGAGACTCCATCAGGAACAGGTACATGACAGGGAGAGTTGGGGGCGTTGGTGTCAGTCACGACGTACTCATCTCCTCCGGGTGTAGTCTCAACAGCATCTTGAGGTCGTAGGCGATCCTTCAAGTCACCCAAGGCGAGTCCGTCGCTTTCTCGTTGTATAGCCTGGACCAGAGTCGGGTCCAGATCCTCCCAGGGGATGGAGGTAAGACCTCCGTCCACCACGCTCAGCGTACTTCCCCATCCGGGTTTCCCAATAGGCGTCTTACGACCCAGAGGCACGTAGATGGCCTCATCAGGTAACCGAACAGAGCTGATAGTCAGCCTGTCCAGGAGGTTTCGCCAGTATTCGTTGCCCCCATGGGCTCCCCAATCGGGGGAACACAGGACCATACGGGAACGTTCCAAGGCCACCTTGGTCAGCACCTTCCCCAGTTCACTGAACCTGGGGTTCCCGTAGGCCATCCCGAAAGAGGGCCAGTAAAATTTGTAGCTGCAGTTCTTCCCCTTGCTGCAGTAAAGGTCCAGTACATGCTGCTTGTCGCTGGCGAACAACTCCACACTCAGGTCTTCTCGAGAGTAACCCAACTCCTTCAGACCTTGGTCTAGGACTTCCCCCAATAGTTGATAGTCCTCAGTTTTGGAGGCCGCCATCATGTTCGAGGGCTCCTCCGTCGATAGCCTCAGGTAACTCGAGGTATGTTCCGACTGCTCCAGTGGCACAGACTCTCTGCCACTGCCGTGGTCCACGTAGAGGAGGTGGGGCGCTTGCAGCGTCAGGGATTGTATCTGGGAGTGCTGTACGAAGAAGTCAGTCCCCAGTACAAAGTCGAAGGCCTCAGTGTCCATCACATAGAACCGATGGGCGATAGTCCGGGAGCCCATAGGTACCTCCACTTCGCAGTCCCCGCAGCTGTGCACCACATGTCCATCCCCCATGCGTATAGCATCGGTGGTCATGGTGTTCTTCAGGCTCCCACAAGGTAAAATTTTCTTGGCCACTATAGATATGGTGGCGCCAGTGTCCAATACCCCCAGGTATTCGCGTCCCCCTAGTCGGATACGTACCCAAAACACCAGGTCTTGGGTGCCACCAGAGCATCCCCGTCAGAACTCCGCGGGACAGGTCACCTCGAACCCCTTGTTCCGCAGTTTGCGGGCCATCCTCATGAAACGGCTCCTCTTCTTAGCGTTGCCGTCACCACCACCTTCATGCTCACGCTTGGCTCCTTGTTCTTGCTGGGCCTGCGTTTGTGAGTGTGTGGTAGGACCAGACTGCCCTCCAGAGGGCTCGGAGTTACCCCCTGGATTAGGGTTGGGGTTGCCTCCGTTCTTGTCCTTGTTCTTGTTGTTGGGCTGGCGGTTAGCGCCTCCTTCTCGTCCACCTTGACCCTTGTCTTGCCCTTGACCACGTCCTTTCGACTTGCCCTTGCCGGAGTCGTTGCCTTTGCCTTTGCCTCCACCTTTGCCTGAGCCTTTGCCAGGATCTTCACCCCTAAGCTTCGCCGATAGGCGTTGCTTATGGTAGCACTCATCCTCTTAGTGCTTCCGCTTCCCGCAGAATGCACACGTGATGGTGCACCTGTAATGATCCGGCAGCTTTGCTTTTGCGCCGGTGTTGTTCTCCTGCTGCTTCCCCTGGACTACGAAGCAGTCTCGCTGCTCGCAGTCAGGGGCGTGCTGCAGGTGGCCCTGCTCGTCCCTGGCATCACACCAGAATAGCTCCTTAACGGTCTCCATGATACGGGCGTGGGCGTGTTTGGGGGTAGTCCCCTGCCCAGGTCGGGACCCTTGGTACCCTTTGCCATGGCCTCCAGAACCTCCACCACCAGGATGGTAGTTGTTCAAGTGCTGGTTGCTCTCCTTCTCCAGCGCCAGCTCCAGGAATAGCACGCATAGATCCTCGTAGCGGAGGGATCTAGCCTTGCGCTCCGCCGTCGAACGGCACTCGTCCCATAGCTCTCGAGGGAGCTTGGCCAGCAACCAGAACAGCAGGTCGTCGCTGCTGTAGGAACCGGGCGTCAGTCGTCCAGCCCATTGATCCAGGTCAGCCAACAGCTCAGAGACCCTGCCAGGTTTGGGGTTGTTGGGCAGCACGGGCAGGTTCTGGATCTCGGCCCTGATGGAGAGGTCGGTTTCGTAGGTCGGGTACTGCCTCTCCAGGGCAACCAACACATCGGCAAAGGTGGCGGAGTTAGTCACGATCTGCCTGACCTGCTTCTCCAGGTACTTGGTCTTGCAGCACTGCAGGAGTAGATTGCACTTGACTCGCCCACTAGCGTGGGTTTGGCCGGTCAATCGGAAAAACCGGCCAAAATTCTCAGCGAACTCGCTGAGGTCCTTGCCTGTGAACTCAGGCAGGTTCACCACGATCTTGGAGGTGGCAATAGCCTTCGCCTCCTGAGACCTGCGTCCCTCAGGGCGTCGGGTCTTCTTCTTCTTCTTCTTCTTCTTCTTACCCCTTGGGTCCTCGGGGTCCTCCGGGTCATCGTCCTCCGAGGGCGAAGCAGAAGTCATCGAAGGCTGCTTATCATCAGAGGGGTCTCCGCCTAGATCACTAGAGCCATGAGGCTCCACGTCCACCATTGCCCTTAAGGCTGTCAGCCCTAGCCGGTCTAGCTCGGCCCTCGTAGAGTTCGTCACGTGGCTGCAGGGCGGCTGGGCCGTTCTCGGTACGAAAGGACTTCTCGGTATCGCTGCAGGAGTCGGCATCGGTCGGCTCCTCAGGCTCCCCAGGGTGTTTGTCAACCCTGCCGCCAGGTGGTTGGCCTGTACTTGGTGGGGTGACATTCCCACCGTGGTAGGTGACGCTTGGGGCGGTATCATCAGGGGCTCCAGTTTCTCTCGGACCCTTTGAGTGAGGTCGCCCACGATTTTTGAAGTGGCTCCTCGGAGCACCTCGTTGATCTCCGACCGCGTCAGGGACCTGTTGGAGGATCTCCCCGATCCTCTACTCCTGCCTCCAAGAGACTCAGGTCCTCTCCTCAACCCACTCAAGGTTGCATACCCAGGTGCATACCCAGGAACATCCACATAGGTTCCAGTAGCGGGTAGTGAATGGGGATATTCAGCCGCATACCATCGCGGCGCAGAGCTGGAAGCCACCGGCTCACTGGCAGTAGTTGCCTCAGGGAGCGCAGTGGTAGGTGGGCCCATACCATAGGCGGAGTAGGGAGGCATGCCAGTAAAGCCTGTGCCCTCTGCCATAGGCGGGTTGGTTATGGGAGTGGATGTTGCAGCGGCTGGGAGTGTGGTGGTTATAGGAGAGGATGATGCGTGGACGCCAGAAGCGCTTGGTGCGCCTTCGAAGGTAGGATCATTCGTCAGGTCTTGCCCTTGTTCCTCTCCTTCGTCTGCTTCGTCTCCAGCATCCTTCTCGCTCTCTCTCTTCCTCTTCACAGGCTGAGTGACCACCTCTTCGACACAGAGGGCCCTGAAGGCCGTCTGGAGTCCATCCAACGAGTCCTCAGCCACTTCCACTGGCCCATGTAAGGGCTCCGAAGGTACAGCGCCGCTAGGTCCAGGTCCAGGTTCTCCAGGTGCTGGCCTTGCCGGTGCCTCAGGCGCTGGCGCTGTCTTCACGTCGGTGTCCTCCTTCCTTGTGTCCATCTTCGTTCGCCCTTCTGCTTATATGTGACTGCACTCGGCGCACTGGATGTACGGCGCGGGGTTGCTGCCGGTGCGCAGAGACAGTCTGCCTCTTGCTACCGGAAAAGTTTATAGTGGTTTCAACACTGTGTTTTTGTCTCTCCTGCTGCTTGCTGCTGGTGTAGGGTTTCCTGCTGCTTGTTTTTGGAGATGAAAAGCTTTTGTTTGCTGAAATACAGTAAATCCAGGATAGCCCAAGCCAGAGGTGTGCAAGGAGAAGAGAATCAGGATCAAAGCATGAAGGGCTGCAGTGTAAACAGTGAAAGATGAAATGATATTCACAGAAACTGCAACTCAGGTCAAATCGGATTGCATATTCACAAAGATAGCTGAAATGTTTTGGAAAAGAGTTGGAAAACTGCCCCATGGTCACTCTATCTCCATAGTGCCATCTCGGGAGATGTGCACTCTTTGTTTTGGGTCCCATATGTGCTGAGGTGGCAGGGCATGTGGCGATGAGGTCACTGCCATGTCACATGGGATCTTCCTACCTAGCTGGGCTGACCAGGAATTGAACCCAGGACCTCTCAAAAAGAGGTGCCCAGCCCCCTGGGGTGCATACCACTAGGACAGCTAAGTATTCATGGAAAAACATAGATAAATTCATAGGCTCTGCCCTGGATACTAAAGAAGGTCCCTACCAGGACCGGCCCCCGCTGTGCCCCTTCCGCCTGTCACCCCTGCTGACTTGTTTCGGATCAACAATTGCATTTCTCAAAATCCTCAAAATCCAGGGTCCAAATCCAAAAATATAGAAAATGTAATCCTCCTTAAACCCTGAACATCAACCAGATCCCACAAGTATAGCAATAACCCAATTCACAATCCAAATCAGGCTGCGGGCTTCCGTTCAGCACATCGGTCGTCTCACGATGGCGGGCATGTACAAGAATTGCACCAAGGAAGAAAGCCCAGAAATTGGCATATGAACACAAATAAAGCAAAGTTGGGGAAAGATGGAAACTTACACAATCACCGCCATAGACCCCTCATTCCCTGGACTCAAGACCTTCCCTTGACTCACCAACATGATGCCCTGAACCCAGTCCAAAAAGATGGTTAAATGCCATGTATCAAAAGTCACTACATAAACCCCAAAAATGTGTTCACTCCCAAGCCTCTAAATCCGAGCCCAATAGGGGAGGTGGCGTGTCATGGCCTAGAGTGGCACTCAGGACCATGCCCTACCCTGACATAACCTTGGTTGGACTTTGAGTCGAATGGGCTTGGAGATATGCCCCATGAGTTTGAACTCATAACATGCCAAAAAACTGCCAATTCACACCATATTGGCCATATATCAAATATATGCTCAAAATTGAGGTTACCACTTATCCGAGGGCTCAAAGCATATATGGTATCGAAGTCTAATATTCATGGAGGATAGAGACCAAAGGCCAATGCCCATGTACATCCCCACTTTACCCTCGAAACCCCTTCGGATATGGGCGCCACGCACTGCCCAAATCAGCCCATGATCTTGAGACCAATTCTTGTGATCCTTCGTGCGCCAAGCCAAATGGAGTACGCGATCCGGCATATGGTGATGTTCAACTCCAAAGCATATGCCAACATATGAACAACATACCATGGTTCGACTCTCCATAGGCTTCTTGCTGTTTGCCGACCAGGTAAGTACACAAAACGCAAAAATGAGCAAAAATTGAGGTCAAAAACATGAAAATATGACCAAATACAAGGTTGTCGTGATAGTATATCTCTATGCTCACCCATGATATCCGCTCATGATTCAATACACAAATGATTGGAACCATTTGCGAACAATTCCCCCACTTGGATCCCCAATCGGGCGCATGGAGATACCTTCGCCACTCATATCTACATGCCCCATGAAAATGGGAGTGCACTCATGGATCTCTTTCCCAAACATACCATGAGCAATACATATGCGGTAGACTTAGTCTAGCGCTTTGAATTCCACAATTGGGACATGGGCAAAACCCTTGTCACGTATGGCTCCCCATCTCTTCGGCCACACGAAGATATATAACATGGGCGTGAGCATATCAAGACATATACCATGCATATAAAACATACCCTCAAAAGTGGCTCCCACCATGATATGCCATGTCCCTCCATGGACATAACTTCACGTTAAAAGTGCGTAGGAACCCGAAGAAAAGTGTCTATGCAACCCCAACACTCATGCGGTACACTCGATAGTCGCATTAAAATATTCGGTTGCACGGTCCAAGAGTTATATATCACTTTATACCCTCTTGACCATTATCCCTTGCTACACCGGGCATGTGTACACACCAAAGGCGTTTGATGCTTCCTAAATGGAGTTGAGACTAAGGCGCTTGCAACCCAACCTTCCTTATTCTCGTTCCTCACACTCGCGCGTAGATTTGATCCTTCAAAGTGGTCCCACGATTCGCTTTTGTTTCCCTTATATCTCCAAGTCAAATGGGTGGCAAGTATAAGGGAAACCTGATTCGGGCATAGGGAAAGGCGTACGACCACTCGAAGAAGTCCAAATCAAGTGCGGCGATGTTGAAGTCGAAAATCCGATTTCGACATCGCGAAAAATTCAGATTAAAATTTCGAGTGCTTATTTAGAAAATTGCGGAAGCAACGAACCCTTTGCTGATGAAATCTGACCCTTCAACGGAGTATCCGCCAAAATATCTGAAAATAACAGTTAACCAATCGGTTAACGCAAAATCGCGAGCCAACTGACGGTCGCCGATACATTGACCATCAGAACGAAAGGCTGAAAAAATACGGAAACATCATGATAACAAAACCCTGTTGATTCCTGATATTCCGATATATAAATCACCGCTGGCGGCGCCTCGGTACTGAATATGGCCGCTCATAGCCGGAATGGCCAAACCTATCACACTATCACATCAGGTTAGTTCAGGTGGATGGGAGAGTATGATATCAGCCAATGGCGGCTTGCTGGCACATAGATACACACCCCAAGTGAACCCAAGATGGCCACGGGGGTCCGAACCGGCTTCACCCCCCTTCTCAGAGCGTTGTTACCGCTCGGAAGTCATTGAAGAGAGGACGGGAGGACCCCAATGGGCTCCAACCCCCCCCTTAATGTCCCAAGGACACATGGAGGCCCCACACACGTTGTAGGCGTCCCCCATGCCCCAAGGGAGGGGTGAGGACACTGATACTCAGCGCCCTACGCCATATCCGGTCTCCACTTGATCTACAACATGGACCAAGGGGATCAAAGATAGAAAAACGTCGTCGGTCGACCTAAATAAGTATACCACAGTGAAATATATATGTGGAGATCGAGTGAAGGGGGTAGATGGCCAATCAAGGCCGAAAAATCCCCGGATGAACGCCCTCACCCGTCTCCTCAATCACAGAAACAAACAAAATGCCAAGGGGGGATCCATTACGGTGCTACAGCAGCAACCAAATGGACCAACACGTCCTTGACATCCAAAGAAATATTATTTTTCTTTAGGTAGTCCATCCAGACCGTGGTATACCTCGGCACGAAACTGCTCGGAGGTTCCCACGAATCCCTGGATGCGGCGAATCCCTTCCAACGGACTTTGTAAAGCCTACCCCCAGGCGTCCCCGGGTCCGGCTTGTCCGCCAGGATCTTCTCAGCGGTGAAGTCGTCGTCCTCACCCTCGTCGTCCGAGTCCACATCGCCGGCCGTGAACTCGAAGGTGACGGGACGTCCGCTGGGGTCTGGTGCTCGGGGACGAAGCTGGGTATGGTCGCGATCCAGGATCTTGTTATCCCCCACACGAACCGCATACACATCCTGCCCGACCTTCCGAACGATTACCCCCGGCACATACCAAGATGCCTGCCGATGCCTGGACAGGACATCCTTGTGGTGCCGCTCCACCCACACAGTGTCTTGGAGAGCATACTTCTGGACCTTCCCTTGCTTGAAGTACTTGGCCCTCTTGTCATGCTCGTCCTGAAGTGCCTTGCACACCTTGGCCGCCGTGTCGTCCGCCTCAGCCATCATGGCATTCGCATCCCGGGCCACTTTGCCATGGTTCATCCACGGGAGAGTGCGTGACACTCGATCCCGTAGGAACAGGATGCGATGGGGCGACAGTCCAGCGGGTCCCGGAAGGTCGTGATACGCTTGGAGCACTCTCCACAGCGAGTTATACCAGTTCCGGCCCGGTTCGTCAATGTGCAGCTGGCGGAACTTCTCGAACATCTGCCGCCCGGCCACCTCAGCACGGCCATTCGACCGGCTGTGGTACGCCACGGTCTTGGCGTGCCGAATCCCCATGTGCTTGCACATCGTCTTGAACCACGTCCCCACGAATTGACTGCCCCGATCGCTGCAGTCGACAGCTGGGACATCAAAAATCGTCAGCCAATGCCTGATCATGGCATTAGCGACGGTCTTGGCCTGCAGCCCCACTCCATGCTTGTCCTTCTTGTCGTTCTTCTTGGACTTCTTGCCGGGGACCGCCACGATATACCCACTGTGCCTATCCACCGCCAGGATGACACAGTCGTAGGTCTCTCCTTCCACGGTGACCTCAGGCATGGCGAAAACATCCATGGCCACGGACCGCATAGGGGCCTCCGGTATAGCCGTATACACCGGGTTGCCCGCTGTGGAGTGGTTAGGGCTCTTCATGGCCCGACACACGGCACAGTCGCTGCAGTACCTATCCAGGATGGCGTAGTACCCCGGAGGGAACTTGAAACGCCACTCCAGGTCCTGCTGCATCTTGTCTCGGCCAGGGTGCATGAGCTGGGCGTTGTGCCAATGGTCTATGAGCTCCTCCACTCGGTTCTCGGGCACCAGTAGCTTGTCTTTGAGGAACAACTTGTCCCCATCCTCGGTCAAGCCCTCAGGCCACTCGTCGTCCGACGGGGCGCTCACGGCATTCCAGTACTTGCTCCAGTGCTCGGATGCCGCGTAGTCATCCAACCAGTCCTCTGTGAGCACCGACCTGACTAGCTCTACAGGGGCCACCATCCATTGCTCGAGGGTTTCCTCTCGAATAGCTTGGACGCGGGCACCCCGGAACTTGGCCAGGTCCGTACGGTTAGCCATCACCACAAAGCACTTGACCCCCTCTTGCTCCATGACCTTCTCCATCTCGATGATGCGCTTGGCCTCCTCGGTCTCTTCTGCGTCTCCATGGCTGGATATGTCCATCCACGCCTTGCCCGCGGGGTAAGCCCAGCGACTGAGGCAATCTGCCACAGTGTTGTCCTTCCCCGGGACGTACACGACGCTGAGGTCGAACTTGGCGAACGTCTCGTGCGATCCGGCCCTCCTAGCCGCTGGTCCTGAGGGGGTGTCGACATGCTCCTTGTGCCAGCTCTGTAGGGACTGGTGGTCTGTGCAAACCACCACCGGCTGCAGTCCGATGTGGCCAGACCACTTCCTGAGCGCACATACAATGGCGTATGTCTCCTTCTCCCTCGCGGTCCATGTTCGGCGTTGGCCCTCGGCCAGGATCCTGCTCCAAAACGCCACGGGAACATGAGTCCCGTCGTCCCGGACTTGCTCGAGGACTGCCCCCCCGGCATAGTCCGAAGCGTCTGTCCGTAGCACGAATCCCTTGTCCGGGTCCACCAGGAACAGCCCCAACTGCCCCAGGAGTCGCTCCTTCAGGCTGTTGAACGCATCTTCAGCCTCAGGGGTCCAGGCAAGCTTCTTCTTGCTCCCCTTCCGGCCATCGAACTTCCCCACCTGCAGCATCTTGTGCAGCGGCCCCGAGAGTTCTGCATACATCCGGACGTAGCCCGAATAGTAATTGCAGAACCCCATGAAGGACCGGAGTTCGCTGATGGTCTGGGGCTTCTCCCAGTGGTGCAGGGACGCCAGCTTCCCAGGCATGGGACGGCGTTGCCCGTGACCAACCACGTGACCCGCGAACTCCACTTCCTTCACGAAGAGTGAGGCTTTGGTGGGCTTGCACACCATGTTGTGCTTGTCCAACTCGCTGAGCACTCGGCGCAGATCCTTCTCATGCGCGTCGATGAGCTCGTCCTCAGTCATGTTCTCCGTGCCGGACCCGATGATGATGTCATCCACGAAGGGATCGGCACAGTCCCGGACAGGACCGAGTAGGTCCTCCATCATGCGCTGGAAAGCGGCGTTGCCATTCTTGGCGCCCATAGGCACCACTTTCCACTGCATGGGCCCCAGCGGCGTCGACATCGCTGTGCAGGGCCTGGAGTCCGGGTGTAGCGGCATCTGGTGATAACCGTGTTTCAGGTCTAACACCGTGAAAATCGGCTTTTTCTGTTGTTTTTGGAGGATGGAGTCAATCAGGGGAAGCGAGTACGAGTCGTGCTCGGTCTGCTCGTTCAAACCTCTGTAATCCACCACCAACCTCCACTCGCCCTTCTCCTTCTTGGGCACGATGAAGGCTGGGCTGGCCCACTCAATGTCGGAGGGTTCGATCCATCCCCGCTCAATGAACCCGGCCAGCAGCTTCTTCATGGCCTCGGCCCGATCGCCCTGAAGTTGGTACTCCCGATGACGATAGATCTTGGGGTTCAGCTTCAGCTTGATCTTCGCTGTACCAAACCTCCCACGATCTGGAGGGTTCTTGTTGGCGACGCCACTGAATATCCGCGGATAGGCATGGATCAGCCTCTCCTTCAGCTCGGCGACCTTCGGGTTCTCCTGGGCCTCTTCAGCCGCTTGCTTCGGTATCGATACAACCGACCGCACTGCGGTATAGGCCTCTTCTGAGTCCGAGTCCGACTTCTCCTCGTCCGATATGCCGTCTTCATCGTCGTGGGTCGCGATTCCCACCGATAATCTTCGAAAATTTGCGGCCTCGGGCTGGTGCTCGTCGCTACCGGTTCCCACTCTTGGAAAACCCCACGTTGGTGGGTCAGACCCAACCGGACCATCGTATTGGTCCGCGATGTGATCCATGACCCTTGCCACGAACTCATCCTTCTCGTACTTGCCGGTGACCAACATCTTGTCATCCCACCAATGCGGAGATGTGACCATGGTCCGCCTCTTCTTGGCTGCCACTCGGTCGTGCATCCCCATCCGCATGTAGTTGACGACGTCGTCGATCTCGGCGTGTGACAGGACGTCAATGCCATCAATTGGCTGATCCGTCCCCTCCTTGGGCTCAAACATGACCTTCATGGGCACCGCCTCCACCCTACGGATGAATGCTTCATCACCCGTGGGCCAGGCTTGCGCCCCATCCACCAGGAAAGCCTTGGTACCCCACGCTTGACCCAGGGAGGGCATTGATACACCCTTGGCGTCGATGAACAACTCCTCCTCTGGGCCGAACGACATCTCGTTCAGGGTGATGGAGTCCAGCGTCGACTTGAGACCCTCCAGCGGACATGGGGCGGATCCTATGCCGGTTATGACCAGGATCCCCTTCGCCCTATCCGCGATGATCTTCTCCACCGTACGTCTGGTATTGTCCTGGGAGCCATGCCAATACATGGGTCCCCACTCCTTCACACCCCAATGCCGGTGCCAGGCTGAGTCTCCTCGATGCCAATGCCTCCTACACTTCCGCAGAAGTGGGGCATCCCGGGAAGCGGAGACGTCAGTCTCGGGCGCTTCGGCTCCCAGCGTCTGGATCATCCTGTCATACACCTGTGGCGCCATTCCATACTCCGTGAGCTGAACTCCGCGGTCTCCTCTGGACTTGGCCCCCACAGCTTGCACCGCTCGGACGATCCGGTCCTCTTCCTCAGCATTCCATTGGGATGATCCGCATGCATAGTCCGTGGACAGCCATGTAAGGCATTCGTTATCCTCCCGGACCAGCGTTGCACGATGGGGAAGGGCTCCAATGGCGTTTGCCACCATGAAGTCATACCCCATGATTATATCCCAATCAGTAATGTCGGCCACATAGAAGTTCCCGGATAGAGTGCTTCTCTTCGCCTGATCAGGGCGGTTCAAGCGCTCATGCTCCCAGAATTCCATACTGATAGTGGCCTCATGGGTGCCACCACCCATAATCTCTCCGTTGGCGACCTTCAGGCGGACCGGTCTCCGGCTGGGCTGCAGGAATTCCTCCTTGAACAACCCTCTCCGGACCAGGCTCACCTGGGCACCCGTATCCACCAACACATCTACCACCTTCTCCTCTCGTCCGCACCGTACTCGCACTTTCAAGTGCAACTGCCGCTCGTCGCCATGAGGTGTATGGACGACTCTCACGGCATGCAACTCTAGCACGTCCGGGTGCATCAGGACTTCAAGGGTATGGTCACGGATGGTGTAGATCTTGGGTTGGTCCTGCCCGTCCACGGGGCTCTCCGTGGTCGCTCCTTCCTTCTTGCCATGTCCCGTACCCACATGTACTTCCCTTGGCAGGGCGCTCCAGGGGTTGGGAGTGGCGAAGCTCAGTGGTTTTGGCTCTTCCGGAGCCTTCTTCGGCACCCGATGTGCCTTTGCTTTCTCAGGGATTCCACTGATTTTCGGAGGAGAGACCTCCGAGGTCCCACTCCCGTGGGGGCTCCTCTAGACTTGGCTTCCCGCAGCCCCTTCCGGCTGCGATCCGCCAGGACTTTGTCCACCACGTTGCTGGGCTTTGAGTTCCTCCAACGTCCTCAACATGTCCTCAGCAACCTCCTCGATCGACCTCACTCGTCAGGCTTGGCCAGGTCCACCACCATAGCCTCTTCCTCCGCCTTTTCCTTGGCCTTTGCCTTGGCCTTTTCCCCCGTCTCCGCCCTTCGCCTTCCAATCGGAAATCCGCTGCTCCTTGGGCTTCTTCTCGGGGTGAGCTGCGAAGTAGGCCTTCTTGTCCGCCTCATACACCTTGCACTGACGGTGGTCGTGTGCATGGTTGTTTCCCTTGCCATAACAGACCCAGCACCCGTCGTGCTGAGACCTGTACTCTCGGAACGAGAGCGGTGGGTTCCCGATCCTCCTTGGTCCTTCTCTGTTCTTCCTGGGTCCCACCTGGCTCCATCTGGACCGATCCTGCCCATGGTTCCTCACGTTGTGCGCCACAAACGCGAAGAAATGGGCCTCCTCGTGATCCTCCCGGGACCAGTGATCTTGACCACTTCCACTACCATCCTCCGCAGAGTTGGCCGTGTCCTCCTGGATCTCCCGATGATGGCGGTCTTCTCGGTGGCCTCGTTGTCCATGACCATGTCGATCCTGCACGTGGGCCTCGTTCTTCGCATTGAGCTTCAGCTCCACCGTGATGTACTTCACGATCTCGTCCAGGCTCATGCGGGCGAAGATGACTTGCATCCTCAGCAGCTCCCCGCGCCTCCACTCCACGTTGTTGAGGCGCAGCAACCTTTGCCCCATGGAGTCCCCAAATACCTCCACGTACACGGCGTTCTTCAGGCCCAACATCCGGTTGGGTTCGCCCAGGTTCCTCCTGAAGAACTCCATGATACCCGCATGGGTATCCTCCGCCGCCATAATCCTCACCGCCACGCGCTTCTTGGCGCGCTTCTTCTCCTCGTCCTCCACTCGTCTCTTCCAGTTGCCGGGGAGGACGTCCTTCAGGAGGTGGCGGATTTCGCTGGCCTCGTTCCAGTCCTCCACCAGGTTGAGGCATCTGCGGTACTTCCGCAGATACCGGTTCCACTCCCGGACCCGCAACTCACCGCGGTCCAGCGGCAGCGGGATGGACCACAAGTCCTCCAGCTTCTGGTTCGGAGCGTCTACCCGCTCCTCATCCTCCAACCACTGGAGGCAGGCCTGCTCCGTCCTGATCAGTCCTTCCCGGATCTGATCCCGCAGCTCCTCCTTCAGGTCCTGCGCCAGCCGGTGTGGGAATGTCCGGCATACCCACTTATCCCGCGGCGCTCCCCGCATCTCGCCGACGACCTCCTCGGCGAAGTCCTCCCAGTCCAGGATGAAGTCGTCCAGGTTGGAGGGGTTCCCATCGTAGTAGGGGATTTTGATTGCCCTGAGGTCGTCAATCCTGATGGCGTCTGCGACGTCTCCAGCCACCACTCCACCGAGACGGATACCACCTGTGGCCGGGGGGTGTGAGTACACTCCCCGTACATCCCTCTCCTCCATGGAGTGCGGTCCAGTTGGGCCTGAACCCATGGGGTTTGGAATGCGGGAAGGATTTGCTCCATCGGCCGTCCATATCCCCGTATTGGGGTCCTTCGCCCACAGGTTTCCGCCTGGATGACCTCGACCATGTCCGTCGGCGCTTCCCATGGTTCGCCCCTGCATGGTGTGGTTCTCGATCTTCTCTTCCGCATACACTACCATATTCGTCGTGATCGGTACATCCTGGGCGGCATGGGACATCTGTACCGTCAGGCTCCTCGGGTCCGTGGTTACGTGCCCTTCCCGCATGGACCCAGCCGGTGCCGTGTGTTCCCCGAGCATTGTGGATTCGCTGAACATGGCAACAAACGGCAGCGCACCCGGGTCAACACGCGGAGGCGCGTATGGTGCCTCTGCAGGGCCGCCCATGGGTTTCTCCATGGCGCTCCTGAGGGTCTTAACCCGCTCCACCAGCTCTACCGCGGCCGGCTTTGCCGGGAGCTCCGGACCCGAGGCGAGGGGCTGTAGCTCCTCCAGCCTTTTCAGGCGTCCCGACATGTCCTCCACTAAGTGGAGGAGGCTGTCCACCACTTGCTGCTGCTTCTGCAGGGCCAGCTCCAGATTCTCCCGGTACCGGGCCTGATCCGCTCGCAGCTCCTCCATGTGGTGCTCCGCGGCCGACTGGTCGTCCAGGATCCCCGCGACGTCCTCCTCTAGACCGTCCTTGGCGTTGTTCGGGCGGTCAAGACGATGCACGATGGCGTCCATCCCCATCTTCGGGTACTTGCCCATGAGGAAGGACACGTGCTCGCAGTGGCACGCAGCGTGCTTTCCGCCGGATTCAGCACATCCCGCGGTTCCCGGCACCTCAGACTCATCGCTCATGGGCGTATCGCCTATGGCGTCCGTCTCTGGTCCCGTGTGCCGGGGCACAGGTGCCGTCCGGGCCCTGGCTGGCCTCTCCAAGCCCTTGGCGTAGTGCTGCAGGGCGGGCTCGGGGGCCGTATGCGCCCTGGCGATCGGCGCGGGCGTCTCCGACTCCGAAGGTGGCTCGTAGGCTGTCCGATAGCCCTCGGAGTGCCCCTCGGATTCCCACAGCCTGACCGGGCTGGGGTCCGTGTCCATAGCCCCGGCGTCCCTTGCCGCGGACTTGGGTGACCCGCGCTTCCGGTGCGTCGGGCCCGTCCTCCACTGCTGCCTGAATGGCAAGCCTCATCAGAGTCCTCCGCGGCGCAGCGGAGGTTGCATGCCTTTCGGCAGCGACGCTCACACATGGAGACCAGGTCCTCCATGTCACGTCCTCCTCTTCCCGAATGTCGTACTTCTCTTCGGGCTTCAACTTCCGGAGTTCGCCATGCTCTTGAACGTCTCGGTTCTTCTATGGCTCCAATCTCCGGTGTGGTCTCCACCGAGTCCACAATACGCACCCGGGGCGTACTTGGGCAGGGCTCATAAGGGCCCAAGTCCCCGGGTCGGCGGTTGGTAGGGGCAGCAGGTAAGCCTCTGCTACCATAAAGAAGGTCCCTACCAGGACCGGCCCCCGCTGTGCCCCTTCCGCCTGTCACCCCTGCTGACTTGCTTCGGATCAACGATTGCATTTCTCAAAATCCTCAAAATCCAGGGTCCAAATCCAAAAATATAGAAAATGTAATCCTCCTTCAACCCTGAACATCAACCAGATCCCACAAGTATAGCAATAACCCAATTCACAATCCAAATCAGGCTGCGGGCTTCCGTTCAGCACATCGGTCGTCTCACGATGGCGGGCATGTACAAGAATTGCACCAAGGAAGAAAGCCCTGAAATTGGCATATGAACACAAATAAAGCAAAGTTGGGGAAAGATGGAAACTTACACAATCACCGCCATAGACCCCTCATTCCCTGGACTCAAGACCTTCCCTTGACTCACCAACATGATGCCCTGAACCCAGTCCAATAAGATTGTTAAATGCCATGTATCAAAAGTCACTACATAAACCCCAAAAATGTGTTCACTCCCAAGCCTCTAAATCCTAGCCCAATAGGGGAGGTGGCGTGTCATGGCCTAGAGTGGCACTCAGGACCATGCCCTACCCTGACATAACCTTGGTTGGACTTTGAGTCGAATGGGCTTGGAGATATGCCCCATGAGTTTGAACTCATAACATGCCAAAAAACTGCCAATTCACACCATATTGGCCATATATCAAATATATGCTCAAAATTGAGGTTACCACTTATCCGAGGGCTCAAAGCATATATGGTATCGAAGTCTAATATTCATGGAGGATAGAGACCAAAGGCCAATGCCCATGTACATCCCCACTTTACCCTCGAAACCCCTTCGGATATGGGCGCCACGCACTGCCCAAGTCAGCCCATGATCTTGAGACCAATTCTTGTGATCCTTCGTGCGCCAAGCCAAATGGAGTACGCCATCCGGCATATGGTGATGTTCAACTCCAAAGCATATGCCAACATATGAACAACATACCATGGTTCGACTCTCCATAGGCTTCTTGCTGTTTGCCGACCAGGTAAGTACACAAAACGCAAAAATGAGCAAAAATTGAGGTCAAAAACATGAAAATATGACCAAATACAAGGTTGTCATGATAGTATATCTCTATGCTCACCCATGATATCCGCTCATGATTCAATACACAAATGATTGGAACCATTTGCGAACAATTCCCCCACTTGGATCCCCAATCGGGCGCATGGAGATACCTTCGCCACTCATATCTACATGCCCCATGAAAATGGGAGTGCACTCATGGATCTCTTTCCCAAACATACCATGAGCAATACATATGCGGTAGACTTAGTCTAGCGCTTTGAATTCCACAATTGGGACATGGGCAAAACCCTTGTCACGTATGGCTCCCCATCTCTTCGGCCACACGAAGATATATAACATGGGCGTCAGCATATCAAGACATATACCATGCATATAAAACATACCCTCAAAAGTGGCTCCCACCATGATATGCCATGTCCCTCCATGGACATAACTTCACGTTAAAAATGCGTAGGAACCCAAGGAAAGTGTCTATGCAACCCCAACACTCATGCGGTACACTCGATAGTCGCATTAAAATATTCGGTTGCACGGTCCAAGAGTTATATATCACTTTATACCCTCTTGACCATTATCCCTTGCTACACTGGGCATGTGTACACACCAAAGGCGTTTGATGCTTCCTAAATTAAGTTGAGACTAAGGCGCTTGCAACCCAGCCTTCCTTATTCTCGTTCCTCACACTCGCGCGTAGATATGATCCCCCAAAGTGGTCCCACGATTCGCTTTTGTTTCCCTTATATCTCCAAGTCAAATGGGTGGCAAGTATAAGGGAAACCTGATTCGGGCATAGGGAAAGGCTTACGACCATTCGAAGAAGTCCAAATCAAGTGCGGCGATGTCGAAGTCGAAAATCCGATTTCGACATCGCGAAAAATTCAGATTAAAATTTCGAGTGCTTATTTAGAAAATTGCGGAAGCAACGAACCCTTTGCTGATGAAATCTGACCCTTCAACGGAGTATCCGCCAAAATATCTGGAAATAACAGTTAACCAATCGGTTAACGCAAAATCGCGAGCCAACTGACGGTCGCCGATACATTGACCATCAGAACGAAAGGCTGAAAAATTACAGAAACATCATGATAATAAAACCCTTTTGATTCCTGATATTCCGATATATAAATCTCCGCTGGCGGCGCCTCGGTACTGAATATGGCCGCTCATAGCCGGAATGGCCAAACCTATCACACTATCACATCAGGTTAGTTCAGGTGGATGGGAGAGTATGATATCAGGTAATGGCGGCTTGCCGGCACATAGATACACACCCCAAGTGACCCCAAGATGGCCACGGGGGTCCGAACCGGCTTCAATACGTCAGTACTCAGTCAACTCAGGAAAAGATGATTTGCCTCACATTGAAAGGGGATTAAGGGGTCCACTCCATATCCTGATTGGGTGTTTGGTTCCAGAGGTCAAGATGTGTTATCACCACTTTTGGTGGGCCCAATACTAAGATAGAAATGCCTGGATGCTCAGTGCATCCCTAATACAACTAGAGTATGCCTCAAAGCATTGGAAAAGCACTTTTTCCTAATGCAACCGCCGAGGAAGCCCGCCTGACCCAGGAGGCCATTGCCTGCAAGGAGGCCGAGGTGAAGGCGCTGGAAGAGGCGCTGGCCCAAGAGAGGGCAAAGAAGGAGGCGGAGGAAAGGGCCCACGCCGAAGCGACGGCCAAGGCCCAAGCTGACGCCGCCGGGAAGGACGCCATCGAGGCCGCGCGACGGAAGGTCGCTGAGGAGAGGGCCAAGACGGAGGCGGAGTTGGCGGCGTTGGAAGCGGAGAAGGCTCGGCTGCAGCAGGCCCGGGAAGCCGAGGCGGCTCGTGCCCGGGAGGAAGCCGAAGGGCGAGCTGCCGCAGCCACAGCCGCCGCGATGGAGGAGGCAGTGGCCAAGCTCCGCCGCGAGACTCCCCCGGGAGGATCCCGAGTGGAGACCCTTGGAAAGCTTTTCGAAGGGGACGCCTCCTCCAAGATGACGCTGGACGAGGTCGACACAGGCAGCAGTGGGAGCAGTGGCCCCACCGCCTACCGACGGAGGAAGGGTAAGGGGAAGACCCCCGAGAGGCCACGGAGGCCAGCAGGCGGACACCCCCACGACAGTGACCCCTTCTTCACCGCCAGTGACGGGGATGAAGGAGGCCGCCGACATCGCCGAGGAGTGGCTGGCGGAGGAGGCGGAGACGTCCCCATGGAGCCGGAAGGTGAGGATGAGGATCCCCCTCCTCCCTACCGGAGCTGGGAGTCTTCCGAGACCAAGACGCCTAGGTGGGGCGACATGGACGAGGATGATGACATGGACTTCAACCACACGAAGAAGCCCCCATCCTCGGACCCACCGAGGCGACCTGGCGGAGACCCACCCGGACCCCCTGGCGGAGGACCTTCAGGACTCCCTGGAGGACGCCCACCAGGTGGACCCCCTGGAGGCGGACCACCGGGCAGGGGAGGACCCCCTGGACCGGGCGGACCCGGCGGAGGCCCTCCTGGAGGACCCCCTGGGGACCCCGACGACCCACCAGGAGACGGCGACCCGGATGCTACCCGGCGGTGGATTGTCTACCTCTGCAGGAGGGTCCAGTCCCTCGAGCGCGAGGTTGACAGGGGCAAGGGCGAGATTACTCGCATCGCCAGGGTCGCCGCGCGCGCACAGAGAGAGCTGGACATCGCCAAGATCGAGATGGTCAAGAGCGCCAACGTCGCCACCGCCACCCAGAGGCAGCTGGACATCGCCAGAGCTGAGACCAGGCAGCTGAACAAGGTCATCAGCGGCCTGCAGCAGAGGTTGGACGCGCTGGAAGCCCGTGGGAGCGTCGGCAGCGACCACCCACCCCTGGAGTCTGGCTCGTCGGACGACGGCTGGGGACCCGGACCAGGTTCAGGCAGACACCACGCCCCCGGCAGAGCCCCCAGGAGTCGCCCCAGCGCCAGTGCCCCCTCTCTCAACGCCCCCTCTCACCACAGCGCGGGCCGCCGCAACGAGCGCGTGCCGCCCGGCAGTGGCAGTCAGGATTGGCGTGATGAGTGGCTCAGCGCGGAGTACCACAACCGCCGTGCTCCACCGCGGACACCGGTACTGAAGCGGGTTGCTGGGGGTCACGCTAGACACCCTCCTTGACACCGCCGGCCTTGTTGCCTTTTGCCCGAGCTCCGCTGCTTTCAGTCAACTGATCGAAAGCCCTTCGCCATTGCGATGTCGATTTTTGACCAAATACTCCTTTTGCATTTTCTCCAAAACTCGTGAACCAGTCCAGTTTCGTGAAAACCCTCCAACACTGTCCTCCATCAGCATAAGACACGGAGCATGAAGACCTTTTGAAGCAGATTTGGCTCAGTGTTGCACAAATTCTTGTACGGGCCTTGTCCACCCTGACACATTCTGAGCGAAAAAAAATAGACACTCAGAAAGTGTCAGGGTGGACAAGGCCCGTACAAGAATTTGTGCAACACTGAGCCAAATCTGCTTCAAAAGGTCTTCATGCTCCGTGTCTTATGCTGATGGAGGACAGTGTTGGAGGGTTTTCACGAAACTGGACTGGTTCACGAGTTTTGGAGAAAATGCAAAAGGAGTATTTGGTCAAAAATCGACATCGCAATGGCGAAGGGTTTTCGATCAGTTGACTGAAAGCAGCGGAGCTCGGGCAAAAGGCAACAAGGCCGGCGGTGTCAAGGAGGGTGTCTAGCGTGACCCCCAGCAACCCGCTTCAAAATTCTTGTACGGGCCTTGTCCACCCTGACACATTCTGAGCGAAAAAAAATGGGCACATGAAAATATGGAAAATTGTAAAATACACACCTTGCTCCCAACGCATCGCTTCGGGATCACCACACAAGCTTCCCTTCACGAAGGTTAGGCTTGCAATTGACTGTAGGGAGTATGGAGAAGGGGCTTGCACATTATGAGGTCCATTGGCGGGCTTGGCTTGGAGTAATGGACCCGCCAAATGGGCACGCAACACAACACATGGCACATACCACATATAGCCCAAAAAGGTGGCTCCCACCACGATATGTCATGCCCCTCCAAGGGCATATCTTTGTGTCAATCGCTCATAGGAACTCAAGGAGAGTTCCTATGCAACACCAACACTCGCGCGCTACACTCGAAAGTTATCTTAACGCACGCAATATCATGGCCAATGAGTTGTAACGCAAACTCTACCCTCTTGACCATGATCCATTACACTAGCGCGCATGTGTGGAAACGCAAGGCATATAATGCTTCCTAAATTACGTCGGGAGTATTGTGAATACATCCCACGTTTCCTTATCGTCAATACTCGCAAGCAACACGAGATATGACCTTCACAAGTGGCCTCACGAATCAACTTTGTTTTGCCCATATCTTTAAGACAAATGGAGGGCAGGATAAAAGGGAAGTTGATTCGTGCATACGGAAGCACGTAGGTCGACTCGAAAGAGGTCAAATCAAGTGCGGGGATGTCGAAGTCGAAAATCCGATTTCGACATCCTGAAAAATTCGGATTAAGGTTGCGAGTATTAATTATGAAAATTGCGGAAGCATCCATGCAGTTCCTGGCGACTTTGGAGCCTTCGTCGCGGATAGCGTTAAAATTTCCATTATAAACAGTTAAACTGGCGGTTACGGTAAAGTCGCGAACCAACCGCCAGCAGTCAAAACAGTGAGTATCAGAACGGAAGCGTAAAAATTGACGGAAACAATATGAAAATAAAACCCTGTTGATTCCTGATATTCTGATACCCAAATCTCCGCTGGCGGTGCATCGGTTGCCGATGCGGGGCTTCACGGCACGGAACACGCCGTGCATGGGGTTAGTGGACCGAAGACCGGTTGTGTGCCGTAACCTGGCCATGGGGTTCTGGGTACCGCTTCACCCCCCTCCTTAGAGCAAACCCTGGGGGGGCTCGATAACACCCACGCATGGCAGCGGGTACCCAGGACCACTCCCTGAAAGGGGGGGGGGTGTCACATCCTCACCTCAGTAAGTCACAGTAAGATAGGTATCCCACAGTGGGATAGGTATGCTGCTGTAACAGCTCGTAGCACATGTATAGTATCAAGTATCAAGTCCCGGGTCCTGGCGGCGATTGTTCGGCATCCAAAGGACCCGTTAACCCATACCAGGCGCACCGGGTGCCGGCTGCTACGGTCACCACCACAGTGGCAGTGGCATACACGGCCAACATAGGCGTCACACGACGGCCGAGGTGGCCCCACAAGTCGAGAGCGACCACAAAGATCCATCAGGCTACCCCAAGCTTCCCAAGGCCCGCCGACTGGGGAGAGTCCCCACGGGTCCTTCCTCGGGCGCACCATGTCCATATCCATACGACGCGAGTCCAGAGTGCCATAGTCGAACTCCTTACGAACCCCAAATCGTAAGGGAACTCCTCCTGAAGGGATCGGGCATCAAGGCCGTCTTTTCCCTCGCCCTACTACCACGAAGCGTGGCCATACATGAGGGAGTCCTCATGCAGTGTGGGCGGAGGCGTCGACTCCTCAAACCACCAGTTTCCCAGGCAGACTGACCGAGGTCAGGAGCACCGGAGGCCGCCATCCGAATGCAAGTGCGTCTGCAAATCGGTAGGCTCACACTGGGACTGACAGTGGCGGACCGCTGGGAGTGTAGTCAGGCAACTGGGCTTCCCGCCTGGCGCCATCAGGATCTCCACACATCACAGCGAATAGGGCAATACGGTATCACGGGCACTCAAACAGTAGCATCTGTAATCAAGTACTGGTCCAGGCTGGACCAGGCTGTAAGGATATGTACACGGCGACTCAAGGCGCCTCTGTATCCCGATTCGTGGTGAAAAACAGTCCATCACTCAGCGATGGGCTGATGACACTTAACATACAAATGCACATATCCCGGAGGGCAGAAAAACAAGCAACAGTTTGGGTAAATAGGCGTGTAAACACACTCAGAACAGAGTGCCAAACCACGCCACGGTCAGGATAAGGCAAATGCAGGAGGATGGACAGGATAACGCCTGAGTTCAGGCATATATAGTCTCGAGACACACGTCGACTGGTCTGGATTCCGCAAATGCCATGGAACCAGACCACACACTCAAAAATCGCAATGCCGATGACAGCGGCATCCGTTGCGCAACGTCGTATGGGCTTCAAGGCCCCAAGAGCTCAGAATTATGAAGGTCAGTCGCCCTACCTGGTTTCCCAAGGATTCAGCAGGGGGGGTGAGTGACGAATAGAATTGAAAGAGAGGGGCCATCCTCCCCTGGATACAGCAGGGGGGGGTATATGGCCACTCTGTCACCGAAAGATGGGAGAGAGCAAGCAAGTAAGGGACGATCCGTCGGCCTCACAAGCGCTCATAACACATCAGGGGAGAGCTCGGGGCGCTGATCAGGCACCCCTGGCTGCAATCGCCCGGGTGAGTGCTGCCAAGTCCGAGACATGGATCTTGGTCTTGTGCTTGCGGATGTACTCCATGAAGGGAGTATTGACCCGCGGCACGAACGAGGAGACGGGTTCCCAGGTGTCGTGGGACGGCCCATAGCCTCGCCAACGAACCTTGAACTCCAGACCCCCGGGTGCCGAGGCCTTCGGACGCTGAGCCAGGATCTTCTCGACAGTATAGTCGTCCTGCTCAGCATAGTCGTCGTCCGAATCCGCCTCATGTTTGGCGTAGTCCAGGGACACATGACGACCACGGAGGTCGGGTTCCCGCACACGGAGTTGACTCTCGTGGCGCTCCCAGAACTGTCCGTGACCCACCTTGATGCGGTAGGTGTCCTCACCAATCCTGCGGACCACCTCTCCGGGTGTGAACCAGGTCTTGGTGCGGTGGGTGCCCATGGGGCGGGGTCTGATCACCCACACCGGGTCTCCCACCCTGAACTTCTGCGCTGTTGAGCTCGGGGCGGACCTCTGACGTCAGCATGCTCCTTCTCAAGCTGCTGGCGGATGTCCCGCGCCGTTTGCTCTTGCCGCGCGAAGAACTCCTTGGCATCCATAGCCATGCCATCACCAGACAAGGGAAGTCCCCTACCCAGGGGGTCCCTGCCAAACAGAATCTGGTGAGGGGACAAACCGCCCGGAGTGGGGGTGTCATGATGGGCCTTCAGAGCAGGCCACATTTCCTCGAACCAGTTCCGCCGTGGATTGGTGATGTGGATCTTGCGCAGCTTCTCGAACAGCTGCCGTCCAGCCACTTCAGCACGGCCGTTAGACCGGCTGAGATAGGCAACGCTCTTGGCATGTCGTATTCCCATGAGGGAACACATAGCCTTGAACCAGCCACCAGTAAACTGGGGCCCTCGGTCACTGCAAATGGTGCGGGGGATGTCAAAGACGGTCAGCCAATGACGAATCATCATGACTGCCACTTCCTTGGCAAGCAACCCCTTTTTGCGTGCCGGAACGGCTACAACGTAGCCGCTGTGGCGGTCCACACAGAGAACTACACAGTCAAAGGTCTCCTTGCCAATGTGCACTTCGGGCATGGAGAAGACGTCCATGGCCACACTCTCCATGGGCTGGTCAGGAACCGGGGTCCATTGGGGTTCCCCCTTGACGTTCCGGTTGTCGGGATTGCAGGCCTGACAGACCGAACAACCCTTCCTGACCTTCTTGATGGCGGTGTAGAGAACGATATGGTCGATCTCGAACCGACGCTGCATGTCAAGAGCTTGCTTCTTGACCCCTGGGTGCAGCATGTGGTGGTGCCAAGCTTCACACAGCTCGAGCACCCGGGACTCCGGGACTAGCAACTTACCATTCCGGTAGAGCTTGCCATCTTCCTCGGTCAGCCCCTTTGGCCACTTCTGCCCGTCGTCAGGGTCGGTCACAGCTCTATACTCGGCCGCAAAGGCCTCAGACTTGGCGTAATCGTCGGTCCAGTCGTCCTGGAGGCAAGACTCTGGGAAGAGGTGCTTGTCGGACTCAGTTCCCACAGGGGGTGCCGGACCGGGCCTTCCGCCCGCGGCACCCACAGGGGCGAGTACAATGACCGTTCTGCTCACCCTCGAAGCGAGGGGGGCATCTGCGGCCATGACGACGAAGCATTTGGCACCCTCCTCCTCCATCAGGCGCTCCATTTCAATGATCCTCTTGGCTTCAGCGGTTTCGGCCTCATCGCCATGGGCAGAGATATCCTGCATGCCCTTGCTGGCGGGATAGGCCCACCTACTGAGACAGTCCGCCACGGTGTTATCCTTTCCAGGAATATAAACAACCGTAAGGTCGAACTTGGCCAAGGTCTCGTGCCATCTTGCCCGTCGGGAGGCGGGACCTGAGGGGGTGTCCACGTGTTCCTTGTGCCACGACTGCAGACTCTGATGGTCGGTGCAGACGGTGACGGGATGGAGGGCTATGTACCCAGCCCATTTCCTGAGAGCCATGACGATGGCATACGCCTCCTTTTCACGGGGCGTCCACGTCCGTCTCTGGCCTTCCGCCAGGACTCGGCTCCAGAAGGCCACGGGCACGTGCCTCCCATCGTCAAGCACTTGCTCCAACACAGCGCCAATGGCGTAGTCGGAAGCGTCGGTGCGCAGGACGAACCCTCGGTCGGGATCCACGAGGTGCAGACCCACTGCGGATAGCAGCGCCTGCTTCATCCCCTCAAAGGCACGGTCAGACTCGTCAGCCAGAGCCTTCTTGGACCCCTTCTTGGTCTCCTCTCGGTTGCCCTTGAGCATGGTCGTCATGGGGGCTGCATACTCGGCATACATCTTGATATACCCCGAGTAGTAATTGCAGAACCCCAGATACGCCCGTAGCTCAGAGACCGTTGTGGGCTTTTCCCAGTGCTCAATCGCAGCCACCTTGCCAGGTATGGGCTTTCGCTGCCCGTTCCCGACTACGTGGCCAGCGAAGACCACCTCGCTTACCGCAATGGTGGCCTTGTCACTGCTGCCCGTGAGTTTGTGCCGAACCAGAAGGTCCAGCACTCGAGTGACGTCCCTCTCGTGTGCCTCCAGGAGCTCCTCGTAGCTCATGCTGGGGTCCCCGGACGCGATGATCACGTCGTCCACGAAGGGGTCCGCACAGTCGCGCACCGGCTCAAGCAGGTTCTCCAGCATCCGCTGAAAAGCCGCATTGCCGTTGGTAACGCCCATAGGCATCACCTTCCACTGGAGAGGTCCAAGTGGGGTGCTCATGGCTGTGCAGGCACGGGACTCTTCGGCGAGAGGCATCTGATGATAACCATGTTTCAGGTCAATCACCGTGAAGATCCTCCGCCGGTGTTGCTTTTGCAGCATGTCCTCAATGAGGGGCAGCGTATAGCTGTCGTGCTGCGTTTGGGCGTTCAGGCCGCGGTAGTCGACCACGAGCCGCCACTCACCGGCAACCTTCTTGGGGACGACGAAGCAGGGAGAGGCCCACTCGGAGTGGCACGGCTCAAGCCAGCCTCTCTGGATGAAGTCACGGAGGATCTTCTCCATGGCCTCTTTCCTCTCGCCCCTCAGGGCAAACTCCCGGTGCCGATACACACGGGGGTCCTGCTTCAGTCGTATCTTGGCCTCGCCATACGGTCCACGCACCGGTGGGGGAAACACAGGCTTACCGCTGAAGAAGGTCTCGCCATACTTCTGCTTCAGCCTGGCCCTTAACGCCTGGATCTTGGGACAGTCATCGGACTCCGCCTTGGCTTTTCCGGGCACTTGAACCACGGAGCTTACTTGAGGGGTAGCGACCCCGCTCGCTTTCGGCTCAGGTGGTCTTCCCAGGTGGCCCAAAGGGCCATCTCTGGTCTTGCCTCGGAACAGATCGCCGTAGGTGGGTGGGTTACCGCCAGGCGGCTCGTCTTGGCTGGACATGTGATCCAGCACCCTCTGCACGAAGGTGTCCCCGTCATAGGAACCAGAGACGATTGAGTCCACTTCCCACCAGGCTTTGTCCTGGCCTTTGCCCTCACGCTGGTTTCCCCAGTCGTGAAAGGGCTGATCCATATACCCCTGAACCAGATCCCACTCCTCTTCAGTGAGGGGGTCTTCGGAGTCCGATTCTTCGATGTCAACAGGGGGAACCGCAAAGCATTGCCGCCAGGGCTCTGCTATGATACGGTTGACACACACGAAGTCCGTGGTGTCGGCCTGATCAAGGCCCCCATCCACATAGTGGAATTCTGTTGGCCATCTCTGGGGTGGCATGGGCTGTCCCTTAGCGTCCTGATAGACACTCTCTCCAGCCGGTAGGACGACCTTGTTCAAGGTCATGTTGGTCAATGAGGCTACCCAATGTCGGGTACTTTCCTCCTCGGTGCATCCCATAGGAACAACCAGCACTGCCTTGGAGCGGTCCTTGCGAATCTTCGCTATCGCTCTTGGAATGTCCCAACGGGGGCAATGGATCCACATCAATCCCTGATGCGGACCCCAGTGCTTCTTCCACGCGGAGTCCTGGGCGCTCCAGTACTTCTCACATACCCGCAGATGGGCGGAGGTTCCTGAAGAGAACGCGTCCAGGGCCAGATCCGACGCTCCCAGGTCCGCGACCACTCGGTACGCCACTTCCGGCCTTACGCCGTACTCCTGGTTCGCTGGCCCAGTAGGCTCAGTGTCCAGCGCGGCCACTTCGAGCTGATTGCGTTCGGGGTGGATCCATTGGCATTCCACATGGTGCTCAGGTGACGAAAGCCACGAGAGCTGGTCGTCCTGGTACAGGGTCATGGAGGCCTGGGCCGGGAGGACGCCGGAGTCCGTCTCCATCATGAAGTTGTACCCGACGATCATGTCCCAGTCCATCTCGGCCTCGTAGAAGCTACCGTGCAGGAGGATTTCCTTGCCGAGGTCTGGGCGGCTCAGCTCACGATGGTTCACGAACTGCAGCCCAATGGCCGCTTCCTTCGTGCCTCCCACCATGTACTGGCCGTTCGCCACCTTCAGCCTGACAGGTTTCCGACTGTCGGTCAGACACTCTGGCGGAAGCAGGCCAGCCTTGACCAAGCTGACTTGAGCTCCCGTGTCGACCAACACTTCGAAAACCTTTTCCACTTCCCCGCATAAGGCACGGACCTTAAGATGCAACTGCCGCTCGCGACCGACACGGCGCACGGCGTGCAAACTCAGGATCTCCGGCCGTTCCAGAAGCTCCACAAGCGACTGGTGCAGGTCGTGGACAATGGGCTCAGGCTGCCCATCTGCAGCATCCAGCTGCGGTCCGGGTGATCCTCCGATACTCTCGGATAGATCCTGTAGTACATCAAACACGTTCTTGGTCGCGAAGGACGGACGGGTGCAAGGGTTCGTGCCTTCACTTGCCCTCACCCCGCCTCCGCGACTGGGCGCCGGACCGGGCCTTCCGCCTGCGGCAGTCCCCTTGTGCTTATCGACTCCCGACTGGGATGGATCGGCGCTTCCCACGTCACCATCCTGCGACCGCCCTAGCTGGGGCCCTTGGCTGCAGGGGCTCCGCTAGGGGGCGTCGGTTGTGGAAGAGGGGGTGTTCTCCTCGGCCTCAACGTCGTTGATGCCCTTCTTTCTTCCCCCTTTACCTCCTCCTTTACCCTTCTTGTCCTTGTCCTTGTTCTGGTCATTCTGGTTGTTCTCCTTGTTCTTGATGTCCGACCTGGGGACCCAGTTCCTCTTGATCTCCTGGATCTCCTTGGCCAACTCGGTCCCCACCGACGACATCAGCTTGGCCAGCTCGTCCTTGTCGACCTCCATTTTGGCTTCCCGGATACCCGCGGGCGCACGCTTCTTCGACCCGTGCGCCTTCTTGTAAGCCTCCGTGTCGGCCTTGTGGACGGGGCATGTTCGGTGGTCATGGTTGAAGCCTTTCTTCCTCCCATAACACACGAAACAGCCCTGCGGGTGAGCTCGTATGAACTCCCCAAAGGACAGCGGAGGGTCGCCAATGCGGCGAGGGTCCCTCTTCTCCTGCTTCCTCCAACCCTGCGGCAGGGGCTTCCAGTTTCCCGGCTTGCTCCCCGCGCTCAGGTTCCTGGCCACGAAGGCACAGACGGCCACCTCGGCGGGCTCATCGTCGTCGTCATCGTCGACGAGAGTCTCATCGCCGCCGGCTCCCGCTGGGTCCATGGCGTCTTCCCCGCCAGGTCCCTCGCCAACGTAGTGGACGTCGCGGTCGCCGGGCCTCAACCCGCGGGTGTGGTGGAGGTTTCGGTACTCCTTGAGTACTTCCTCGCCAACCCACTCCAGCATCTCGTCGCAGCTCATCCGCGCCGGGATGGGCTGCAGACGGATGGTCTGGCCGCTCAACTCACAATCGTCAAGGCGCCAGATCGCGGTCTTCTCGCGATCGCCCGAGACGGTGATGAGAAGAGCGTTCCGCAGGGAGTGCCGTTTGACATCCCGGGCCACGTTCTTCTTCGCCCAACTCACCACGTTCGTATGATACTCCTTGGGGAGCATCATCTTGACCGTGTGGTTGGACTTGGCCCTCTTGGATTCCTCCTTGGTGACCCTCTTGATCCATGCTTCCGGCAGCATGGAGAGCAGGCGAGCCTGCTCGTCACCCTCGTTCCAATCGTCCACGTTACGGCGGAAGAGGGTGTATTTCCCTCGGAAGTCTCGCCACTCTCGTAGGCGGATCTCCCGTCCATCATGCTCAAGCTTGACGGACTTCCAGCGCTTGGCAGCCACCTGCGGAGCGTCCACCCGCTCCTGCTCGTTGAGCCACTTCTTGGCGTCCTTGAGGGTCTTGATTTTCCCCTCCTTGGTCGCCACGAAGTATAGCTCGCCGAGCACTTCCGGCAGGCGGTACCTGAACCGTTTGAAGACATATCTCTCCGCATCCGCGGGAGGTTGGTCTTCAGTGACGGTCAGCCCCCAATCGTCCAGCTTCTCCAAGAAGCGGTCGAGGTTGAGGGGGTTGCCATCGTACATGGGGGGCTTGATGTCCTTCAAGTCTTCCCACACGGCGGCGTCCGCGGCCTTGGAGACCATGAACGCCGGCCGCGAGGTCGACCGAGGTTCCCATCGCCCTCGCCCACGGACTCCCACGGCCGCCACGTCCATCTCCTCCATGGAATCCCTGTGGCTACGCCGCGGTTCCTCCACGTACGCTGAACCGAAATGTTCACGCCGTACTGCATCCATGTACGCATCCTCATCACGGCGCCGGCGGCTGCGTTCAGCGGCCTCCCGTCGTACACCACGCGGCGGGCTGATGTTGAACTCCTCCAGGTCCAGGTCCAGGTCCAGGTCCTCACCTTCGCCAACATCCCACTCCACGTCTCCTCTGGGGACCTCATCCCTGAGTCCACCATAACGTCCTCCAGCCCTGGGGATTGGCACCGGGGCTGGTGGCGGGCGTCGGGGGCGTACAGGCGTCCGCGGTGGAGCACGGCGGTTGTGGTAGTCCGCGCTGAGCCACTCATCGCGCCATTCCTCACTGCCACTGCCGGGCGGCACGCGCTCGTTGCGGCGGCTCGCGCTGTGGTGAGAGGGGGCGGAGAGAGAGGGGGCACTGGCGCTGGGGCGACTCCTGGGGGCTCCGCCGGGGGCGTGGGGTCTGCCTGGACCTGGTCCGGGTCCCCAGCCGTCGTCCGACGAGCCAGACTCCAGGGGTGGGTGGTCGCTGCCGACTCTCCCAGGGGCTTCCAGCGCATCCAGCCTCTCCTGCAGGCCGCTGACGACGTTGGTCAGCGACTTGGTCTCGGCCCTGGCGATGTCCAGGTCCTTCTGCGCGCGCGCGGCGACCGTGGAGATGCGAGCCATCTCGCTCTTGCCCGTGTCTACCTCCAGCTCGAGCAACTGGACTCTCCTGCGGAGGTAGACAATCCACCACCAGGTGGCATCCGGGTCGCCGTTCCCTGGTGGGTCGTCGGGGTCCCCAGGGGGTCCTCCAGGAGGGCCTCCGCCGGGTCCGCCCGGTCCAGGGGGTCCTCCCCCGCCAGGTGGTCCGCCTCCAGGGGGTCCACTGGGTGGGCGTCCTCCAGGGGGTCCTGAAGGTCCTCCGCCAGGGGGTCCCGGTGGGTCTCCGCCGGGTCGCCTCGGTGGGTCCGAGGATGGGCGCCTCCTCGTGATGCCGAACTCCATGTCGTCATCCTCGTCCATGTCGCCCCACCTGGGCGTCTCGGTCACGGAGGACTCGGAGCTCCGGTAGGGAGGAGGGGGATCCTCATCCTCACCCTCCATGGGGACGTCTCCGCCACCTCCGCCCGTCCAAGCCACCACTTGGCGATGTCGACGGCCTCGTTCATCCCCGTCACTGGCGGTGAAGAAGGGCTCACTGTCGTGGGGGTGCCCACCCGCTGGCCTCCGCGGCCTCTCGGGGGTCTTCCCCTTGCCCTTCCTCCGTCGACGGGCGGTGGTGCTACCGCTCCCACTGCTGCCCGTGTCCGCCTCATCCAGCTTCATCCTGGAGGAGGCGTCCCCTTCGAAAAGCCTTCGAAGGGTCTCCACTCGCGATCCTCCCGGGGGACTCTCGTGGCGGAGTTTGGCCTCTGCCTCCTCCATTGCGGCGGCGGTGGCTGCGGCAGCTCGCGCTTCGGCCTCTTCCCGAGCACGAGCCGCCTCGGCTTCCCGGGCCTGCAGCAGCTGCGCCTTCTGCGCCTCCAACGCCGCCAGCTCCGCCTCCGTCTTGGCCTTCTCCTCAGCGACCTTCCGTCGCGCGGCCTCGATGGCTTCCTTCTTGGCGGCGTCCTCCTGGGCCTTAGCCGTCGCTTCGGCGTGGGCCCTTTCCTCCGCCTCCTTCTTTGCCCTCCCTTGGGCAAGCGCCTCTTCCAGCGCCTTCACCTCGGCCTCCTTGCAGGCAATGGCCTCCTGGGTCAGGCGGGCTTCCTCGTCGACTGCCGCCAACTCACCGTTGACCTGGGCAGTTGCTGCACTGTGGGCGGCCACGGCCGTGAGTCCAGCCGCGATGGCCGCCACGGTCTGGGTCTGGATGGCCATGCCATGCGCCCACTGCGCAGCCTCCTCCTGGGCGATGCCGGCGGCGCCCTCCACCGCAGCGCTGTACTGCTTGGCCCGTTGCCGGGCAACCCGACGGTTGCAGGGCACCCCACAGGCGCGCTCACAGGCGCGCGCCACGTCCCTTTCGGGAGCGACGCTGCTGCTGGAGCTGGCCTGGTCGGCCGGCGTCCTCCCGCGGTGGGCCGACTCGATGTCGCTGCTGGGGCCTGCGGAGGCCTGCCGGGCCTTCAGGAGCAGCGAACGGGGCTTGGCCTGGGTCTGCTTGGCGACTTGGATGTAGTCGCCAAGGGTGGTGGAGCCGGGGTGGTGTCCACCATTGGGCCGTTGGGGACTGGGGGCTGGGGTTCCGCCCGTGGCGCCTTGGGCGGCTTCGGCGGCCAGGGACTCCTGGTACTCCCGCCACCTCCGCTCCCGCTTCCTGTCCCCGGCGGACCTCTTCTCCGTCGCCGGAGACGCGCTGCTGCTGCCCTGCAGCCTGCGCTCGCTCCCCGGTTCGGGGAACTTCTTCTCGATCAAGTCCCACATGGAGACGTTGATCGAGGCGCCCGACGGGTAGGCGTTGGGGTCCTCGTCCTCCTCAATCCCGTCGGGGCGCAGCCCTTCGCCGGGCCTGTCCGGCCGGGTCCACGTCCTCCAGCGCTTACGGCGGAAGCGGTACTCGTACCCTTCCGCCCGCAGCCACTCCTCCACTGCCCGCAGGCGGTCCTCCCCCATGTCCTCCCGGAGCTCGAAGCTCCCGGGCATGCCGCCTTCGCACTGGGGATTGCTGTAGCGGTACTGCTGGTCCCACAGCAGTCCGCTCAGCAGGCGCGCCACATGGGGGTGGGGCTGCGGCCACCTCCTACCCGCTTCTTGCCAATTGACCATGGCAGCGGGGGCGTTGTTGGTCTTGAGGTCCTTGACGTGCACTTGTTCAACTCAACGAACTGGTTGTGGTTGTTGAGGAGGGTGCTGTAGCACTGGATTGGAAGTGCGGCTGGTGCTGGTCAGCCGGTGGTTGTGGAGGTGGTTGACGCGGCCTTGCTGGTCGGCCGATGGGACTCCGGGTCGGCCGATGGGGCTGATGCAGGAGTCCTGGTCTGTGCACCTCTCTCACGGCTGCTGCGCGGTCAGGGCGGTGCTCTTGACGGCGCTGCGGGCTCCGTGGCGAACTCGGCGCTGTCGCTGAGTGGCGCTGCGAGCTGCTGCGCTGCGCTGCGAGGCGCTGCGCTGCGCTGCGAGCTGCGAGCTGCGCCGCGCTGCTGCGACGCGCTGCTCGGGGTTGGTGGCCACGAGTGGCACGCGAGGGCTGGGTAACCCCGCGGCGGTGAAACGCTTTTGACGCGTTCCCGTGGGGGGCCGGCCACGGGACGCTGCGGTGACACACACAGGTGAGCAGGCAGGCAAGGCACTACGCTCACAAGGGCATCAATACGCCTGTGTCATGTGACAAAGCGTTTCAGAATCCTTGCCACTCTGCAAAGAGGGAACGAAAGTATGTACAGCAACACATCAGAATATGTACACATGGGGTTAAGACTGGACTGGGGTAAGGGCATCAAGGGACAATAGACACTCAGTCCCGACTCATATCCCAATCCCAGGACCGACCCTCTCAGTGGCTGATGGGGGCGGGGGCTCAAACACAACCCATGCCCTGCTCAGTCCGGACCCTGAAACCCTGCCAATGGGAGAGGTGTCCCGCACAGCCACAGGCGAGTTCCTGGGAACCAATGTGCTCCAAGGCCAACCGACAGTGGCTCCCTATGCTCCCTTAACGGCAGGTCCCAACTCCACTCTGAGCCAGAGATATGGCCCCGCCATTATCACCCAGGAGTTGGTAGCTGAAAATGGGCTGTTTCAGCCCAAACTGAAATTAGCTTGAAAAACTCCAAAATTGACCCCTGGTCCGGACCCGCCAGAGGTAGGGACGAGGCAACTGACCCTATGCCCTTCGAGTACGAACTCCCTGGAGCCCTCACCCAACCTGGTTCCCTCTGAGGTCCCGGCATCAGGGCAACACGGATGAGTCAAGTGGGGTCATGATGCCAAAATCACCAAAATTGGCGTCATTCCCATGCGTGGCTCGCCCGGCCAAGGTAAGGCCAATGGCTCACAGGGTAGGAGGCAGGACCTAGGACTTATATCTGAGTGTACAACTTGGATTTAGGTCCGGGCTCCCTATGGGCTTAGAGAAATGGGGCCGCCAATTGACCACACGGAAGGGGGAAATTGGGGTCCCAAAATTGGGTCATTTTGGCTGCCTGAAATGAGCCAAAATTCGGTGTGCTCTCAATAGTATATCTCCACGCCGGCTTGGAGATCGGATCCGCCATTCCATACGTGATCCACCGGGACTCCAACGGAGACTCCCATGCCCTTGGCTCTCAGAGATCTCCATGCCACTCGGCGTGGTGACGATCCCAATTGGGTCCACAAATGCAAAAATGGCAAAATTGCCCATACTTAATTTGGCCTAGCGCCTTAACGAAGGCAGCTCCGCTTCGCCCACGTGGTGTGTGGACCATGGGGACCATTACCCATAACACCCATGTCATATATGGTCCATTGGTCCATGCGTCCGGCGTGCACGAGGGTTAGAACATAGTGCACGGCGGGCAGCAAAAGTGGAAAAATGCTCAAAATGGCCAAAATTGCGCACACTCATGGTTAGGGCAAATGAAGCACATGCCCGACTCGGACCGGAGTGTGCCATAGGATTGGTATCAAGTCATATATGTCCAACATATCTTTGGGGCGTCGCCCAACTCCTCCGGTATTGGGAATGGCAGGGTCGCCAGGTGAGCCCATGATTTGGGATAGTCCCAAATCGCCAACATGGCGGCCACGGTATGCCAAGCCTAAGAGGAGTTATTCGCCGGGTCCAAGATATGTTGGCTACCGAAGTATGTACCCTCATAACATACTTGGGTCATGATGTCAATTGAGCGCAACGTTGAGATACACGGTCGCCACTTGACATCATGACGAGCCAAAAATGGCAAAATTGGCAAAAAGACAAACCAAAGTGCCTTGAAAGGCACACAATTATATTATAATATCTTTGGCTTGGATCGTGCAATCAACTAATCCTTCTAAACACAATGACTTGACACCAATGACCTTCGATCCCACATATGTGCTCCACTTGGGGCGCCTTGAAAGGTTACGAGCGCTGCTTCCCAAGTGGGCACATGAAAATATGGAAAATTGTAAAATACACACCTTGCTCCCAACGCATCGCTTCGGGATCACCACACAAGCTTCCCTTCACGAAGGTTAGGCTTGCAATTGACCGTAGGGAGTATGGAGAAGGGGCTTGCACAATATGAGGTCCATTGGCGGGCTTGGCTTGGAGTAATGGACCCGCCAAATGGGCACGCAACACAACACATGGCACATACCACATATAGCCCAAAAAGGTGGCTCCCACCACGATATGTCATGCCCCTCCAAGGGCATATCTTTGTGTCAATCGCTCATAGGAACTCAAGGAGAGTTCCTATGCAACACCAACACTCGCGCGCTACACTCGAAAGTTATCTTAACGCACGCAATATCATGGCCAATGAGTTGTAACGCAAACTCTACCCTCTTGACCATGATCCATCACACTAGCGCGCATGTGTGGAAACGCAAGGCATATAATGCTTCCTAAATTACGTCGGGAGTATTGTGAATACATCCCACGTTTCCTTATCGTCAATACTCGCAAGCAACACGAGATATGACCTTCACAAGTGGCCTCACGAATCAACTTTGTTTTGCCCATATCTTTAAGACAAATGGAGGGCAGGATAAAAGGGAAGTTGATTCGTGCATACGGAAGCACGTAGGTCCACTCGAAAGAGGTCAAATCAAGTGCGGGGATGTCGAAGTCGAAAATCCGATTTCGACATCCTGAAAAATTCGGATTAAGGTTGCGAGTATTAATTATGAAAATTGCGGAAGCATCCATGCAGTTCCTGGCGACTTTGGAGCCTTCGTCGCGGATAGCGTTAAAATTTCCATTATAAACAGTTAAACTGGCGGTTACGGTAAAGTCGCGAACCAACCGCCAGCAGTCAAAACAGTGAGTATCAGAACGGAAGCGTAAAAATTGACGGAAACAATATGAAAATAAAACCCTGTTGATTCCTGATATTCTGATACCCAAATCTCCGCTGGCGGTGCATCGGTTGCCGATGCGGGGCTTCACGGCACGGAACACGCCGTGCATGGGGTTAGTGGACCGGAGACCGGTTGTGTGCCGTAACCTGGCCATGGGGTTCTGGGTACCGCTTCAGTACGCCCCCGACGTCCTGCACCAGCCCCGGAGCCAATCCCAATGGCTGGTGGACGTTATGAAGGACTCAGGGATGAGGTCCCCAGAGGAGACGTGGAGTGGGATGTCGGCGGAGGTGAGGACCTGGACCTGGACCTGGAGGAGTTCGACATTTCCCCGCCGCGTGCTGTACGACGGGAGGCCGCTGAACGCAGCCGCCGGCGCCGTGATGAGGAGGCATACATGGAAGGAGTACGGCGTGAACATCTAGGTTCGGCGTACATGGAGGAACCACGGCGTGGCCACGCGGATACCGGGGAGGAGATGGAAGTGGTAGCCGTGGTAGTCCGTGGGAGAGGCCGATGGGAACCTCGGTCGACCTCGCGGCCGGCATTCATGGTCTCTAAGGCCGCGGATGCCGCCGTTTGGGAAGACTTGAAGGACATCAAGCCCCCCGTGTATGATGGCAACCCCCTCAACCTCGACCGCTTCTTGGAGAAGCTGGACGATTGGGTGGTGACCATCACTGAAGACATGGATCCCGCAGGTGCGGAGAAATATATCTTCAGACGGTTCAGGTACCGCCTGCCGGATGTGCTCCAAGAGCTATACTTCGTGGCGACCAAGGAGGGGAAGATCAAGACCCTCAAGGAAGCCAAGTAGTGGCTCAACGAGCAGGAGCGGGTGGACGCTCCGCAGGTGGCTGCCAAGCAGTGGAGGTCCATCAAACTTTAGCATGATGGACGGGAGATCCGCCTACGAGATTGGCGGGACTTCCGAGGGCAATACACCCTCTTCCGCCGCAACGTGGAGGACTGGAATGAGGGTGACGAGCAGGCTCGCCTGCTCTCCATGCTGCCGGAAGCATGGATCAAAAGGGTCACCAAGGAGGAAGCCAAAAGGGCCAAGTCCAACCACACGGTGAAGATGATGCTCCCCAAAGAGTATCATACGAACGTGGTGGCTTGGACGAGGAAGAACGTGGCCCGGGATGTCAAACGGCACTCCCTGCGGAACGCTCTCCTCATCACAGTCTTGGGCGATCGCGAGAAGACCGCGATGTGGCGCCTTGACGAGTGTGACGTGAGCGGCCAGACCATCCATCTGCAGGCCATCCCGGCGCGGATGAGCTGCGACGAGATCCTGGAGTGGGTTGGAGAGGAAGTACTCAAGGAGTACCGGAACCTCCACCACACCCGCGGGTTGAGGCCCGGCGACCGCGACATCAACTACGTTGGCGAGGGGCCTGGCGGGGAAGCTTCCATGGACCCAGCGGGAGCCGATGGCGATGAAGCTCTCGTCGACGATGACGACGACGATAAGCCCGCTGAGATGGCAATTTGTGCCTTCGTGGCCCACCACGGCGCGGGGAGCAACCGGGGAAGCTGGAAGCCCCTGCAGCCGGGTTGGAAGAAGAAGGAGAAGAGGGACCCTCGCCGCATTGGCGACCCTCCGCTGTCCTTTGGGGAGTTCATACGAGCTCACCCTCAGGGCTGTTTCGTGTGTCCCCAGGTCGGACAACAAGAACAAGGAGAACAACGAGAACGACAAGAACAAGGACAAGGACAAGAAGCCTAGGAACAGGGGAAGGAAGAAGGGTGTCAACGAGGTTGATGCCGAAGAGCGTGCCCCTACTTCCACAACCGACGCCCCCTAGCGGAGCCCCTGCAGCCAAGGGCCCCAGCTAGGGGGCGCGCAGGATGGTGTCGTGGGAAGCGCCACACCATCCCAGTCAGGAGTCGATAAGTACAAAGGGACTGCCGCGGGCGGAAGGCCCGGTCCGGCACCCAGTCGCGGTGGCGGGGTGAGGGCAAGTGAAGGCACGAACCCTTGCACCCATCCATCCTTGGCGACCAAGAATGTGTTTGATGTACTTCAAGATCTATCCGAGAGTATCGGAGGATCACCCGGACCGCAGCTGGATGCTGCAGATGGGCAGCCTGAGCCCATTGTCCACGACCTGCACCAGTCGCTTGTCAAGCTTCTGGAACGGCCGAAGATCCTGAGCTTGCACGCCGTGCGCCGACTGGGGCGTGAGCGGCAGAGGCACCTTAAGGTCCGTGCCTTATGCGGGGAAGTGGAGAAGGTCTTCGACGTGTTGGTCGACACGGGAGCTCAGGTCAGCTTGGTCAAGGCTGGCCTACTTCCGCCAGAGTGTTTGACCGACAGTTGGAAACCTGTCAGGCTGAAGGTGGCGAACGGCCAGTACATGGTGGGAGGCACGAAGGAAGCGGCCATTGGGCTGCAGTTCGTGAACCATCGTGAGCTCAGCCGCCCGGACCTCGGCAAGGAAATCCTCCTGCAAGGTCGCTTCTACGAGGCCGAGATGGACTGGGACATGATCGTTTGGTACGACTTCATGATGGAGACGGACTCCGGCGTTCTCCCGGCCCAGGCCTCCATGACCCTGTACCAGGACGACCAGCTCTCGTGGCTTTCGTCACCTGAGCACCATGTGGAATGCCAATGGATCCAACCGGAACGCAATCAGCTCGAAGTGGCCGCGCTGGACACTGAGCCAACTGGGCCAGCAAACCAGGAGTACGGCGTAATCCCGGAAGTCGCGAGCCGAGTGGTTGCGGACCTGGGAGCTTCGGATCTTGCCCTGGATGCGTTCTCTTCAGGAACCTCCGCCCATCTTCGGGTTTGTGAGAAGTACTGGAGCGCCCAGGACTCCGCGTGGAAGAAGCACTGGGGTCCGCATCAGGGCTTGATGTGGATCCATTGCCCTCGATGGGACATTCCAAGGGCGGTAGCGAAGATCCGCAAGGACCGCTCCAAGGCAGTGCTGGTCGTTCCTATGGGATGCACCGAGGAGGAAAGTACCCGACATTGGGTGGTCTCATTGACCAACATGACCTTAAACAAGGTCGTCCTACCGGCTGGAGAGAGTGTCTATCAGGACGCTAAGGGACAGCCCATGCCACCCCAGAGATGGCCAACGGAATTCCACTATGTGGATGGAGGCCTTGATCAGGCTGACACCACGGATTTCGTGTGTGTCAACCGCATCATAGCGGAGCCATGGCGGCAATGCTTTGCGATTTCCCCTGTTGACATCGGAGAATCGGAAGACCTCCTCACTGAAGAGGAGCTGGATCTGGTTCAGGGGTATATGGATCAGCCCTTTCACGACTGGGGAAGCCAGCGTGAGGGCAAGGGCCAGGACAAAGCCTGGTGGGAAGTGGACTCCATCGTCTCCGGTTCCTATGATGGGAATACCTTCGTGCAGAGGGTGCTGGACCACTTGTCCAGCCAGGACGAGCCAGTTGGCGGTAACCCAGCCACCTACGGCAACTTGTTCCGAGGCAAGACCAGAGATGGCCCTTTGGGCCACCTGGGAAGACCACCTGAGCCGAAACGGAGCGGGGTCCCTACCCCTCAAGTAAGCTCAGTGGTCCAGGTGCCCGGAAAAGCCAAGGCGGAGTCCGATGATTGCTTCAAGATCCAGGCGTTGAGGGCCAGGCTGAAGCAGAAGTATCCAAGCACGGGATGACGTTTCCTCCAAGCTCGAGTCCATTCTGGAGTTGCTGCGAAATCAAGGGCAGGGTCAGGAGGCAGGTAATCAGGGCTCAGTTTCACAGCAGACACAGTTGCCGACACAGATGCCGCAGATGCCGACACAGTTGGTAACAAAGGTATTGCAAAGTTTGATGCCACCACCAACACAGCAACCAGTGCACCCATTGCAGAGTGTCCTGACAGCGTTGCCTCCACAAGGGTTGCCATTGCTGCCAGCACAAGCACAGAACCATAACACGCTGCAGCAACTTCTGCAAGGGCAGCAACTTCTGCAAGGGCAGCAATTTCTGCAAGGGCAGCATCTCCAGGGGCAGCAGCATTTTCTGCAGGGGCAGCAGCAGCATTTTCTGCAGGGGCAGCAGGGGCAGCTGTTGCAGCAACTTCTGCAGGGGCAGCAGCAGCAGCAGCTTCTGCAAGGCCAGCAGGGACAGTCACAATGTTTGATTGCTTAACTTGAGCTACTTCTCTGTTTCTTGATCAGTGATTATTTCTCAGCAAACCATTGCTGCACAACAACCCACTGCACATTGTGCCAAGTTTGCTGACACCAGAGGCATGGAGCGCACTGCATGTTTTTTTGTGTTCCTCCATCCATTAGCTGTTGCTGAAATGCAGCGACTTTGCAGCTGCAAGACTCATTTTGCATATTACGATTCGTTGATGGTAGTCAGAGTTACAGTTCAGCCAGTGGCCTCTTCTGAATTTGTAAGTTAATTGATTACAGCTGTTTTTGAACCATCTGCTGAAGGTACAACACACAGCGATGACAATTTTTCTGTTGCTTCACCAGTTAATATTTATCAGCAACCCGCTGAAGTGCAACAACCCACTGCATGCTTGGCAAGGATTGATGGCAGCACAGGCATTTCCTGCATCCATTAGTTGTTGCTGCCATGCTGACATACAGCGAGCCATTTTGCATGTGCGAGACTCATTTTGCATATTACGATTACGCAACCCTGTGAAGTGCAACAACCCATTGCATGCTTGGCAAGGATTGATTTTGCAACATTTGAAGTAATAAAACGCATGCGAGGCAGAGACTGCAAGAAGATCAGTTTTGGTCAGAGTTTAGGGCGGCGTACAAGGTTGACGACAGTTGGTAGGTGCAGTGATCGGTTGCTAGACATTGGGTGAAGCAAATGATTGGGCATTTGTATGATTTTTTTAGTGAAATGTTTGTTATGAAAAGTTGGGGTATTGACGAGCATATCACATTATAACTGCATGGTGCAAGACAAAAAGCACAAGGACAATGTGAATCGTGTGTAGATCAGGGTCAATCTATGTTGTCGACATACATTGCAATGGTTTCCATTTTGTATTGTGTTGGACAAGTAAGTAATTCATTTCTCCACACCAATTGAGTTTTTGTTTTGCCCGAAATATTGGATGTGCATGACATCTTGGCACTCAAAATGAGCCATGCGTCAACTGTTATCATGAATAATAGGCGAAAACCACAAAATTTTGAAAACGAGCTTAATACACAACAAAGATGTGTCAATTTTGTCAACCATTTGGATAGAATCCGGGTTTTGGCCATTTTGTGCCCGGTAAAATCAAAGGTGTGGGGACACCTTCTTCAGCGGAAAGCCCGTATTTCCTTCACCGGTGCGTGGACCGTATGGCGAGGCCAAGATACGACTGAAGCAGGACCCCAGTGTGTATCGGCACCGGAAGTTCGCCCTGAGGGGCGAGAGGAAGGAGCCCATGGAGAAGATCCTCCGTGACTCCATCGAGAGAGGCTGGCTCGAGCCGTGCCACTCCGAATGGGCCTCTCTGTGCTTCGTCGTCCCCAAGAAGGTGGCCGGTGAGTGGCGGCTCGTGGTCGACTACCGCGGCCTAAACGCCCAAACGCAGCATGACAGCTATACGCTGCCCCTCATTGAGGACATGCTGCAAAAACAACACCGGCGGAGGATCTTCACGGTGATTGACCTGAAACATGGTTATCATCAGATGCCTCTCGCCGAGGAGTCCCGTGCCTGCACAGCCATAAGCACCCCACTAGGACCTCTCCAGTGGAAGGTGATGCCCATGGGCATTACCAACGGCAATGCGGCTTTTCAGCGGATGCTGGAGAACCTGCTTGAGCCGGTGCGGGACTGTGCGGACCCCTTCGTGGACGACGTGATCATCGCGTCCGGGGACCCCAGTATGAGCTACGAGGAGCTCCTCGAGGCACACGAGAGGGACGTCACTCGAGTGCTGGACCTTCTGGTTCTGCACAAACTCACGGGCAGCAGTGACAAGGCCACCATTGCGGTAAGCGAGGTGGTCTTCGCTGGCCACGTAGTTGGGAACGGGCAGCGAAAGCCCATACCTGGCAAGGTCGCTGCGATTGAGCACTGGGAAAAGCCCAAAACGGTCTCTGAGCTACGGGCGTACTTGGGGTTCTGCAATTACTACTCGGGGTATATCAAGATGTATGCCGAGTATGCAGCCCCCATGACGACCATGCTCAAGGGCAACCGAGAGGAGACCAAGAAAGGGTCCAAGAAGGCTCTCGTCTGGACTGCTGAGTCCGACCGTGCCTTTGAAGGGGTTGAAGCAGGCGCTGCTATCCGCAGTGGGTCTGCACCTCGTGGATCCTGACCGAGGGTTCGTGCTGCGCACCGACGCTTCCAACTACGCCGTGGGCGCTGTGTTGGAACAAGTGCTGGACGATGGGAGGCACGTGCCCGTGGCCTTCTGGAGCCGAGTCCTGGCGGAAGGCCAGAGACGGACGTGGACGCCCCGAGAAAAGGAGGCGTATGCCATCGTCATGGCTCTCAGGAAATGGGCTGGGTACATAGCCCTCCATCCCGTCACCGTCTGCACCGACCATCAGAGTCTGCAGTCGTGGCACAAGGAGCACGTGGACACCCCCTCTGGTCCCGCCTCCCGACGGGCAAGATGGCATGAGACCTTGGCCAAGTTCGACCTTACGGTTTTTTGCACTGAACGGCGCCTTTTGTGGCTGGCCAGGCCGGGGAGAAAGGCTCTTGCGCGCCAAGCTTTTTTTGGGGAGGGGCGGGAGCCCGAAATCAAGTTCAATCGCGGGCTGAGTACCGCTGCACGTTGCTGTCCTCGTCTGCTTCATCTCAAAGAGACTTGGCAGCCCCGTTATAGACAACCGCAGGCCGGGGTCTCCGCTTGATACCCGAAGGCGGTGTGGTTGCGGATTGGGGGTTAGAGCATGACGGCTTGAGCACGGGGGGTGGCTTGGGGGAGGGATTCATTTGCAGAAGTGACTGGTGAGTGCCAGTGTGGTAGTACTGATTGATCGCGCCCTAGGGCTGTCGAGGGTCGGCGTGAGAAAATGTGTAAGTGTGGCTTTTTCAAAGAGATGACACGTTGGACGAGTGTGAGGACGATTGTGAGTTTGTACTCGCGGGGGAGGGGGGGGCTGGTGCGAAGTACCTTGTTATGCGAGGAGAAGGGGCGGAAATGGGGGCGGAGGCGGCGAGGGGGGGTGCTGGTCTAGGGGGGGGGGGGAGGTTGAACATGTCCCTGATTGTGAGCGGCCGTTTGGGGGGCGGAGGCTCTGGCTGGGGTTGACTTGCGGTACCGCGTTTCAGTGATAGAGGCCGGACGGGCCTTGGGGGCTGGCGGCCGTGTTTTCGAGTTTTGGTGTGTGCCGCAGGAGATGGGGGGCGGGGGCGTTTTGGGGGCTTGTGTGCAACTTTGTCCGGGAGGGGGGGGGGAGGGTGGTAGGCGGGGGGGGGGGCGTTGTTGGGCGGTGTGCGACGTGCTGTAGGGCGACCAGGGGCGTCCCCATGAGTTGGGGCCCGTAGGGGGGGTGAGCGGGGCTGGGGGGGGGTGGTCTTTTAGCCATTCCAGCGTGCGGTATAGGGCGCTGAGGAGCAGGGGAACACGATCCTTCAGGGCGAGTTTTAAGTCGTGACAGTGTGCTGGTTTTCTTCGGCCGGAGGGGGGGGTTGTGAGTTTGGTGTAGAGCGTCATGGGAACAAGCCCCCGGACGAAATTGCGTCTCTCCCCCACGTGTGTGGTCGCGGACCACCATTGGGACACCACCGTGGTGAAGGGGGGGCGCCAGCATTGAATGTAGGATTGGACCAGGTGTTCGCACGTTGGGCAGTGTGAGACGAAAGAGATAACATCCATCGGGTGCGGGTCGGGGCAAGCGTGGCAATGGCGAGGGCGCAAGTCGTCGTGGAAAGCAAATGGCGCCATGTTGAAATTTCCGGAGGACCATTTGAAAGGGAGGCCTTTGAACCACGAAGTGTGATTGTAAAAATGGAAGCTGGACGGTGCGTGGATGTTTTCGTGTTTGTGGCGAGGGAGGAGATGCTTGATTGAGGTTGTAGTCAATTTGTGTATGACTGGGAGGGGGCCCCTGGATATGCACCCTATCGGGGGGGGGGGAAGGAGGGAGGGGTCCCAGACCATCACGTGGGCGGCCCACTTTGAGTAAGCATCTGAGATTTCATTCCCCACGAACCCGGCGTGCCCCTTGATCCACCCCCAACCCTGGATCATCCCTGGGCGTAGGGAGGCCTGAATGGACTGGAGAGAGGATTCCCACGTGCCGGCTGGCGAGCGTGATGGGAGGCCTGGGGGGGTGTTCGGAGAGAGAACAGTGATAACGTGGAGGTTGTCCCCTAGCACGGCGAAGGTGAGGTGCGGGTGAGATGCAAGGGCCCACCGTAGGAACATAATAGCGGCCCAGAACTCCGATCCCTCTGATGACTGGTACGGGGACGTTTGGCACAGTACCCATCTGGAGCCATTTGGAAAAAACAGGGTGGCCGCCGATCCGTAGCCCAAGGCGCCCGCTGAGCCATCCAAGTACACCCATGTCGTGCCGGGGGACGATGCGAGGAGGAGGGCAAGGGCTGCTTCACAACCCCATTCTTCGAGGTCGTCGGGGTCAAGGGAGTGAGGTTCATCTGGGAGCCGGTACAGCTCGCCATGCAGTGACGAGTCGAGTAGGACCCCGCCGTATGGCCCGGGGGGGGGGTTGAGGATGTATTCTTGAGGGTGAAGAAGGGGGGGGGTGAGCAGTTCGTGGCGCCCCGCCAGTTGAGGGAGGACAGAAGTGGCTGGGTTTTGAAAGGTGTATTCTTTCTCGTTGCGGCGGAGACCGGGGTTTTTGATGGTGTGGGTGGTGCCGTCCGAAAACTGGAGTGTGGCCGATTCTGAGTGCACTTCCGTGACTGTACCTAGGTGGAACCCCAGGTCCTGGGGCGTCCGTTTTAATCTGTTGCCGAACTTGCTGTATTGTGGTGCCGGCTTGGTGGCTAGGAACCGGACCTGGACTTTTTCTTTTGGGAGGAAAAGGGAGGGGGGGCAGGAGGCCCAGAGGCCGGTGCTGTGGTATCGGAAGCCTATGGCGTGGCATGCGTCCATGATGGTGTCTTGGATTGGGTTGCGTGTGGTGGAGAGCATTGCATCGGAAAAAGATTCGTTTGTCGAGGCCGGGCCGTCTCCGTTGAGGTACCTTATTGCGGTGTTTACCAGGGCCATGCAAATTGAAAAAGTGAAGTGGCGGAGTCCTAAGCCTCCCTGGTGGCGAGGGGTGTAGCGGGCCTTAGGGGAGACGAGGCGGGAGATCCTGTTGGCTCTGTCCGGGGAGGGGTCATGCGCAACATTTTGCCAGATCATGGCCTGAAGGGCCCCCAACTCGTTCAGGGCCAGGGGGTGTGCCATGAGGCGGTAGGAAAGAATAGGGATGAGTTGGACGTTCACCAAGAGAATGTATTCCGAAAGGGTGAGCTGGAGGGGTTGGAGGGTTGTGAAAAATGAGCGTATTTCCGACTTGGCCAATGCCAGTGTTTGTGCCTCATGGTTGGCGGTGAAGATGTATACCCCTAGGTATTTGTAGCAATTGTGTGGTTGCCCCGTCTTTTGGTTTGTTGTCGACAGGGGGGTGCCCGAGGGGGAGGTGAAGGTTCTGGGGGGAGCTGTTCCCATAGCGTGGATCTCGGTTTTGCTGAGGTTAAGGTCTAGACCCCACTCCCTGGCGACCGTGTCGAAGAAGTTTAAAACTTGCTGTATGCGGTCCCCATTCTCTGATCGATAGAGGAGGTCGTCAACAAAGGCGTGGCCCGATTCGTGTGGGGAGGGGGGTGCAGTGACGTGGGACGGCAAGGCGAAGAGGAGCACATTCAGGTAGAGGCAGAAAAGGATTGGTGACATGGGGCATCCTTGCCGAACGCCTCTGGTTTGCAGGTGTGAGGAGTGGGTTTGACCTGACACCACTGGGAAGTCGCGAGGGGCACGGTACAAGGATTGAATGAGGTTTACAAGGGGCGTAGGAAAGTTCAGGCGGGATAGAACTGTGAAGAGGGTGGCGTGGGGGACGGAGTTAAAAGCCTTATTGAAATCAATGTAGAGGCTGTAGCTACCGACCGATTCCCGAAACGTGGATAAGAGGTTGAAAATGTGGTCCTGGCATCTGCGGTTCGGAAGCCCGCCGAACTGGGTGGGGTGTATGATGGAATGTTCAATGGCCGCTGCCAGTAGCTCTCGGTTGGCGTGTGTTGCAATTATTTTGTAAACGCTGTTCAGCAAGGCTATAGGCCTGTAATTTACCGGGTTCATCACGTCCCCTTTCTTAAAAAGCAAGATAATGTTGGCTTCGAGCCATTTCTCGGGCAACGGCCGGTGGAGGTAGTAGTTGCATACCTTCCAAATGAATTGTTGGATAGGGGGGGGGGAGACGTGCAAAGTGTAGTTGTTTGTGAAGTCCCGCCCCCCCGCCTTGTTGGGCTTGGACCTCTTAAGCGTGTTGCGTAACGATTCCCAGGTAATGTCAGGGAGGAGGCCGTGTTTCGTGGGTTCGGGGCAGGCGGGGGAGTGTGCGAGTAGGCGATCCACTAGAGTGTTCGGCGGTGCGTATTCGAGGCTGCCCCCCAGGGTGAGGAGTGTAGAAGAGAAAATAGAGCCCACTTCTTTGGGGGTGGAGACGAGCTGTGTGGTGCCCGGGCGCTTCAGCGTTATTTCACCTCGTTCCACGGGGTTGAGCGCCTCGTTGATGGTGCGTTTGATCCTAGTTTTCCTCACTAGGCACCGATGGATTTTGGTGGTTGCGGCCTTGTTCACTTTGGTTTCCCACTCCTTGACGAGTTTGTTGAGCGTGTCCATGGAAGCGGGGTAGTTGGGATGGCTGGGGGGGGGCAGGGTTTGCAGGGACTCTTTGATTTTCTTTACCAGAGCCGAGGAGGTAGGGCGTGACGGCGTGGTGATACTGTGGTAGCTGGTCGCCACTTCCTCCAGCACGACGTCTGTGAAAAGCTCGATGTCCGCCGAGGACAAGGACTCAAAGCGGGGGAGGGTAGACTCGCACCACCGCGCCAGGGGGGCAAGGGAGTCGTGGTGCTTGGAGCGTTCCCGCTCCGTCAGTTTTCGGAAAACTTTCCTCTTAGTTGTGGGAGCTTCGGTAAAAGGGTGAGGGGGGACTTGAGAGGTGTACGTGACTGGGTGGTGGTCTGACGTTTTGTCGTCGGTTTGGATGGTTGCAGAGGTGGGGGCAAAAAATTCCGAGGCCGCCGGGGAGAGCAAAATATGGTCAAGGCGGCTACTGCTTGCCCTGTACGGGGTGGGGTATCGGGAGAAGGACCGCTCGGTCGGGTGAAAGTGCCGAAAGGTATCGATGAGGCGCGGCGGGTCGCTCGTGATCTGTCTGCGAAGCCACGGCCATTCGTTGTCCGTTTGGAGGTTCGATCCGTCTAGTTCAGGGCACATTATGCAATTGGTGTCCCCACCGAGGACGTGGTTAGGATACTGATGCATGAGTGGCCGTAGGATGTTTTCAATTTTTGAGCGGTGGACGTCCGTGCTTGGGGCGTATACCGAGACCAGCAAGGTGGGCGGGGCCCCCGGGAGAGTGAGAACGGCTGCCGCCAGCATCCCTTCTGTATCTAGTCGGGGAAGGGGGGTAACGAAGCGGGAGAGCCGGGGGGAACAGACCAAGACGGAACCATGCTCGCCTCTGGAGTGTTTGTCTTGGCTGATATTCGAAACGATGGTGGCTTTAGTGCCCGAACCGTAGGCGTATACGTGGGGGAGGATGGGGGCGTGATTGATTTCTTGGAGGAAGAGGATGTCGAAGTCGTTCTTGAGGTGTCGGAGAATTTGGCTGCTCACTATGGGTTTCTTCTGCAAGTTGTGGGATAGAAAACGCAGTTCTGAAGGGAGGGGTATGGGGGGGCGGTGAGGCCGTTGGTAACCCTTCCGTAGGCGCGTTTTGGATCTCGGGGGGGGCGGGATAGGGGGGGGCTGGGGGGGCACTGGGGAGCCGGGCTGGCTGGGCTGGCTAAGGCAAAGAAAGTGCTGAATTTGGTCGGCCGGTATCCCGGCCGAGGTGAGCTCGTCGTCTAGCCCCTTGCCTGTGATGGTGGAAGCCGTGACTGGGCCGGTGGTTCACTGAATCTTGGCCCTTTTGTGTTCAGGTAGAGGGGGCTGGACAGTGCAGGAGGCGGGTACCCGGCCCTCTGGCTTTCGTGGGTTAGCTTGCCTGTGGTATGTGTCGGAGGATTAGAGCGAGGCGAGGGACGGTACGAGGGACGGTTAGCCCAAACACTTCGTCTTCTCTCCGTCGAGGTATACCGTGGTGCCACTCATGGCGTGCGGCCCCCGTGAGGACCAGGAGAGAGCGGGCAAACAGGCGGATGCGAAAGGAGTCCCCGTTGGAGGGGTTCTTAAAGAACATTGTGGTGTCCGATTGGGAACCAAAAATGGACACTGGGTCGCCTAGCAAGGGGTCGTCCCCGTGGTAGCCGATGCCCTCTCCCGGGAGATACATTGTGCCCGTGATTTGGTTGGGAGGAGGGTGTGAGAGGCCTAGCCGCTCCAGCGCGGCATTGTAGGTTTGGAGGATGGAGGAAAACTCTTCCGGGATGGGGGACGTGGCGGCGACTTTGCTCGGGCCGAGGTATGCGTGGCCGAAGTGTTGGACTGAGCGCCCGTGGTACTTCTCCCACGTGTTGTCGTGGAGAATCTTTTTTACCGTTTCCTCTTGGCTTTCGGAGAATACGTCGCGGACGTAATAAAAACCAGCGGGGAGGCGGGGGTCGATTTGAATATCCGAGGCGGGGGTGGGGGCACCGTGGTCGGGGGGTAGGAGGGTGGTCGCCTCGCCTCCTAGTGGAGCAAGCAGCGGGACGCTGGTCTCGGACATCTCTTCGATGCGGCTTGGTCCCGGCGTTGGCGTAGCGGCGCCGGCGTCCTCCGGTGCCGCGTTCCACTCGCTGATGCGCTCAGTCAGCCCCGTAGCGGGCCTTTCACGAAGGGCGGTGACAAGTTGGGACACGAAGGCCGTGGACCCCAAGGCGGCTCCCGCCTGGAGGCGCTGCACTATGGGTTGCTCGTGCTCGGCCACATCCGGGTCTTGAGCGGGGAGGATCTTCTCGAGGGCGATGAGGTTGCGGTGTAGTGGGGCAAAGGCAGCGTCTCCATATTTGAAATCATGCGCTAGCAGCGCGGATTCCCCCTTTTCGTAGACCACGAGGTAGGCTTGTTGGTGTTCGTAGGGAGGCCGCGTGGGCTCGAACGACACGTACGGGCCAAGAAACCCCGCTTGGACGCGCAAGTCGAGAGCGTGCGCCGATCTTGGGGCCACTAGGAGCACGGCGGTCTTCGGGGCCTTAGATGAGTCGTATGAGGGCGGGGCCGGCGTCGCGTGGGCTCGCTCGGGGGCGCCCGAAGGCGCGGACCTCGCGTTGCCGTCGGATCGTGACGAGAACCGCACTAATTGCCCATCTATGCCATGAAAGAGGACAATGCCGCATGAGTGGAAGAAGCGGATAGCTAACGTTTGGACACCGGTCTTCATGACGTCGCACGGCGCGTGAGTGGTGTCAATCGCCACGACCAAGGAATCTTTAGACCGGAACATCGCTCCTAGGGGCGGTGAGGCGCCCCGTCCACCGGGCAGGTTGGCGATCATCATGGTGAGCATTTCCGGAGCTTGTAGGTCTTTGTTTCTTTCCTTTCGGTCCCTAGCGATTACGGCTCGATACACTTCGGTAGTCGGCAAAGCGTGCATGTCCATTGCAAGGAGTTCTCCGGTGAGGAATTGGGCGCACTCTCGGACCTTAAACATGAGCTCGTCGGCAAAGCGAGATGGGAGTTCCCAATCAAACCGGTAGTAGGCCCAATGCGGGCTCTCGGAAGGGACTATGTGGCCAAACGGGTAGTAGGCATTTTTGGTGTTCACCGATACGTTTGCTAGCGCGGGGACAAACATTTCGTTCATTAACTTCATGAAAGCACGGGCGTCTCCAATTTTGCGTTGCCTTGGTTTAGTTTTATCTCTCTCTTCCGGCGGCGAAGGCTCAATGTGATCAAGGAATTCTATGCTCACCTCAAAACGTAGTGTTTTGTGCAACCGGAGGTCTCGCACCGTTGGATGGGCGTGCTTGGCGGCGAAGCGGAAAGGTTCAAACTTAAAATTGATGTCTTCATATCGGCACCCGTCAAAGGAAGAGGTGTTTAGGAGCAAGGCAACATACGGCATCGTTTGATGGCCGCTCGTGCGGAACTCGTAGGAGTCTTTGCCGTCCCTTTTGACCTTGTAGGCGTCCCGGAGTTGCGCCCCGTGCATACATATCACGCTAGAAATGTACGGAAGAAGAGGAAAAAGGGCGGAAGTTGAGCCTAGCATGCGAAAGGTGGCGGCAACCACTTGAGCGTCCCACGCCGGAATAACGAACCATCCTTTGAGGTCTTTGTTCTCTTCTTTGGCCTTATCTAGCACGGTTCTTAATTGTTTAGCCCACGGGGTGGCGGTGGGTGGAGACTCCTTGGCTTCGGCTTGGGAATAGTCCAACTCATACGGCTTTAGGTAGAAACGCTTGTGCTTGAACAAAAGCTTTTCGAGCTCGTTGTAGTTATTGTGCGCAACGGAAGAGACCCTACCTCGATCTAGAATTTCCGTGGAGTTGCTCCCAACGAAGGCGGATTGAATATCGGTGCCTTCCACATCCAGGTAAAACTCGGAGTAGTCTTGTAGTCGGCGGTAGACTTCGGGAACGAAAATGCGTTGGCGTGTGTCAAATATTTTGCCTTCAATGGCTTCAAGTTGGCGTGACGGAAAGCGTGTTTGCAACGGCGAATTTGAGGCTTGGTGTTTTTGAAAGAGGTGTGACGGAGAATAGTTGAATAGCGTTGAAAGGCCATCATCGGCGGCTTTGGAGCTTCCAAATAGGGTGAAATTCATGGTGTTTTCGGGATGAACGAAAAGGTGGCTTGGCGTCAATTGAAAGATTGCGAGCGTGGATTTGAACTCGGGAATTGAGATGATGATTTGAAAACTGCGGGAAAGGCTCCAGAACTTGAACAGCCCAGGATTTTCTCCAATCACCGAATAGCCTGGACTACTGGTGGATCCATCAACAAAATGCTGAGGGTCAATCGAAAAAAAATAGACACTCAGAAAGTGTGTGTTTGTTCGACCTTACGGTTGTTTATGTTCCTGGAAAGGACAACACCGTGGCGGACTGTCTCAGCAGGTGGGCCTATCCCGCCAGCAAGGGCATGACGGACATCTCTGCCCATGGCGATGAGGCTGAGACCGCTGAAGCCAAGAGGATCATTGAAATGGAGCACCTGATGGAGGAGGAGGGTGTTAAATGCTTCGTCGTCATGGCTGCGGATGCCCCCCTCGGAACGAGGATGAGCAGAGCGGTCAGAGTACTCGCCCCTCAGGGAGCTGAGTCCGACAAGCACCTCTTCCCTGAATCTTGCCTCCAGGACGACTGGACCGACGACTACGCCAAGTCCGAGGCCTTTGCGGCCGAGTATAGAGCTGTGACCGACCCTGATGACGGGCCGAAGTGGCCAAAGGGGCTGACTGAGGAAAATGGCAAGCTCTACCGGAATCGTAAGCTGCTAGTACCGGAGTCCCGGGTGCTCGAGCTGTACGAGGCTTGGCACCACCACATGATGCACCCAGGGGTCAAGAAGCAAGCCCTGGACATGCAGCGCCGGTTCGAGATCGACCAGATCAATCTCTACACCGCCATCAAGAAGGTCAGGAAGGGTTGCTCGGTCTGTCAGGCCTGCAATCCCGACAACCGGAACGTCCGGCGGGAAGCCCAATGGACCCCGGTTCCTGACCAGCCCATGGAGAGCATGGCCATGGACGTCTTCTCCATGCCCGAAGTTCACATTGGCAAGGAGACCTTTGACTGTGTGGTTCTTTGTGTGGATCGCCACAGTGGCTACGTAGTAGCCGTTCCGGCGAGCAAAAAGGGGTTGCTTGCCAAGGAAGTGGCAGTCATGATGATTCGTCATTGGCTGACCGTCTTTGACATCCCCCGCACCATTTGCAGTGACCGAGGGCCCCAGTTTACTGGTGGCTGGTTCAAGGCTATGTGTTCCCTCATGGGAATACGTCATGCCAAGAGCGTCGCCTATCTCAGCCGGTCTAACGGCCCAGCTGAAGTGGCTGGACGGCAGCTGTTTGAGAAGCTGCGCAAGATTCACATCACCAATCCACGACGGAACTGGTTTCAGGAGATGTGGCCCGCTCTGAAGGCCCATCATGACACCCCCACTCCGGGTGGTTTGTCCCCTCACCAGATTTTGTTCGGCAGGGACCCCCTTGGTCGGGGACTTCCCTTGTCTGGTGATGGTATGGCCATGGATGCCAAGGAATTCTTCGCGCGGCAAGAGGCAACGGCGCGGGACATCCGCCAGCAGCTCGAGAAGGAGCATGCTGAGCGTCAGAAGTCCGCCGCGAGCTCGACAGCGCAGAAGTTCAGGGTGGGAGACCCGGTGTGGGTGATCAGACCCCGCCCTATGGGCACTCACCGCACCAAAACCTGGTTCACACCCGGAGAGGTGGTCCGCAGGATTGGTGAGGACACCTACCGCATCAAGGTGGGTCACGGACAGTTCCGGGAGCGCCACGAGAGTCAACTCCGTGTGCGGGAACCCGACCTCCGTGGCCAACATGTGTCCCTGGACTATGCCGCACATGAGGCAGATTCGGACAACGACTATGCTGAGCAGGACGAGTAAACTGTCGAGAAGATCCTGGCTCAGCGTCCGAAGGCCTCGGCACCCGGAGGTCTGGAGTTCAAGGTTCGTTGGCGAAGCTATGGGCCGTCCCACGACACTTCGGAACCCGTCTCCTCGTTCGTGCCGCGGGTTAATACTCCCTTCATAGAGTACATCCGCAAGCACAAGACAAAGATCCATGTCTCGGACTTGGCAGCACTCACCCGGGCGATTGCAGCCAGGGGCGCCTGATCGCCGCCCTGAGCTCTCCCCTGATGCATTTTGAGCACTTGTGTGGTCGACGGATGGTCCCTCACTTGCTTGCTCTCTTCCATCTTCCGGTGACCTGCCATCAGAGTGGCCATATACCCCCCCCTGCTGAATCCAGAGGAGGATGGCCCCTCTCTTTCACTTTTATTCGTCACTCCCCCCCTGCTGAATCCTTGGGAAACCAGGCTGGGCGACTGACCTTCACATTTTCTGAGCTCTTGGGGCCTTGAAGCCCATACGACGTTGCGCAACGGATGCCGCTGTCATCGGCATTGCGATTTTTTTTGTGTGTGGTCTGGTTCCATGGCACTTGCGGAATCCAGACCGGTCGACGTGTGTCTGCAGACTATATATGGCCTGAACTCAGGCGTTTTCCTGTCCACCCTCCTGCATATGCCTTATCCTAACCGGGGCGTGGTTTGGCGCTCTATCCAGAGTGTGTTTACGCGCCTATTTACCCCGCTTATTGCTTGTTTTTCTGCCCCTCCAGGATATGTGCATCTGTATGTTCAGTGTTGTCAGCCCATCACCGAGATGTGGACTTTTTTTCCCCCCCCGAGGGGATGCGAATCGGAATACGCCGGCGCATTGAGTCGCCGTTTACATGCTCTTACATATGGTCCAGCCTGGACCAGTACCTAAGTACATATTCTTCTGTTTGAGTGCCTGTCATACCGTGTGCCCTAGTGGCTGTGATGTGCTGCGATCCTGATTCGCCAGGCAGGAAGCCCAGTTGCCTGAATGCACTCCCAGCGGTCCGCCACTGTCAGTCCCAGTGTGAGCCTACCGACTCGCAGACGCACTTGCAGTCGGGTGGCGACCTCCGGTGTTCCTGACCTCGGTCAGTCTGCCTGGGAAACTGGTGGTTTGAGGAGTCGACGCCTCCGCCCACACTGCATGGGGACTCCCTCATGTATGGCCTTCGTGGTAATAGGGCGAGGGAAAAGACGGCCTTGATGCCCGATCCCTTAAGGAGGAGCTCGTTCGGCTGTACCACTCTGGACTCGCGTCGTGGATATGGACATGGTGCGCCCGAGGAAGGACCCGTGGGGACTCTCCCCCAGCCGGCGGGCCTTGGGAAGCTTGGGGTAGCCTGATGGATTTTTGTGGTCGCTTTCGACCTGTGGGACCACCTCGGTCGTCGTGTGTCGCCTATGTTGGCCGTGTATGCCACTGCCACTGTGGTAGTGACCGTCGCAGCCGCCACCCGGTGCGCCTGGTATGGGTTAACGGGTCCTTTGGATGCCGAACAATCGCCGCCAGGACCCGGGACTTGATACTTGATACTATACTTGCAGTTACTAACAGCTACAGCACCGTACCTATCTTACTGTGGGATTTGGCCAGCCTAACCTGGGAATCAGCCTGAAGTGAGGATGTGACACCCCCCCCCCTTCAGGGGATGGTCCTGGGTACCCGCTGCCATGCGTGGTGTTATCGAGCCCCCCCCAGGGTTTGCTCTAAGGAGGGGGGTGAAGCGGTACCCAGAACCCCATGACCATGGTGAAGTATACAACCGGTCTCCGTGTGCCCACTAACCCCATGTACGGAGGGGAAGACTCCCGGTGAAACCCGGTGAGAGCCCGGCAGGAGCGTGTCCCTTGCCGTAAAGCCCCCGAGACGGCATTCCGGCCACTTGGGGCATGTTACCATGTACCGGCAAACTGCCATTTGCCGGTATCTTACTATTTCACGCCAATCTGCCCCGCACCGCCTTCGGCCGTCGATTCGGCAACCTAACCCTAACAACAGATGTAGGGAAGACGTGTTTGTGTGAGAGATCTGGGCATTTCAGCTATTAGCGGCCACATCGGCAACCGATGCGTCGCCCGCTGAGATTTACACATCAGAATATCAGGAATCAACAGGGTTTTATTTTCATATTGTTTCCGCAAATTTTCACGCTTCCGTTCTGATAATCAATGTTTTGACTGCTGGCGGTTGGCTCGCGACTTTCGCGTATTCGCCAGTTTAACTGTTACTTACAGACATTTTAGCGCAATCCGTGACGAAGACTCTAAAGTCTTCAGGAATTGCATTGATGCATCCGCAATTTTCACATTGTACACTCGCAACCTTAATCCGAATTTTTCAGGATGTCGAAATCGGATTTTCGACTTCGACATCCCCGCACTTGATTTGACCTCTTTCGAGTGGACCTACGTGCTTCCCTATGCACGAATCAACTTTCCTTTTGTCTTGCCCTCCATTTGTCTTAGAGATATGGGCGAAACAAAGTTGATTCGTGAGGCCACTTGTGAGGGTCATATCTCGTGCTGCTTGGGAGGAATGACAATAAGAAAGCATGGGATGTATTCACAATACTCCCGACGTAATTTAGGAAGCTTTATACGCCTTGCGTCTCCACACGTGCGCGCTAGAGTAATGGATCATGGTCAAGAGGGTAGAGTTTGCGTTATAACTCTTTGGCCATGATATTGCGTGCGTTAAGATAACTTTCGAGTGTAGCGCGCGAGTGTTGGTGTTGAATAGGAACTTTCCTTGAGTTCCTATGAGCGATTGACACAAAGTTATGCCCTTGGAGGGGCATGACATATCGTGGGGGGAGCTACCTTTTTGGGCAGTATGTGGTATGTGCCATGTGTTGTATTGCGTGCCCATTTGGCGGGTTTGGATAAGAGCGATACACCAACCAATGGACCTCATATTGCACGAGGCCCTTTCTTATACTCCCCACAATCAATTGCAAGACTAACCTTCGTGGAGGGAAGCTTGTGTGGCGATCCCAAAGCGATGCGTTGCGAGCAAGGTGTGTTTTTTGCAATATTCCATTTTGGCATGTGCCCACTTGGGAGGCAGCGCGCGCGACCTTCCAAAGCGCCCCAAGTGGAGCACATATGTGGAATCGAAGGTCATTGGTGTCAAGTCATTGTGTTTAGAAGGATTGGTCGATTACTCAATCCAAGCCGAAGATATTATAATATATTTGTGCGCCTTTCAAGGCACTTTTGGGTGTTTTTTCGCCAATATTGCTGTTTTTTGCCCGTCATGATGTCAAGTGGCGACCGTGTATCTCAATGTTGCACCTGATTGACATCATGACCCAAGTATGTTATGAGGGTACATACTTGGGTGCCCAACATATCTTGGACCCGGCGAATAAGTCCTCTTGGGCTTGGCGTACCGTGGCCGCCATGTTGGCGATTTTGGACCATCCCAAATCATGGGCTCACTTGGCGACCCTGCCATTCCCGAAACCGGAGGAGTTGGGCGACGCCCAAAAGATATGTTGGACACATATGACTTGATACCAACCCTATGGCACACTCCGGTCCAAGTCGGGCATGTGCCTCATTTGCCCCGACCGTGAGTGTGCGCATTTTCGGCCATTTTGAGCAATTTTCCACATTTTCTGCCCGCCGTGCACCATGTTCAGCCACCTCGTGCACGCCGGACTCATGGACCAATGGACCATGTATGACATGGGTGTTATGGACATTGGTCCCCATGGTTCACACACCACGTGGGCGAAGCGGAGCAACCTTCGTTAGGGTGCTAGCCGAAAGTGAGTGTGGACAATTTTGCCATTTTGGCATTCGTGGACCCAATTGGGATTGTCACCACGCCGAGTGGCATGGAGATCTTTGAGAGCCAAGGGCATGGAAGTCTCCGTTGGAATCCCTGGTGGATTGCGTATGGAATGGCGGATCCGATCTCCAAGCCGGCGTGGAGATATACTATTGGGAGCACCCCCGAATTTTTGGCTCATTTCGAGCAGCCAAAATGACCCCCTTTTGGGACCCCAATTTCACCCCCCGTGTGGTCAATTGGCGGCCCCATATCTCTCTGCCCACAGGAAGCCGGGACCTAATTTCAAGTTGTACACTCAGAAATAAGTCCTGGGTCCTGCCTCCTATCCTGTGACCCATTGGCCTTGCCCTGGCCGGGCGAGCCACGCGTGGGAATGACGCCAATTTTGGTGATTTTGGAATCATGACCCCACTCGACGAACCCGTGGTGCCCTGATGCCGGGACCTCACAGGGAACCAGGTTGGGTGAGGGCTCCAGGGAGTTCGTACTCGAAGGGCATAGGGTCAGTTGCCTCGTCCCTACCTCTGGCGGGTCCAGACGAGGGGTCAATTTTGGAGATTTTCGGAGCTAATATCAGTGTGGGCTGAAACAGCCCATTTTCAGCTACCAACTCCTAGGGGATAATGGCGGTATCTCCGGCTCAGGGAGGAGTTGGGACCTGCCGTTAAGGGAGCATAGGGAGCCACCGTCGATTGGCCTTGGAGCCCCTTGGTTCCCAGGAACTCGCCTGTGGCTGGGCGGGACACCCCCCTATTGGCAGGGTTTCAGGGTCCGGACTGAGCAGGGCATGGGTTGTGTTTGAGCCCCCGCCCCCACCAGCCACTGAGTGGGTCGGACCTGGGATTGGGATATGAGTTGGGACTGAGTGTCTATTGTCCTGTGATGCCCTTACCCCAGTCCAGTCTTAACCCCATGTGTACATATCCTGATGTGTTGCTGTACATACTTTTGTTCCCTTGTTTCAGAGTGGCAAGGATCCTGAAACGCTTTGTCTCATGACACGAGCGTAATGATGCCCCTGTGAGCGCAGTGCTTTGCCTGCCTGCTTGCCTGTGCGTGTCACCGCAGCGTCCCGTGGCCAGGCCCCCCACGGGAACGCGTCACCAGGTGAGGGCACGCGCGTGGAAGCGGCCACCAACACCGCGAGTGAGCCTGTCGCCCCACCGCCGGGGGCCGCCCCGCCCTGGGGGCGGGGACACCTGGACTATGCACGCTTGGAGGGTGACGCCGGCCACCCCAGCGAACAAGCAGAGCAAGAAGCGACCCAAGACCTAAGCTTCTGGATCCCCAGGCTTGTCACAGGGGAGCAGCTCGAACTGGCGGTCCGCATACGATGGGTACTTTCTTCGTGGTCCCGCCACCTCGCGGAGGGAAGGGTGCTGTGGGGTGGGGTGGAGGGACAGGAGGCCGTGGCTTTTTTTTTTGGGCATGGCGGTTTCCCGCCCAAAGTGTAGCAACAAACTGAGTTCAGTGCTGGGTGGGTGGCAGTGACATAAGAGTGTCCCATGCAAATCCGCCATTTCCCTAATTTACAGAGTAAATGAACACTGAAGTGCAGGATGAAGAGACTGAGTATCTGAAATCCTGCCCTGAAAAGTCGAAGGTGCAATGCACTGCCCTAATGGCACCAGAGGCTTGCAAAATTTCTAGGAGGCCACATGGTGGCTGGCTGCCGGGACCTGAAATCTCAGTCAGAAACAAACCTGCTGCTCAGGAGTGAAAATGATTGTGTCCATGTAAGTTGTGTAAAGAATGTGGGTTTATGGTCACTGAAGTTGTTTCAGTGTTTATTGAGGTGATTGCTGTGTGTTCGAGTGATGCAGACTGCTTGATTGATTGGGATTGGAAGCTCATGGCTGTCTAAAAATAAAAAATAAAAGGAAAAATGGCGTACAAAAATTCTGATCTCTAAACCCTGCAGCAAGCGAAGCACTGGACCAAAAACAGTGAAGATGGTGAGTCCTTACTTTGGCAAAGTGAACTTGAATCTTCGAAGTAGTAGGTCTGCATGTCTGGCTGAATACGGGATGGTTTCTTTCATCTGATCATTGGTATATTCGAAAGCACTTAAGAGAGTAGCTTTATGGGGGCTGCTCAATGTAGTTTGAAGTTTTTCGACGGAGGCGAGGGTCTTTGAAGTGCCAATCGTGAATTGAAGGCGTGTCGTACTCGGTGGTGTCGCTGGAGTCCCCTTGCAATGAAGGAGGGGCGGAAGAATTGCTCGTTGTTTCATCTTGGACCCGTGACTCGTGCTCATCAAAAGACGCCGACCTTGAGGTTTTGGCGGTAGACCTGGATGAGGAGGTTTCCCCTTTTTCTAGGTCATCAGCTTCGGTTTTGGATGTATTGCTGCCAATAGAGCCTGAGTGTTGTGATTGGAGGTCGTCTTCCATATCTGGCGCATCCGTGGTGCTTGTTTCTGTGCGGTGCGAGGTAGATGTCTCTTGGTCACGGTTGTGAGGATCAACGGCCGACTTGGTGATGTTTGAGATCGCGTGGTGGGCGAGGGCAGTAGGGCCTGTGGCCCATTTTTTCCCTGTTGGCGGGATGGACTGATAGAGAATGATTTTTGCCGGTGTTGATTTTTTGTCCTTTTGAGCGGCTGCCTGTTTGCGTTTGAGTCTGCAGTCCTCGCAGCGAAGTGGTAAGTGAAGGTCACGGGTAAGATACCAGTTCTTTGTTGCCTCTGTCAGTGCGAAACTCTTGCAGCAGTCTTTGCAAGTAGAGTTCGGTTCTCCTTGGACGCTTGGACGGCGGGCTCGAAGCGAGAGGCGATGGCGTTGATTGTTAACTGAAGTCCAGCTTCCAGATTTGCCAGACGAACAGCTTGTTTCACTTGACGTGCTGTTTTCTTGCGAAGCGAATATTCCGGAAGCCCGTTTTTGAGTAGGTGAAGTGTAGATGACCTGGTCGTCGTCATTTGCTTCAGTGATCAGATTGGATTGTGATCTTGAGCTGTTCTCTGGCGAGCTTGCGCGGCTTGTTTTCTTGACTTGGGGCGCTGCGGAGGGTGGTGGTGTTGAATAGTGGGAACGATATATACTTGGTCCAGGTGCTGTGCTCGCTGAAGGGAAGAGAGTACCTGTCTGGGATAAATCGTGCGCTGTGGTTTTGGTGTCGCCGTTGCCTTGAAGCGTGAATTCGCCGTTGCGCTGAATTGTTCCTTAGAGAAAAGCGAGGTGACGGCGCATATGGGTTGTGAGTGTTTGGTGCTTGGTGTTTGTACCAGCAGTGTTTTTGAAAGCGGCAGTTGTTCTGGTATGTGCGGTGTGTTTCGCTATGAGCTTGTTGATAAATAAAAGAACATCAGTTCTCCATTCCTGTGGGTCGAGATTAAGGGCTGCGGAAATGGTCGCGATTTCTGGGGCAGTTGCCTCGGAAATTAATGTACCCATTGAAATGATTAGAGAAATGCTTACATCCGCTCATCTTGTAATTGTTGCGAAGTGTCGTAAATTGTTGTGACCATTGTGATAGAGCGCGCGACCTCGGCGTTGACCACTGTTCAGGAGGCCGTGGCTTTGCGTACGCAGTGAGAGCCACAACGCAGGGCCGGATGCCGATTTCCTCGTGGGCACCCACAGGGAGGCAGCTGCTTCAGCCAGTTTGAGCACGTGATGAACATAGTGAACAGCGCCCATCCACCTCAATACCATCTGGATGTACGTACCTTGCCTACCCCTGAGACCCCGGGGGGTCCACCAATCAGCAGGTGGGCAGAGCAGCCGGCCAATCTGCCCACCCCACTCCCCACCAGACCGCAACAAACCCCTCAATGAGCACGTGTATGTGGAGTCTAGCCCAACGTGTCACCCGGAAGGTCATTGAGTCACTTGAGCTGTTCCTGTGAGCCTGACCTCCGCTTCCCAGTCCCCCGTGTCTCGCTCTGAGGCCGCCCCCTCACACCATCCTCGTGCCTCTGCAGTTGGGTCCGTAGTTGTGTGTGGTACGCGCAAGCTCCCGCCTTGTCTAAGCTACAGTAGGCGTATGGACCGTAGTAATTTGGGACTCTTCCGTACTTTAGAGGGGGGCGGGGGGGGGGCGAGAGCTAACATGTGCTCCACGTGCCTCTGAGGGCAATGCTTCGTCCCCCTGTTGTGTGCTGCAGGTGTCGCTGTGGATCTCAACATCACTGCTGCCACTCATGCATTTTGCCAAGACCACCTTGCGCTGTGCCCAACACCAGCACCTGCGCCAAATGCACTGCCGGTTGTAGGCAATTGTTAGGTGTGGTGCCCGGCAAGAGGCTTAAGTTTGACAGTCAGTGGCGAGGGTAGGGCAGCACAAGGGTGGAGGTAGGGAGAAGTTTTATGGGAGTTTCTGGCTTCAATTCTGAGGAACTGTGCAAGAGCTTTTCTATGATTGCTTGCTCCCTGTGTGATTTGGGATGCCACCAGCAACTCTGGGTCCGTCAGACTGTAGGTGCATCCCCTTGAAGAGCACATCGGACAAATCTTTCTCTGCAATGGCATTGCCCCATCTCAGTTCCATTGTTGTGCGCGTCTCGAGGACAGTGCTTGCAGTTCATTTTCCCTGCTCCCTCCCTGAATGGGGTAAGAGTTGGGCTGCTTCTAAGGGGGCGGTTGCTCTGAGGAGTGGGACATGATGTTAAATTTTTAAATAAGCAGCATGATCCTGACTGCATGCCAGACTTACGCAGTTCAACTCAAATCTGTTGTCCAATTTGTTTTGCCTTGCTGCCCCCTCAGCGCAAACTAGACCAGCACCGAACGTTGCCTTGAGGTCACCACACTGGTGCGGCTATCGAATCTGCATTTCATTTCTATCGCCCCCTGTGCACAAGCCACTGAATCATTTCAGATAAGTTTGCACAGGAAACCAACAACTTGCACGCTGTTCGCCATAATATACATTTGGCATACTGAACTTCGCCACAGCCCTGCCCCCCAGCCCTCCCCCACTCCTCAGGGAAGAGCTGACCCAGACAGCCCAAGAGACAGGGGCTACAGATGCCACAGACAAAAAACAGGAATACCAATGTTTCAGCCCGCATAGGGCACCGCAGATATATAGGCTGCCCCACTGGCGATGAAGGTCGTGAGGCAGGCGCGGCTGGAGCATAGTGGCGGGTCCACACCTTACCAATTCAGGCCCCCGCATTGGGTAGGGTGCACCAGAACATGTTACACAACATGTTGCCTGAGGCAACCCGAGCAGCCCGGTTTGAATCTGCTACCCCGTGGGCTTCAGAGGCCACATGGACGGCACATTGGTGTGGTGGGGCCTTGGCTTGCTGAGCGTACCGTGTTGGTGAGTGGTGATAATCGATGACTCCGTCGCTTGGGATGCACCATTTCGGAGTCCGTATGCATGAATGCTTGTCTTGGCGTTGGGTCTTTTTTGCACTGAACGGCGCCTTTTGTGGCTGGCCAGGCCGTCTTGGCGTTGGGTCTGGAACCAGCGCAACAGGTGTTAGGCGTGGCAACTGCGTATCAGTGTGTGTGCCTACGCTACCCGGAAAGGCTTCCAGTGGACCAGGCTTGTGGGGTGTGCAGACAAACAGTGGCCCAAGGGGCAACAATGGGAGAGTGAATACATGTGCCTGTGCATGTTAACCCCCTGCCAATATTAAGGTTCTCAGTAGACTGTGGGTGGTGTGCGGAAGAGCGCCGGGCCACGTGATCCAGGGTCCCTAGATCAACAAGGCTGCACTGCGGGCAATTAACCTCCCAAATGACCAGTGCACGCCGTGAAGGGAGCAGTAGATGCCAGGACCAAGCAATTTCAATGTACGATAGGGGGAGATTGCACACTCAACTATGTCCCCGGCTGGGGTACCAACATGTCTCCCCCTCTTGCCGATGCCACTAGGGTGCTGAGGGGACCAAATTCCGGTGGGGTACATTAGACAACTGTCTAAACCGTCTACATAATTGCTTGTAGTTGGGAATGAATGGTCCGCCACTGGGGGCACACTACCATGCGTAGGGTATTTTGGACCGACATGAGCCTCATCGGGTGTATCGGCCGGGACGCACGTTCATTTGATTTTAGTTCACTGCAATGACACAATTTACTGGTACTCATTGTGATACTTCACCTCAGTGAAATTGATTTCCGTTTCCTGCTGCTGTGTGTCTGCTGCCTCCAATGTCGGGGGGCAACAGTTGAGAGCAGTGGCCCGACAACGGCCAAGTGAGAGTGCTAGTGGGGCGGGGGGGGGGGGGGGCACGAGTGTTCCGTGAGCACAAGCAGTAGGAGCGGCGGCGGTAGTGGGGGGAACTAGAAAGCTAAGCGCGGGGATGTAGTGAGAGGAACGCTTGACGGCAGGGGATGGGGCAATAGGGCACAGAAGAGGGAGGTGGCTTGGTGGGTGACCTCCGAACACCGTGCTTGTTCCGTGCGTCTTCTAAGTAGCCCACGTGCTAATTATTGCCGTTGCGTTGCATGTATTGATGGAGCTCCCCTGGCACAGGCACCCGATCAGCCGGGTTGCCGGAAGCGGCACAAGTTTGTGTCAGGTTTTGCAAGTCCACCCTAATCCCTTTGCTACACCGGATGGTTGCCGCACAATGGTGGCCCAGCTAAACCCCCGCAAGTCCACGTTGCTGCTGCCCTAGCGGCATTCGCACCGTGAAATGCCTTGGAGGTTGCTATCCCCAATGACCTAAATGTTGCTTGCTTCATCGGACAGGCATTGGCCTGTAGGCACAGGAGCCCCACGGCTAGCCACGTCCGTCAACCCGGGGCGGAGTTGTGTCCATCACACATGGGGCGGCATAATCTACCCTACCCACAGACCAACGAAATGCGAAGGCGGGTGTGATGTAGCCACCTTCATTCCTCCTCAATTAGGGAACCCCGAGAAGGCAAGGGTGAGGTAGCCATTTCAATTTCTCCCCACTTTGGGACACCTAGAAGGCAAGGGTGCTACAGCCGCATCCATTACTCCCCTCTGTTGGGACCCAAAGGATTATGTCGGCATTTTGGTCCCCTCCCACTTTCGGATCCCTGAGAAGGCAAGGGAGCGGTAGTGTCTTTTGCTTCTACCCAATCTTGGGACATTTCAGAAGGCTTCGTGATGTAGCCACCTCGATTCTTCCCCATCTTGGGGACCCAATGGGCGTAGGGGCAGTGTAGCCACATCTCTTTGTCCTTATTTTTGGGATCTTGAGGATGCAACAATTATGTAGCTACTTTGATTGCTCTCCAATTTGTTGACCTCCACAAGGTAATGTTGATGTAGCATGTATAATTCCACCCATCTCTTTGGCACCTAGAGAAGACAAGGTTGCTATAGCTACTTTCATTCAACCCACTTTGGGACGGGCCAAGAAGGCCACGGTTATGTAGATACTTTGCTTCTTCCACACGTTGGGAAGCATAAGTAGGTATGGGGAATGTAGCCCCTTTGATTGCTGCCGTGCTTGGGGACCCCAAGAAGGCACGGGTGATACAGCCACTTTGATTCGTCCCACACCTAGGAGACCACTAGAAGGCAAGGGTGATGCGGCCACTTTGATTCCTCCCCTCTTTGGGGACTCCAAGAAGGCCACGGTTTTGCTGCCCATTTGATTTCTCCCCACGTTGGAAACCCCGAGAAGGCAGGGCCGATGTAGGGATGCAGGTTCGAATTCGCTCGAATTCGAATTCGCCCCGAATTCACAGGAATTCGTGGACCACTCCGAACTCGAATTCGCAACTTCAAATTCGAATCCTCCCTGATTCGCTTGATTGAATCCATAGGCACCTACAATTTACCTTCTAGGTTGCAATTCACCTGTTTACGTATCGGTATGCCACTACCCAGTACCATATCGCATAAAAGATTTCCCAAAAGCTTCCGTAACCTTGCAATTTTTGTTGTTTGTTGTTGCTTGCATTTACCATGCTGAAACGATTCGACGATTTGACAAAAATAAAGCAAATCAAAACCAAGAATTCCAAAGTTCCTTGCTTCTCTCAAATGCCTTTTGGAAAAGAAGCAGCAACGAAGCATGCAAGATCACCAATCCACACACAAACCATCACATGTGAACCACTGGTTGCCCTTATTGGGCCTTCATTCATTGCATTCTTGAATTGAATCGTTGGACTTGAAGTAATCTAAGAGAGAGCATACACGGCACCGGGAAAGGTAAGGAGGGTACCGCTGTCAAGGATACGCAAGGGCTACAAGGGGCTATGTACATAGCTTATAGGGAGGTTGGAGCAGGTGCGCTGGCTGGGTGCAGCTCCGTGCACGTCATTAGCTCCTTGCACATCGTTGTGGGTGCCCAGGGCCTCACTGCGGCTGCGTCGGGCTGCTCTCGGCTGCTTCTGCTTCCACACACGCCCGACAGTGCGTGGTTGCCAAGGGGCAACACATTTTGACTGTCAAAAATTAGAAAAAAAAAGTCGAAAATCAAAAGTTCGTGACGGGTTTTTCTCCAAACTGGTGGACTTCTGGGGAGAATGGAGGGTACCGCCGTGTTCGTAGGAGCTAGGCGGACACAGCGGTGTGTTCAAAACTCAAAAAGAAATTTTGTTTTCGAAAACGGGTACGCAGGCACCGCACAAGAAAATAAACGGCTCAATCGAAGCGAAATCATCATAGGTTTCATTTTGTCAAGTCAAAAAAATTATTGCATTGCACAGTTCAAAGTTAGTTTTTCATCTGGAGAAAAGACGGCGCACGCGTGATCATTTTGCCGTCGCCTGCGAATTCGCAGCGCGAATTCGCCCCGAATTCGCAGTACTAAGAATTTCAGGCCAAATTCGCAGCGAATTCGCAGTGCGAACGAATTCGCAGCGAATTCGGCGAATTAAAATTGAATTCGCTGCGAATCTGCATCCCTAGGCCGATGAAGCTACCTTTATTGCTCAAAGGTTAGGAAGCCCAGAGAATGCAAGGATGATGTAGCCATTTTGCTTCCTCCCCACTTTGGGAGATTGAGGAGGCAAGGGTGTTGTTGCCGCATTAATTCCTCCCCTCTTTGCGGACCTCAAGCAGTATGTCGCCACTTTGGCCCCCTCCCAATTTCGGCCCCCGAGAAGGCAAGGGAGTGGTAGTGCCTTTTGCTTCTACCCAATCTGGGGATTTTTGAGAAGGCTTGGTGATGTGGCCACCTCGATTCCTCCCCGCTTTGGGGACCCAAAGAACGATTGCGCCGTGTAGCCATATTTCCTTCTGCACCCTTTCGGAATCTTGAGGATGCACCAATTATGTAGCTCCTATGATCGCTCGGACCCAGACAAGGCAACGTTGATGTAGCATGTATAACTCCACCCATTTCTGTTGTATTGTAGCTACTTTCATCCCACCCCACTTTCGGGAAGGCCACAGTCATGTAGCCACTTTGCTCCCTCCACGCCTTGGGGACCATCAGCAGGTACGGGGAATGTAGTCCCTTTGATTCTCCCCAACTTTCGGGACCCCCAAGAAGTGCACGGGTGATACAGCCACTTTGATCGCCCCCCCACCTAGGGGACCACAAGAAGGCAAGGGTGATGTGGCCATTTTGATTCCTCCTCTCTTTGGGGATCCAAGAAGGCAACGGCTAGGGAGCCACTTTGATTCCCCCCCATGTTGGGGACCCCGAGAAGGTACAGGCCGATGCAGCCACTTTGATCCGTCCCAACTTTGGGGACCCCGAGAAGGCAGGAGTGATGCAGCCACTTGGATTCCTTCCCACAAAGGGGACCACGAAAAGGTCGGATTGATGTAGCCAGTTTGACTGCTTGCCTATTTGGGGACTCCAAGAAGACCGCGTTTTTGCAGACAATCTGCTTTCTCCCCAAGTTTGGGACCCCGAGAAGGCAAGGGTACTGTAGCCACTTTGATTCCTCCACTCGTTGGGGACTCCAAGAAGGGCACTGTTCTAATGCCACTTTGATTGCTCACCATGTTGGGCACCCCGAGAAGGCCCGGGTGATGTAGCAACTTTGATTCCTCCCACCTTTGTGGAGTCTTAGACGGCAGCGGTGATGCAGCCACTTTGATTCCTCCCCTCCTTGGGAATCCAAGAAGGCCACGGTTTATACGCCATTTGATTTCTCCCCACGTTGAGGACCCCGAGAAGGCACGGGTGATGCACCCCACTTTGTTGCTCCTGAATTAGGGAACCCCGAGAAGGCAAGGGTGATGTAGCCATTTACATTATTCCCGACTTTGGGACACTGAGAAAGCTAGGGTGTTGTAGGCTCATTCATTCCTTCCCTCTTTGGGGACCCAAAGGATGATGTCGGCCATTTTGGCCTCCCTTTTTCGCCCCCCCGGAAGGCAAGGGAGCATTGATGTCTTTTGCTTCCACCCAATCTTGGGAGTTTTTCGAAGGCTTGGTGTTATACCCACTTTATTTCTTCCCCATCTTGGGACCCAAAGAATGTAGGGCAGTGTAGCCACGTTTCTCCTCATTTTTGGGATCTTGAAGAGGCAACAATTATGTAGCCACTTTGATTCCTCCCCATGTTGGGGACCCCGAGAAAGCAGGGGCGATGCAAGCACTTTCATCCATTCCAACTTCCGCGACCCCGAGAAACCAGGGGTGATGCAGCCACTTGGATTCCTTCTCACGCAGGGGACCACGAGACGGCAACGGTGATGGAGCAAGTTTGACTGCTTGCCTCTTTGGGTACTCTAAGAAGGCCACCGTTTTGCAATCAATTTGCTTTCTCCCCAAGTTTGGGACCCCGAGAAGGCAAGCGTCATGTAGCCACTTTGATTCCTCTCCTCGTTCAGGACTCCATGAAGGCAATTGTTATGTAGCTAGTTTGATCCCTCACCATGTTGGGGACCCCGACAAGGCCGAGGTTATGTAGCCACTTTGACTCCTCGCACCTTTGGGGACCCTGAGATGGCGGGGGTGATGCAGCCACTGTGATTCCTCCCCTCTTCGGGGACTCCAAGAAGGCCACGGTTTTGCAACTCATTCAATTTCTCCCCGCGGTAGGTACCCCAAGAAAGTAGGAATCATGCAACCACTTTTGTTGCTCCTCAATGGAACCCCGAGAAGGAAAGGGTAATGTAGCCCCTTCGATTCCTTCCCATTTTGGGACACCGATAAGGCACCGGTGTTGTAGGCTCATTAATTCCTCCCCTCTTCGAGGACCCGAAGGAATATGTCGCCACTTTGGCCACTCCTATTTTCGACAAGGGAGCATTGATGTCTTGTGCTTCTGCCCAAGCTTGGGAGTTTGGTGAAGGGTTGGTGATGTAGCCACTTTTATTCCTCCTCATTTTGGGGACCAAAGGAACGCAGGGCCGGTGTAGCCTCACTTTCGGGATCTTGAGGAGGCAACAATTATGTGGGTCGTTTCATTGCTCTCCAACTTGTGGACCCGACAAGGCAAGTTGATGTAGCATGTTTCATTCCACCCATTTCTTTGATATCAAGAGAAGGCAAGGGTGTTGCAGCTACTTTCATTCTACCCCATATTCGAGCAGGCTAATAAGGCCTCGGTTATGTACCCACTTTGCTCCCTCCACGCATCAGGAACCATCCGCAGGTACGGGGAACGTAGCCCCTTTGATTCCTCCCAATATTTGAGACCCCAAGAAGTGCACGGGTGATACAGCCACTTTGACCGCCCCCCACCTAGGGGGCCAAGGAAAGGCTAGGGTGAGGTAGGTAGGTAGGTCGACTCGGGACGTGGGTTGCCCCGCAGGGGGGACTTACCAAGGGGCTTTTGCTCACCCACCCACGGCCCTACTTCACGTGCCCCCACAAAGCGGCTCCCCCATATGGGGGAAGGGCGCGGTCGCCGCGAGCAGTACCCTACAGCGGGTTCTGCCCAGAGAGGTAACCCATGTTCGACCGAAGTCTCACATTCCTCTCCTTCGGGCGGATGATACGTGGGGGAGGGTCCCACCGCACATCCTCATCAACCTCCGGATTCTGAGGCCCAGGGGCCCGGAGCCAGGCCAAAGGCCCTGTCCTGCAGGCACCCCCACCTGGGTTGGTTTTCAGTAGGTGTGAGGCGACTTGAAGAAGCACGTGCTACGGGACTCGCATGCCGTGGCGCACACTCACACCTCCTGACTCGGTCGAGCTTGCGCTCTCCCGGGGGGCCGGGGGTTCGAAGTAGGTCGTTGTGGTCGGTTGGTCGGTCGTATGGTACGGTTGCGGTGTAGTTTGTTAATGTAGGTTGGTCGGTTGCGTGATGGTAGAGCCAAGTTTTGTTCGTGGGCATGGTCGTCGGCGGGCGCGGCGCACCACTGTGTCACCAACCCTTTGGACGCCGTTCCCGTTTCGACCCTTGCACGCCTGGCTGGTTTGGTGTTGGCCGGCTTGCGTGTGGTCTGTTTACGGTCAAGTGGCGGCTGCAGCTGCGGTGTTGTTGGTTCGCGGTCGTCTTGGCCGCCTCATGGTCGGCTTGGTTTGCGTGGGTTCCATTGCGCTGCTGCCGGTGGTCAGTCCGCCGCATGTTGTTTATGCAGCTGGCATGTCCGTGTCGGTGCTGGTCAGTGGCGTCGTGGTTTGTCCAAGTGTAGTGTCGTGTAGTTTGTTACCGTTGGTTGGTCGCGTTTGTATTGGCAGCGTTGTGGCGTTCTGCTTTGTTCGTGGGTACGATCGTCGGTGGGCGTGGCGCACCATGGTGTTGCCAGCCCGTTGGGCGCTGTTTCGGTTTCGACCCTTGCACGCCTGGCTGGTTTGGTGTTGGCCGGCTTGCGTGTGGTCTAGTTACTCTCAAGTGGCGGCTGCAGCTGCGGTGTTGTTGGTTCGCGGTCGTCTTGGCCGCCTCATGGTCGGCTTGGTTTGCGTGGGTTCCATTGCGCTGCTGCCGGTGGTCGTCCCGCCGCATGTTGTTTACGCAGCTAGCATGTCCGTGTCGGTGCTGGTCAGTGGCGTCGTGGTTTGTCCAAGTGTAGTGTTGTGTGGTTTGTTACCATTGGTTGGTCGCGTTTGTATTGGCAGCGTTGTGGCGTTCTGCTGTGTTCGTGGGTACGATCGTCGGTGGGCGTGGCGCACCACGGTGTTGCCAACCCGTTGGGCGCCGTTTCCGTTTCGACCCGTGCACGCCTGGCTGGTTCGGCGTTGGCCGGCTTGCGTGTGGTCTGTTTACGGTCAAGTGGTGGCTGCAGCTGTGGTGTGGTTGGTGCGCGGTTGTCTTGGCCGTCTCATGGTCGGCCGGGTTTGTGTTTGGGGTCCGTTGCGCTGCTGCCGGTGGTCTTATCGTCGAATCCTGCCCGTTTAGCTAGCACGTTTGTGTCTGCGTCGGTTTGTGGTGTCTTGGTTTGTAGAAGTGTTGTGTAGTGTAGTTTGGGAATGTTCGTTGGCCGCGTCCGCAGCGGTAGAGTCGCAGTGTTCCTCTGTGCTTGTGGCCTTGGTGGTCGGGGGGCGCGGCTCGCTACGGTGTCGCTAGCTCGTTGGTCGTCGCTCTCGCACCGGTCCATGCACGCCCGGCCAGCTTGGCGCTGGCCGGTGCGAGCGTGGTCTGTTTACGGTCACGTTGCGTCCGCTGTAGTGGTTCTAGCGGTGTGTGGTCGTGTTAGTCGCCTCTTGGTTGGTTTGTTCGGCGTTCGTTCCTTGTCGTCGCAGCGGGTGTTCGCGCAGTCGGATTCGTCGTGTGCAGGTGTGCCGCTTGTTGCGATGTTGGTCGGTGCCAGGTGTGTGGGGCTTGCACGGTACGTTTTGCGCCGCCCGCCCGCCGCGGGGGAGAAAAGGCATGACAAGTGGTCGGACCGCTGTAAAAAGTTTTTTTCCCCCTGTCGGTGCCCTGTTCCCTGCCCCGCCCTGGCAGTGTTGCATGCACAATCCATTATCCGGTATTTCGTGGTGCTCCGTAGCCGTACTTCCAGTTTCGCTTGTGCCACTCATATGTACACCCCCGTCAGTGGCAAGGCCCCGCCGGTCCCCCTCGGTGTGTCCCTGTGCTCCCCATGGGAGCCCCAGGGCGTTGCCCCAGCTCGGTCCTGCTGTGCTCGTGCTCGTGCCTGTCTGTCTGCCGTGCGCCTTCTCGTGTCGTGCGTTGCGGGTCATTCGGGTGGTGTATCTGTGTCACGGTGCCGGGTGTGGTGGCTAGGATGGTTCGGGTGGTTGGGCTTGTGCTGTGGTGTCGGGACGCTCCGTCCGACGTGGCGGGTTGGGCTCGGCGTAACACACCCGTGCCTGTTGGCAGGGGGGTCGGCGCGGCCCCGTGTGGTGAGCTTGTGGCCCCCCGCATGCCCCGGGTAGGGTTGTGGAGGACAGGAGTACCGGGTAGTGTTGCAGCCCCCCTCCCTCTCATGGACGCTGTTAACTGTCTGCGGGGGGTGTGCCCCTCGTACCATTCGCATAGGTTATACGTGTCGTAACCTTACGCGTCCCAGGCGCCCAACTCCCCGGCGGAGGTGCGCGCTGGTCCCTGCAGTGCACTTATCTCCGGATGCTCGCCCTGGACGGTAATACTCTGGCCGGTAGTTCGTTAACATTCTTGTGGTTACCAGCCCGGCCGCGGGTTCCGCGTATTTGGCCGGGCCCTTTGCCCGGCCCCTTGTGGATCCGGCTCGCGGGAGAGGAGGGTGAGGCGGGAGGACGGGTCCGGGCGTGGCGCCGCCCCGTTCCCTGCTGCAGGTGGGTCGCGGGGTCCGAGAAGCGTGGCCCTCGCCCGGGGGGTTGTAGGAGGAAGTCGTGGGGTTTCCGTGCTTGCTTGACACCACGGGTCGCGAAGGCTGGCCTCCACTCTCCGGGCATCTGCTGCATGTGTCGGGCATGTTGACGTCCGTCTCGTCGGTTTGTCGGACCGTCAGGTGTTGCTGGGGTGTGTTGCGCGGCTGTGTGCCACCGGGTCGTCGCGGTAGGACCTGTCGCCAAGCGCGGCTCAGGGTCCTGGGGGGGCGTCCCATGCGTCGCACCGGGGCGCCGTGGAGGTTACTGAAGTTTGCGTGCACAAGGGCTGGGCGTGCCGCCCGGGTCTCCGCCTCAGTGCGGACGGCGGGTTGCCGTCAATCGCCTAGCGCCAGTGCTCAGATCCAGTGGCGTGCGCTGTTCGACAACACCCCCGTGGTCATCGGTTCGGCCGCGGGCTCCGCGTGTTTGGCTGGCCCCTTTGCCCGGCCCCTCGCGGACCCGTTACGTGGGGGAGGAGGGTCAGGTGGGATGGCGGTCCCGGGTGTGGCGCTGCCCCCTTTCTCTGTTGCAGGCGGGTCGCTGAGGTCCGGGAAGTGCGGCCCTCGTCCGGGGGATGTGGGAAGAGGTCGCTGGGGTCGTATTTGCGTCCGACACCGTGGGCTGCTAAGGCTAGCCTCCACTCCTTGGGTGTCCGTTGTGCGTGCTGGGCAGGTGGACGCCGTCCCCGCCGGTGTGTCCGGTCGACGGGTGGTGCCGTAGCATGTTGCGCGGCCGCACGTTGCTGGGTTGTGCGAGGGGTCGTGTTGGGCGAGGTCTGCCCGGTCGGGGTCGTTGTGGTTCGTGGCCGACCCCGCTACCGCTGTCGTGACGGTCATCGTCCGGTTCTCTGGTGGGAGGAGGCGGTCCCGGGTCCGCCGCGCCGTTTCTTCCCTGCGCGTGGCTGGTGTGGGACTCGTGCCGTGCGAGTGCGGCCGTGCGTCGTCGCTGCAGGTCCTGTGGTTGGTCGCGGGTCAGGGCCCTGGGGGGTTACCCGCACGTCGTACAAGGGCGCTGCGGAGGGCACTGAAGATTTCGTGCACCAGGGCCGCGTGCGCCGCCTGGGCCTCCGTCTCAGTGCGGATGGCGGGCTGCAGCTGCCCACCCAGCGCCAGTGCCCGGATCTGGTGGACCGCGAAGACGGGGCATAGGTTGGGCTCAGTGGGGGTTTCCGCCGTCCGTTCCGGGATGGCCTCCATCCGCTGCCGGCCGTCGAGGTAGAACCTCCACGCCGCTGACCACGCCCTGGTGTGCGGCCAGCGGCGCCGCGCCCACCGCCAGAGGCAGTATAGGGCGTGGCCTGGGTGCCAGGTGCCTGCCGCCCCCGACACAATGGCCGTCAGGGGGTCCGGGGGTTGGTTTGGGAGCAGGGGGGTAGGGTTGTCCGGCAGGCCCGTGGTCGCCCGGAGCATGGAGTCGACGGCCTCCAGGCTCCAATGGTTGTCCTGCGGGTGCGGGATGATCCGCACCTGGTAGTAGTGGCCATTCTCCAATACGATCATGGCGATGGTACCGGGGTCAAGTTCGCGCGGCGGGGGTGCTGCGTGCGTCATCTCCGGGTAGTGCGCCGTCAGGTTCGTGAGGTTGTGCCCCCTGCTACGGGCGGTCCCGCTTTCCCATGCCTCCAGGCCCTCGTGCGGTGGGATACGGAGGTTGTCGGGTCTCGGTGGTGGGGCGGCCCGCTCCCGGCCTCCGGTGGTGGGTGCGGGCCTGGGGTCCGTCGGTGGCGCTATGAGCGTGTGTACCCAGCCCAGGTGTGGGACCCATACGCCACCTTGGGCCGGTTGGTGGGTGTTGAACCCCCAGATCCACGCTTCAATGAGGTCGTCAGAGACCTGTGTCCCGGGGGTGACGAGCGCCTGGAGCTGTCGCACAAAGATTTGGGTTGTCGGGGCATGTGGCAGGGGGACTACGGCGAAAAGCCTGTTCGGGTCGACGTTACGGAGGTGTTCCCGGAGGGTGGCCACCAGCTCGCTCGAGGGCGTGGAAGCGTGGATGTCGTAGAGCGCCTTCAGTTCCGCGTCGTCGAAGGGATCCGTGCCCCGTTGCTGTGGCGGTCGGGGGGGCGGGGGGGGCATGGCCACCCGATCTTGGTCCAGTGCCGCGTCAGCCGGGGAGGGGTGCCGTGAGGTGGCGCCCGGTTGTCCCCCAGGCACGTACTCCGTGGGGGGTTCCCGTTGCCGGGGCATCGAGCAGGGCGTGGCGGTGGGCAGCGGGCCAGCGGGCTCCTGGGGGCTGGAGGTCCCTGTCATCTCTGTGTCCGCCCTTGGTCCGCTCGCGTCGTGTCCCGGCTGCCGCGATGTGCCCTCCGTGGCCTGGCGGCTTCTGGACTGCGGGGAGGGCTGCCCCCCCGCCCCTTGCGTAGGGCTGGGGTCGCGCGCGGGCTCCCTTGGTCGCGTGTCCGTGGCGTGTGGTCCTCTCGGTAGCGGATCGGCCGCTGACCCCGGGAGGGAGGCGGCAGATGAGCTGGACGTTTCGCCCGCCGTCTTGCGAGGGTCCGCTTGAAGCGTTGCTTGCCGCTCGCGCTCGGCCGGCGTGAGAATGGTGGGGATGTGCGTCCGCTCGGTGCGGGGCCTCTTGGACCGGCGTCTGGGGTCGGAGGTCGATGATGTTCGCCGAGCTTGGGGGTCACGGGGGCCCCCGTGGTCCCTGTCCATATCCTCATTGAAGATGACTCGTCGCACTGTGGGGGGCGGCGTGCGGCTGCGGCGACGGGATCGGCCAGGGTGCCTCGTTTCTTGGCGCTGCTCCGGCGTGTCGCCTTGCACCCTCGAGGCGTGGGGACTGCCTGGGTTCCTCCGTGGGGCGAACCCCGATTCGTTGGCCTCGCTGGAACAGTCCTGCCAGGGGGAGCTTCGAACGAAGCAGCCACAGTGAGGTATCAACACCCGTGGCCTTGTTCCAATTTTCAGTCTGTTTGATGCCCACCTGGCCAATTCAAGCCTCCAACCAGACAGAATTTGCCCAATCCAAAAGCTCGAAGGTTGCCAGACAATCCGTTTTGAACTTCAGTGTCTGGTACCGGGCCGCTATTTTTGATTTCTACCTTCCTTCTGCACAGGGGCAACCGGGCTTGCAATTCGGGTGGGGGAGGGGGGGTGATAGAGCCCCCTGGCTAAACCCCCCCCCTCACCCAAAAAGGGCTCAATTGACGAGACCTCCAAAATCCTACCGAGACTGACCCCCGGGCCTCGGAGGTGACCCAGACCCCAAAATCGGCCAAAAATGAAAATGGGATTTTTGGAATCAGCGTGTCGAGGGCTTCAGAAAAGTCATCATTTGCCATGTATTTGGTGAAACAATTCTATTGCCTTCAGCAGTGCACCGCAAAGAGAGGCTAGGACAGGCCCAGATTACGATTTTTTTATTACGAATTTACGGCATTTTTTTTACGATTTTACGGCGTTTTTTTACGATTTCGTTACGATGCTTCGGGAGCATTCACTACCCTACCGTCCCATGTGTTCACTTGTTTTCAAGCCTAAAAATTGGGAATAGGGGCAAGGGACGTGCATATCTCAATGATTGTTGTGTATGTAGGGACGCGGTGGCTTAGAGAAGTGAGCATGTGGACCAAAAAAAAAGGGGACCCTCCACTCCTGGTCCGCGGCATCGAAAACTGGCCGCCCACAGCCGCTTCTTCCCCCTACGCATGGTTTGGATCCAAGAACACGATCCAGGGAAGAGGATGTTTGCATGTAGGGGAGGCCTTGTAGAGGAAGAAGAGGGACCCTGGCACTCAAGGGTTTGGGAAGACGAGGGAAGAGATGGAAGACGAGGGAAGAGGTGGAAGACGAGGGAAGAGGTGGAGGACGAGGGAAGAGGTGGAGGACGAGCGAAGAGGTGGAGAACAAGGGAAGAGGTGGAAGTCGAGCCACTAGAAATGTCCTTCAACGTCACCGTTCAAGAAGAGTGCCAATCAGGGCGCGTGTTGCCCCGATTCGGGTCATCCAGCAAACCAGCAAGGCTCAATGAGCGCTCCACATCCGCGTTGGTCATTGGCGTCCCAAGCAGTGCCACCACTAGTTCCGACAGTGGACCTGACAGGGCTAACCAAAACTGCATTGGATCCTCAACTTGCTTGGCCTTCTGGCTGTCCATGTTGACATGGAGTTCCCAGACAATGGTGGGTCCGGTGCCCGAGCACCGTGCGAGTGTATGAACACTCTCCCGACCCACCAAAGTAGCTCACCTGTCCTACCACTGACCCCACGGCTACTCACCCCACGGAACAGGTGGCCGGGTATGGGTGGTATTGGCAGTTCCAACCATTCTCACGAAATTTCATCGTTTGCACGGTACCTTTAATATGAGCTCTTGCAAAATTCTCGTTCCCTTCTTTTTGCCCATGGAGACAAAGAGCGAAAGGAAAAAAAAATCGCCTGCCACATAAACATCACAGCCCCACATGCACACAAGAAAGGGGTTTTGGGCAGGGAAGGCAATGGGGAAGGGGCAAAGGGGACACGGAAGGGGAAAGGGGGAGGGGGCACAGTGACAGTGAGGTGGAGAGGAGAGACGTACCGTACAACACAGCGCCAAAAGAGATAAAAAAATCGCTGAAAATTACGAAAATTACGAAAATTACCAAAAATTACGATCGTAATCTGGGCCTGTCCTAGAGAGAGGCTGACAGTCAGCCAATCAGTCAGTTAGTCAGGCAAGCGGTCAGTCAGACGGCCAGCCGGGCAAGCAGGCAGGCAGAGAGAAACACACAGTTTGGATTTTTTTAGTGGCAGACTCGGCTTCAAGCATTGGGGAGGACAGCTACTGTCAGAACAAGCAACGGTCGAATGGTAATGCAGCCGACCGCAGATGGGTAGGTCGGCGGCTCGACTCCCGGTCAGCCGACCGCCGGCGGCGCCGGCCGACTTGTCAGCTCTGCCCAATCCGAGCCTCGTTCAAACGCTTCTGAGCACATACTTCTGAGCACAAACTTTTGACCCCCCCAAAAAAAGTGATATCCAGTTTCAGGGGACAGAGGCTTCCGAATCAAAAAATCCATTGGGGGATCGTCTTATTGGGCAAAATAATGATTTTACAAGGGGTTGGACATCAAATATCATGTCTTGGGGTATGCTACGCGAATGACCCCCAAAAAGGGGGGTATACGACGCCCGCGCCTGCGCTTGATCGAACAGCCTCCCTTCGGGGTGATTTTTGACCATTTTTAATGCTCAAAAAAACTTTCGGCGCCTTTGGCGCCAGTGTTTGGCTGGTTTTCTAGATCCTCCCTGCCCTCAAGACACGGGCACAGTGTAATTCGAACAACCATCTGACGGGCGGGAGCGCGCGGCCCCGCCCCCAGTGTTCATGATAACTGATTCATGGTGCCTGTCAATTGAGCCCTTTTTCCAACCCCCCCCCCTCCAGATTTTGGGGGCTTTATTCAACCCCCCCCCCCCACAACTGCAAGCCCACCATACCCAGCTGTTGCGGCATGTTTGTTGAATGCAACCCGCTGTCCTGTCGGACAAATGACAGAATTCCTTTCGTGGAAGAACAAGGAGGCAAATCAGCATTTTTTTTGCATGAATGTTATGAAATTGGCCCATGAGGGACATCTAACAGGTGGTCAAACACATGCCCACCAGACTCACAAATGCTTGGTATTCGGAGGTTCCTGCTTCAATTTCCCGGAGGCGTCACACTTGTGCACCCGCTGGGGATCCACTTTTGTGCCTCAAGGTACTGATTGCTCGACTTAGACGTAATAGTTTTCCACTGTACAAGTCGGTTGTCCCTTTGTTGCGGTTGCACAATCCTGTCGCTTTCCAATCTCTCACAACCAGTGCAAATCTGCTGGAGGCGCCCTTCGACCTTTGAGTCAGCATGGCAATAGCAATCACCATGGCCCACATCAAATGGCCCCTTATTGGGGCTTCATCACCTTGGCCCCTTGGGGCTGGCGGGGAAGGAGTTCAAGGAGTTGGTCCAAGATCCTCACAGCGAGTGTCTGGTCTGGGAACGTGGGGCAGGCTTCATGACCCTTGGTGACGGTTATGGTCAGAGTGGTGGAGGGTTAGGAGGAGTCGGTGGGAGTTGCGGAGGGTTGTGGAGGGTCGTGGAGGGTTGTGGAGGGTTGTGGAGGGGTGTGGAGCACCTCCTTGGCGAGCACCTTCTGTCCGCCTGTGGACGGAAAGTAGACAGAGGCACCCCGCTGGTGTGTGTCCTCATTGCCCAACATGGTGATGGAGCGAAGCGGGCTTTGCGGCTGCCAGCAGTACACAAACAACCGGGACCCTGTCGAGCCGAGATCCATCATAATTCCGTGCTAAGAAAGTGATGGCGAGTCAACACAAGGCGCTCCGTAATTGAAAACAACAACAACCACAACCACAGAATTCAGGTTATCCGACACTTGACCACCAAAACAAGGCAGCAGGCGGCTGACAACCAACAGCACCTGGCTGATTGCCGATGGTGGACACTTAGCTGTTCTATCTACTGGTATGGGCTGTGAGCGCTAGGTGGAGTGAGTGTACAAGCTGAGGGGCATACTGCTCGACAGCAATATATATATTGGCCAATTGTGCACCACAGGTTCTCACGATAGCCACCCCCGAGATCTGCAAATACCCCCAGATCTGGAAATAGGAGGTGCCTACAATGGACGCATCGATTTCTTACAGGTCCTACCGCAAAGATTGTGACATCTTGGATTGTAAAATGAAAGAGCCCTGGCTGAACCTCCACACCAATGCGGTCTAATTTCTTATCTACCCAATTAATTGCAAAGGTGAAGCATTTACCCCGAAGTCTGGCATGCATTCTGCATTTGCAATGCAGAGCAAAGCAAGAATGCATTCAATCATGGACTGTATAATGAAACACATGTGGCATATCGGTTGATGTCTTACCTTACACTAGTCAGAGTGCAGTTTCGGTTTTAGGCTTCATATACACATGCATGTATGCTCCAGATATTTGGGTGGCACATCGTTTGGCCAGATCATGCAACAATGAATGCCCAAACTTCTTTTCTTATTGTGCAATCAAGGGTCATAGAGAAAGAGAAACCTTAGCCCACCCGAGACTTTTTGAAAGACGAAGCATGGGGCTGCAATCACATACAGTGCACACACTGACCCACACCCAGAGTGGTCCACAACCGTGAACAAATGAATTATTGTGACATAATGCATCAACCGAGTATGGATAGCCAATGCACGATACATGTTGCAGCAGGCTGTCACTTTCATGATGTCTTACCCACTAAACATGTAATCATACACCGTCCCACAACATGTGGTTGGCATGAAAAGTATAATGTGACATGCATGTTGACAGGAATGTTGCTGACGGGATCACTACGTGCAATACAAATGGTCATCCACCTTTGGAGCCATGGCATGGTGAGGATACATGGCCACAAGCCGCGAATCATTGACTATCAAAGTGAATCCTAGGAACAAACTAATTTGATTTTGACGCCGCATTCCCTGCGAATGCCGCCTTCCATGTGGATTCGTTGTTTTAAAACCCTGATTCTTAGTGCGGTGTGAAAATCCACACGACGTCACCTAATTGGTAGTTTTGCTTTCAAGGCTTGGGCTTGTGCGGGGGAGTTACACCCCTTCTCATCTGCATCTCCTCGGTCCTCACATCCTCCACTCATCCAGCCCACAATAAAGTCGGTGCATGCATGCAATGAATCTCTTTAGTGTGTGCGAAAAAGGAGGAAGAGCGGTCAAGCATGTGGCCCTGTTCATTCAACCTTTTAAATGAGCCCGGACTTATTACGTATCTCCAATGCATGTTGGAATATCGCCATGGATTGCAAATATTGCCCTCCATTGCAAATTCAGCCAATAAAATAAAAAAAAAATGAGCTGGGCAACAATTACAACAACCATCTACATGTGAGCAAATGCAATAAAGTAAGCTTGACCCAGTGGGGCTGCATGAAAACCCTCATCCACCAAGGAAGAGGGGGTGGTGGGGGGGGGGGGGGTCACAAAGCATGGACAAGGCATGCGCCTTCCTAACAAGTGCATACCATGTTCAAAATTATGCTACTCTAGAAAGGCACCGTAGAGGAGTTTGCATCTCATATATGCTTCCATCCAATTATCGGCAAAACCAGTCTAAACCTTTACCACACCATACGCCGTACCAACAAATTGGTCAGTGTTTTCTGAGGTCACTATGTGCTTATTCAGGGACTGTTCAGTAGCTTCTTATCTCCAATTGTTTGGTGTTTGTGACATTCTGTGCTTTTGCTCCCACACGAGGACTTTTCAGTATTCCATCCCAGTCACAAGAACCAACAGGCCTTCCAAAATGTACCTACTTTTTTGCAGGTTTTCAATTTGGTGATTTTACATCATTCAGCACTTGTCCGTAAATCTTTTACTCTAGGGTTGCTTGATTGCTTAGATTGAAAAGGTTCTTTGTCTACCACTTTTTTGACACATTTTTTAGATTTGGAGGTATCAATTTTTCAGAAGGAAAAAACCCAAATTTTGATTATCAATATTCCGTCTTCAATGTTGAAGGATAGTATCTTAATGTTTTCACACGATCTAAAAAGAACCACTGCAAATTCTGGCACTTACCACTTTTCTTTTTGCCATTGGATGAATGAAACTGAGAGTGGAAATTAACACTGATCATTGTCCCAGTTTTGCTCCTTTTGAAATAGAAATTGTGGTGCAAATTTTTACATATTGTGTTCCAGGTGATGCAAGCAACGAGCAAGCGATCACCACTCAGGGGCCTAATGGTCTATGGCGGCAAAAAAGGTGGGTGATAGCCGACCCAGAGCACACCAGAAGTTCCAGCACGATCATAAATTCAGCAAGCCAAAAACACAACCAGTCATCGTTCAACCCTTGTAACATCCAGCTAAACCTAGTAAAGCCTAGTAAATGATGTCCAGAAAAATCATTTCGAGATAATCCATTTACTAAGATTTACTAGATTATTAGAATTTACTGTGTGGGTAAAACTGTTGTTTACAAAAACCCTAAGCACCAGTGCCAATTGGAGATAAGAAGCAATAGCCACTGCCCCCATGGACATTGTGTGTACTCACACAATGCGCAAAGCCACAGAGCAATGACGTTGGGCAATCAAGAACACATCTGTCCAGATATAGTGGAGGCCTGGGCATAGGCATGTGGGATGCCAATAAGAAGAATCAGGGTGGGGCTGGTGGCTTGTGGATTGGTCATGCGGTACTAGTCAAGAGATACCACTCTAAATTTGGGATGTGGTGCTGAAGTGTGACGGATACTTAGTGATGGTAGTATTAAGGTATGATGAAAAAGTTACACTTTGATTATGACCGGCTACGGTTGTACACTAACCTTGCCTAGGGGAATGTATGGCTGCCGGGGAGGTGGGTGGGCTTCACTAAAAGCATCGGCAATATATATCTGGCACACATCTGTTTTTGTTTCCAATCCGTTATGGATTTGTACTAAAGCATGCTTGCACTGTGGTTGGTTGGGCCGATGCACAACGCAACAGACAGCATGCACACAGCGCGGGTGCAGCGAACATCGGGATAATTACATGAATGTACACGCACTGAGGAATTTTGATATGCTATTTTCACTGACTACTTTTCACTGACGCATTCCCATGCCTCTTCTTATTATTTTTTTCCAGCTATGCACTGATTCACTCGGGACAACAAGGTCATGGTCTGCAGTACTATGCTGCACATGGGCCTGACGGGTGTGCAAAGCCGAGTGCATGAGCAATAGGTACGTGAATCACTGCAACACGCGCGATTGAGTTGTGCTGCGACCATTTGCCCCTCAGTTCCAAAGGACTGGCAGTTTTCAAAACTGTGATGAAACACCATGTGTTGCATCAGGCTGTGGAAATTGGGGGGTGCGGGGGGCAGTGCAAAACATCAATATCCCTCGCCTCCTGAGGGAGGTGATGCGAAAGGGGCAGATGGAGGAAGGAAGGTAACGCACTCGAATATGCAAAAAAGAAGGTTCTCCACAACCACTTACCTGAGGGTCAAAAGAAGATGCAATTCAGGGGAGAGTTGACCCAAGCCAATTCCTTTTATGCCACTGTACAAAGGGTTTCCACATTCCCAAAGTATGAGCTTCCCTCACTGGAATCCGCACTTTTAAAACCCAAACGGAAACCTCAGCTTCAAGCTCACTGGTCATCTTGTTTGGAACCTGGTGCCCCAAGCTGGCGGATGGAGCTCCATTAGAGCCCAAATGCAGGGGGTTTAATTGCCAAGGGGCAGGAAACTGTAACCAGGCACCTGAAACTGCAGGGCCACAGGCAGTTACTGGACGGCCTTGATGCACACGGTTTCGATTCCCAAGCCAACCTTTGAGGTGGGTTCTGCAATACCCCTATCTTACAGGTCTGTGGCTTGAAGGCTTCACTCTGAAAGTCAAGCCCTTTCAAAGAAGAAAGGGCAGGACAGATGGCCTTGTTCAGAGCCCAACCGAAACCAGAATCTGCTACATCACCCCTGCTGTCTCGGGGGCTGTGGGGAGGACAGGGCATGGGTGAAAACAGGGCCCAAAAAGATGCCCGACGCGCGCCCGGATCGCTAATGTTCCCCCACATATGTGTCTGGGGCCTGGGGTACGTAGCTGGAGGTCCTCAAGCAAGGGGGTGGCGGACAGTGCACGGAAGAAAGCGAGTGCCCCAGCCCCCCACCCCCTTGCGCCCTCCGGGCCGCAACACCCGCAGCATAGAAACTCTGGACCCAATGGGGGGAAGGGGTGGGTGGACGTTCACTTCGGGGGGTGTAATAGAGCCTGTTGGCGGGACCCCTCTCCCTTCGAAAAGGGCTCAGGGGACACCCCCCCAAAAAAAATCAACCCAGGGACATTGCATGCGGTGGACATGCATGCATCACCCTGGTCTGCGTTGGCCACAAGCGATGGAATTTTCCTTCCGGCGCCTTTGGCGCCAATGGAACTAATGGTCCTTGTGCATTCAGCCCTTTTCCCATACCCCCCCCAACCCCTAACACACACACAGTTTTGGGGAGGCTCTACCGACCCTTAACCCCCTTAAAGTGAAAGTCCGACCACCCGAGAACCACCCCTGCCCGATGCAACACCCTAGCCTGCCTCTGTCCCAATGGCACGTGGCACAGCATGCCTAACTGTGCAGCAGATTCCGTCCTGAGTACAGGGTGTGCCAGCCAGCCATCATCCCGTCCCCGGCCCTCCACACGTTCAGCCCGCCGCCGCGCCTCCATGGGCCTCCCCTTCTGCGCCTGTCCGGAACCCAAACAGCCCGCAGGCGGTGCGCCACATGACGTCCTGCACCTCCTCCTCCCCCAGCCCGGGCACCCCCATGTCCACCAGCGTCCGCGCCGCCGCGCCGTAGTCCACGGCCATGGCCGTGGGCCAGGGCTCCGGCGGGTGCCGGCCCCACTGCCACGGCCCGCCCCCCACAGTCACCCAGGGCCAGTCGCTGCCCCACATCAGCCGCCCGGACCCGTACGCCTGCAGCAGCGCGCGAACGCGGGGCCCGAGGTCCGGGTGGGGCCACGGCGCCGCGGAGACACGGAACATGGCAGACAGCTTGACGCACACCTTCGGGTGCCGGGCCAGCGCCAGCAATGCGGCCCAGCTTGCCTGGCAAAGGGGAACGGGCAGGCGTGGAAGGGGGAGAGCAGGAGTGACAGCCACCTTGTGGGTTTGTGTGAGGCATCTGACCAGTTCGGTCACAACACTCAGCAGGACAGTATCCCCCCGCCCTTTGTATAAGCTACGCAAAAGTCCCAAATTAACACGGTCCCTACGCCTACTGTAGCTTGGACAAGGACATAGCTTGCGCGCGACACATACAACTACCGACATAATGAGCTGGTGCAAGAAAGGGGGATATGGTGCACAAATATCCCCAAAATCAGAGCTATGTGGGTTCAATTGGGCAAACACTCACAACAAATGTGTCCAGGACTCCATGTAACTGACGAATTTGTCACCAAACCCATGTCTTATGTGGCTGCACTACACTTGGTACCGAATCAAATTAGGTCCCAAATTATTACGGTCCCTACGCCTACTGTAGCTTGGACAAGGGCGTAGCTAGGCCAAGGGGGGGGGGGGGAGGGCACGGAGGGACAAACTCGGTCCCAGTCCCTCCATCACTCGCGGTGCCACACCTCATCATCCGCCGCAGCATTCCCCAGCAGCCCCCCAGTGGGGGGCTGGCGGGGCAATCCCCAGTGGTCAATCACAACAGCCGTGCCTGGCGATGACTCAAGGAGCGCCTCTATCGCGTGTGCCTGCGATGCGAGACCAGCAAAGCACATGATGCCGACAGGCATGGCAAGCTCACCGGCCTTCTGGAAGAGCGTACGACCGAGTGGACCATCCAGGCCATCTCCGAACGCAGCCGCGTTGAAGCGTACAGCCACAAAGCCCTGTAGTGACAAAGTGAAGCAGCAGCAGCAGCAGCAGCAGCAGCAGCAACAGTCACAGCAACAACAATTGCTCAGCAGGTTTCCCAAGACGAACACACCAAAAAGAACTGGTAAACAAACAGCAAACAGCGATAGCAGTGCATCATGAACCGCAGCAAGAGCAGCAGCAGCAAAAGCAGCAGCAGCGGCATTGGCAATCACAAGAAGAGCAACAGCAACGGCAACAGCAAAGGCATTCACAACCTCCAGAGCACCCAACAAACAACAAACATCAGACGGCAGCATCCACGAAGACGGCAGCTAATCAGCAAAAATAACAACAGCAGAAGCAGCAACAGGAACATCGGCAGTGGTACTACCAAGAAGAAGAACACCAACAGCAACACCTCGGCCCACAGCAAACAGCAAATAGCAGCAGCAACAGCAACAGCAGCAACCACAGCAAGAACAACAACAGCAGCAGCAGCAGCAGCAATAAACCGGAGCATCAACATGAAGAATAACAGCACCAGCAGCAAGAGCAGCAGCAGCAGCAGCAGCAGCAGCAGCAGCAGCAGCAGCAGCAGCAGCAGGGGCAATGTTCACCTCCTCCTGCAGCTGCTCCAGATCCGCCACTGCATCTGAGACCGGCAGCGTCGGGTTGGCCAGGCACATGCCTCGGAGGAATTGCGGATGTGCGGCCAGAGCCTTGCGGACGTACAGGTGGTCGTGGCCATGGTTGGCAGGCTGGACCAGCAGGGCCCCACACACGCCCGCCGCCTTCAACGTGCGCACCATGACATCGGTGGTCGCGGTGGAGTGCAGTTCCGGCGGGGGCTCGCGCGCCCACTCGTATGGGGCCTGCCCATCGGACCACACATGCAGATGGGAATCGAAAATGCGCGCCGGGGCCAGGGCTGCACGGGACAACCGTGTCATCCGCATCCCGGCCGCAGATGCTGAGGATGAGATAATGGGGCAAAGAGATCCCGAAGCTCACTACCCCGTGGAACACGAAGCACACAGTGCAATGCCGTAGCGTAGATCTGTGCCAAATCAACATCTTGGGGTGCGACCTCCCTCGTTTTCATAAAGGACAGCAGCCTGAGTTGGGCAAGTCAGTGATTATCATCCCCCCCCCCCACCCCAGTAAAGTCCGGAAACAAGACCTCGTGTTGTTCTGACAAAGGGGAATGACGCACCAGGTACTTAGCTTCCGCAGACCCCCGGGACACATGTATACGATCATCGGGAGAAACTTTGCACCGCGGGCGCACTGCGGGAGCAGGGCGGGCACATGCATCAAAGACCGCCCAGAGGAGAAGGAGGGAGGAATCATCAAGCAACACATGCGGATGCAGCAACACAACAGAACAATCTGATTCTGACATGTCTGAAATCCCCTGTTTTCACAATTACAAATCCAATGGCAACTATGCAAAAGCATGCAAGAGGGGCACATGTTCAAGTGACGCGTGCCACACTCTGATACATCTTCATGATGGTAAGCACATAGTTGACAACAAACACCGTCATCATTTTCCTCAACGCCTAAAAATGGCAAAAACGGCCGAAAATAATAAAAATGCAGACGCCCGAGAATGGCCAAAGCGTCCGAAAATAATAAAAATGCAGCCGCCGGCAAATGGGTGTTATTTTTGCGCATACGGGGCAAACCATGGGGCAACCAATGATATTTGCATGTGGAGCAAGCATTATTTGTTCGCGCCCAAGATGGGTGTTGTTTCGGCGCGTCCCGGGGACGGGGTGGGTGGCACCAGGTGGTACCCCTGGTTCGGCTCGTACACCTTTTATGTGTGCAATACACAACGCAAAACAAATGCCAGCGTTACCAATACATGCATGGCCCACCCCCTGCGAGAATTACAGAGGGACCCGAGACTCCAAACTCCCACAGCTAGGCTTTGCTGAGCCGCCGCAAAAAATGCTAGCGCAGCGTTCGGTGCGGGGTCGGCTCAACCGGTCGAATCCACGCCGCATCCAACTCTTCCTTATTCGAGAAGTTACGACTTCTCAACATGTCATATCCTCGTCTAGTCCTCTCCTTGTGGATGAGATTCAAGCCATCGTTTGGCCAGCGTTCCGACTGGCATGAGCTATACCCCAGTCAGGGCTTCTCTTTGTCAAACTCTAGGCCTCCATATGCAGACCTTCTGACCGTGATGGCTTCTCTAATATGCGGCATACATGTCGCCAAAAGGATCGCCAGTCCCAGCACTTACATGGCCTCCCACGTCCAACCTCTCGCAAACCTGGGGGATGTCCTCAAATACACCACTTGGGGCCCATCGTACCGTCGGACCTCCCGACTAAAGCCTCAATGTCTCCATGGCCTTTTCATACTTTGGACGAAAAAAATAAAGAGGACGAAAAACAAATTTCAAGTTTTTCAACCACACCACACACAATCCCACCCCACCTCACCCCACCACGCCACACCACACCACACCACACCACACCACACCACACCACACCACACCACACCACACCACACCACACCACACCACACCACACCACACCACACCACACCACACCACACCACACCACACCACACCACACCACATGGCACGGCACGGCACGACACTGCAGCCAAAGCACAAGGAAGATTGAAAATTGTGCCTCAATTCGTCATGGCCTCTGATGACGGCCCATCTACAAAAGTCACGTGTCCATTATTCTACAATCAAGGGTGTGGACTCTAGGCATCTTGAGGGTAAAAATGGTATTTAGGGCTGTGGAAATACCTATGCTAAAGCCAGGGCAACAGAGACTGGGAACAGGGCAATCTGGTCATGTCCAAGAGTTCGACACTCCGTTCCTGCCCCTTTGACACTGCTGCGCCTCAAGTGACGCCCTGCAGCCTGTCTTTGGCCCCGTCGGCATCCAGGCCCCTGCAGTCCCACAGGCATACAACACAGTGGTGATTAGAAGGTCCCCCACAAGAGATGGGGATGTCAGTCATGTCGAATGCTCCCCATCCAAGGGCTCAGCAAGGCTCAGCAAAACCAGGCAAGTACCCTGGGGGGTATGCCCACACCAGTCCGGGATGACCGCCTGAATGTCGGCAAAAGAAAGCAAAAAAAAAGTTCACAGCCAAAGCTTTTGCCTTGATCGACAATTGCAGTGCGCTCCAGCCTCGTGCAGAGAGGGGCTGCGCGCACATGACGCGTGCACATTACGTCCCCAGAGAGGCCCCCGCGTTTTCTCACGTGCGCAAGTCTTGATTTGCTAAGCGCAATTGCAATCGACTATGGCACGGGAATCACATGTCCAAAGGTGCAGAAAAAGATCACCAGCGCGCACCAAACCTCAGATAGAAAAGCTAAAAATAATGGATGAGCCACCTCGTTTGTGACCTGTGGCCAAGAGCCCCCAAAAACGCACCTTTGGTAGAGATCCCATGGGCCAGGGACCCTCATACCCTTCCAAGGTGTTTGGCACACGCACGAATCGATCATTTCATGAAGCGGACGTCGCATAGATGCGTCACATGTGGTGCGGTGCTTGGCAATTGATAGTCAGTTTCAAGTAATGGGCTCTGCATCGGCTTGGTACAAATCAAGACTGCTGAAGCGCGCAACCCCTGACACGCCAGCCCACGCCTTGGCTTGACGAAACAACATATATGCGCATGGTGCAGCAGAAACGGGTCACCATGCTGGCTGGCGGTCAGCCAGCCTCACACTTTTGGACCCTGTTGTCCCAATTCCTAATACTTGCACCGCGGGCCCCAACAATGCAACAGGGGACAAAAACGTAGAGCTCGCTAATGTGCCTTGGATGGTCCGGGTTTCAGCCAATTTCGGGGCGCCTCGATGACGTTGCGGTCATTTTGGACGCCCGGCGCGCGCACCACATCACAGAGCCCTTCCAAACAGCACTCATCGCATGCGCACATCATAACAGGCTGTCAGCAATCTGCCGTTGTATGGGCTGCCGCACCAAATCGTCCCTTGGATGTGGAGTGGGAAGAGCGGGGCGGGGGGTGGTCTGGTACACCCTCCCAGCGGAAAGCATCTACTTGCAGGCAGGCAGGCAGGCGGGTGGGCAGACAGGCAGACGAACATACAGGCAGGTCGACAGCCAGGCAGATGGATCCACAGACAGACAGACATTCGGTGTGTGCAGGGCTGAATACCGCCAATACGTTTTGTGTCGTGCCCCCGGGGCCCTGCTGCAGTGGCTGGGGTAGTCTGCTCTTGTCAAAGCGGGGGGTAGCCATCTGGCGGGTCCAATATGGGGGGCCGGCGTCAGGCGGACCATAACGACACGGGCCAAGAGTCAGCAATGGCATCACGTCCCATCAGAGAGGCGGGGCTGTCGGACAGGAATCTGACATGGCCCAGTGCCAGGGCGGTCCTCAAGGGCAAAAAAGAAACAACTTGCCACCCTCTGGTACGCTGGGGCCTCAGCAGAGCGGCAGCCGGGGAGTCACTGCAGTCGGCCACCGGCCAACCAGCGGCGGTTGGCCATCCACTTGCCGTCGGTTAAGGGCCAGCCTCCGTCGGCTGAGTGTCAACAGCCGTCGTTCAGCCCAATTCTGCCACCGACAACCGCAGGCCGCCCGTTCGTACAGGACAGCGCGGCCGAGGGCAGCACCCGGTCTGACACGTTGCTTTGGATGGCAGCTACACTGGACGATGGTCTTCAGCAGAGTTTTTCTTAAGGGGGGGGGGGGGTCCAGGGGGGACCCCCCCCCCGCAGGAGACCCCGAGTTGTTAGAGGCCCCAAAGGCGTCGAAGAAATTTCTTGGCCTAAACTGACTTGCACCGAAGGCGCCAGAGAAAACTTTTGATTGGCCGAAGACCCGGAGAAAAATCTGCCGAATCAGTTAAGGCGGGGTGGGGGTTCCCAGGGGGGGGGGTCAGACCCCTCCCCACCCCCCCACCAGGAGATGCTGAGTTGTTAAGCTAAACTCTGGTCTTCAGTGCTGAGTTACCGATTCAGGGTCTCCGCGGCGCGGGGGGGGGGGTGGGCTAGTGTGTGGGCGAGGGGTCTGAGACTTAGTGTGGACCTGCCCAAGAAAGCGGGGGACAACCCGCCCTCCCCAAATGGCGCGGGGGCGGGGGCGGCGGAGGGACATCCATCTGCGCCACCTCAGCCCCGGGAGCACCACCATTCCCTGCCTCTGAAAATGGGGTCCGCGACGGCAGTCGACGCACAGCGCGTGGCTGGTGGTTGGCGGCTACTGAGGGGTCAATCGAAGGTGTACGCGGACCGGTCAAGGCCGGTTGGTGCCCAATTTAGTGGCCAACGGACGAAAATTTTGGCCCATCACCCCCAGCGGTCGGCGGTTAACCGCCGAATGGTGGCCAGTAATTGCGGCGGTTGGCATCCTCAACAGCAGGTCTCTGCTGCAAGAACATCTGGTTTTTAAAGGACAGCGGAAGTTCCCACCCGACGGTCCTCAGCCCTCCTCTTCACCCGCACCTGTCCCCATGGCACAGGACCTGATGTCACCTCCACAGACCTCCTTTTGTGTTTCTACTCAAGTCTACTCAAGCCGACCCAAGTCCCCCCGGGGCTTCTGCCTGAAGGAGGGGAAGAGGGGTCAGCCCCCCCCCCCCCCTGCAGTGCCACCCTCTCCCGTCCGCCGGCAACTGCCCTCCAACCGTTTTGGCAACCGCCAGAACTTGCCGCCCAACCGTTGTCCGTCCGTCGGTATCCACAATCGCCACTGCTCTTGGGATCCACCTTCTGCCACAGTCCCCCCGAAAGCGCATGTCAACATTTCGGGCACTCATTGAACTACAGGGGCCCTGGCGCTCACCCGCTCTTGAGCCCCCCGCCCCCTCCGGTTCTCTGGCCCATATTGCCCCAAACCACTGGGCCAGAGATGAGCTCTGCCACAGCACTCGCAATCAGGTCCGTACACGAATACTGGCTGTCGGCTGCCGTGCGACCCTGACCTGTGCCGCCGTCCACAACCACCCCCTGTCAGGTACGAGGCTCACTGGGTGAGCGGCAGGAGGCTTCCTGAATGAGGGGTGGAAAGATAATGTGCAAAATAGACAAAATTTTCCTTCGGTGCCCGTGGAGCGTCGGGCGCCTTTGGCGCCCATTGACTCCTGAGGGCAGCACCTTTGGCAACTAACTATTGGGCGAAGGCCTCTTGGGGGGGGGGCAGGGGTAGTTGGCGTCCTAGGACCCCCGGAGCCCCCCCCCCCCCCCTGGAGGTGGAAGGCTCACTGGGTCGAGTGGCATGAGACCCAGGTGACACCGGTGCATTGGGCCATCGCTGGGGGGTGCCACAAAGGCTGAAGGAGTATGCCGGTGGGGACTTCCGGGTGTGCGTGCCTTTTGAGGAAGGAATCCTCCACTTGTGGATGGGGGAGTTTGGTTGTCCACCCGTTGGGTCGCCGGGGGGGCGGGGGCTTCGATGGGTCGGGGCTGCGCCTGTCTGTGTGGGTGGAGAGGAGGGGGGTCAGGGAGGGCCCAGGTCCATGCCTTCGGCGCCGACAGGCGCCGGAGAAGAAATCAGGCCAAACTGGAGGAGGGCCGCGGGACAGAAGAACAAGAGGGGGGTCCATCCGCATGACTGGAAAGGGGCAGGGCCGAGCGGCGGGGAAGAGGGGGGGGGCAATGCTAGTTCCGGGTTCGTCTCACCGACACCGTGGCCCTCGACGGCAGCCGACGCACGGCCGTTGGCCGCACGCTGGGCTGCCGTTGAGGGGGCGGCGGAAGGGGGTATGTGGACGGGCCAAAGGCGGTTGGCGGTGGGCCAACCAATGAATGGCGGCCGGGTCTTGGCCTACCTCACGCCCACTCCATTTGGGAGGAAGACCCGCACCAACACGCACAGTCGCTGCGGGGGCCCCTGTGCCTAGAAACACAGGGGCCTCCCGTCCCCCCCATTGCACATGTGCAAGGCCCCCTCCCGGGTCCTGCGCATCCTTCTTGGGGCCAACCGGTGGTGCAGCCAAAGCAGCAGGAGCCCGGCATCAACAAGGAACATCATTGGAATCTCCGCAGGGCATTGCTTCCCCTGCGGGCAGGGGGGGGGGGGGGGGTCAGATCCCAGGCCAGCCCTGGCCGACCCACCGACACGACTGAGCCAAATGCTTCTCAGACGAAAGGCACTGAAGAGGCCGTCGGGGGTTGACACTATGCCCAAACTTTGCCCTGACCCACCCACCTACCCCCTGGGTGTCCCCCACGTCAGGCGTGATCAGCAGGAGCTGGGTCCTGCCGAGTCGTGATCAGCAGGAGCTGGGTCCTACCGAGTCGTGATCAGCAGGAGCTGGGTCCTACCGAGTCGGATGCCGCACGCTGCAGGTCCCGGGCCATAGGCCCCTCGAAAGCCCCGAAAGTGCTGTTGTTTCGGAAGTTTGGTGGCACCTGAAGATTTTCCGGAAACTCGACTTCTTCTGAAACCCTTCTGTCACTTCTGGGATGGGCTTGGGTGATCCTTTGGTGGCAGTACCGGTACTCGAGGACCGTGGGGACCCACATAGTGGCTGCTAGGCCCATGTAGCCCGGGCCATGGGCCACGGGAACGCCGGCGGACTTCCGGGTGAAGCGGCAGTGTTTATGACTGAGTGGTACATGGGACGGGGCTGGACTCAAACCGCGGTTCCCCGGCCGGACACTCGCGGCCGGTGCGGCCTGTGGCCTCCTTGACCAGAAGCGACCCGATCCGGAGCGGGATCTGCGTTTGGAACGCGGCGGGTCCCATTCTCTGGTGGGCAGTCCGAGACTCTGTTGCGAGCGGCAAAGGGCCATGGGATTGCTTCGCAGCGCGTGGGCCGCGGTGGCCCCGGGGGTAGCGGAGTGGACTGGTCGGCGGCTCCCAAAAAAATGGGTAAGAGATCGGGGGAGAAAGGTCTCTAAAGGCAAGGGATGCAGTAAAACAGCCCCGAAGCCTCAATAGCGGTCCCGAGAGACGGAACCCACACAGCCACGGAGGGGGGGGGGGGGGGGCACAAATCACAGGAAGTGACACCCATGTCGGGCGCTGGGGGAGGGCGATCCTTGATGGGGACCGCAAAACCCCGCGGACCTCCGGTACACTAGGGCCTCCCCCGAGCGCCCGCCGGCGAGGGACGGTGTCGGTCGGCCGCCAGCTGCCATCGGCTGAGCGCCAAACTCCGTCGGCTGCGCAAATCCCCCCTCTTGAGAAATGCAGTCCGCACTGGCGCTTCCGTCGCTTGTGTGTCGCGCCGGGCCCCGGGACAGGACAGCGGTCGTCTGTCCCTTCGCGGTTACACGTAATACGAGCGGCCGGAGAACTTCCAGCCCCCGTCCGCGTTCCAGCTCTGGGGCGCATCGGCCAGCGCGGCGCTGCTTATATACACGGGCTCCACCATGTCCACATACGATGGCCCTGCACTCACCTGCACACACGGAATGGGCTGGCAGATGCACAACACAGCTGTTCATGTGGGTGTACCCAAGGGAGTATTAGAAGGGGGGGGGAAGGGGGGGTCTGAAGTGGGGGGGGGGGGAGGGGGGCTTGGCTGAGACTCCCCCTCCTCCTTGGGTTCCCCTATGGTCCCCGCCAAAGGCGGGCCGAAAAAGTTTAAACTTAAATCCTCTTGGGGCCAAAGGCGCCGAAGAAAAATTTTGGCTGTTAGGCTCAAACATTGGAAGGGGAGGAGGGGGGGGTCCAGGGGGGGGACCCCGCCTCCTCCTACGGTGTACGGCCGTTCTCATACATCTCTGGGTGTACCCCCCCCCAAAAAAAAGTCTCACAGACACTCAGGCCCCAGAAAACTGCGGTTCGGACGTCCGCACGTCCGACAAAGGCATTCTGGGTCTGTGCGCCGTGGCTCAGGGGTGGGGCCATTCAATTTTACCCCTGCTCGCCCGTGCCTGCTGCTTGCTTGCTCAGAAAAAAGCGCCGAGTATGCACGTCGGGTTTGCTGTGGTTGACCTTCACCAGGAACACCTCGTCAGGCCAGTGAGCAATCAAAACAAGACAAAGGCACAAAGCATTGATTTGGTCATGATGTCATAAGGCTAGGCGCCTT